>SJYV01010468.1:1320171-1348036 GCA_006410875.1 Neotragus pygmaeus | reverse complement strand
TGGGTGGATGGGTGGGTAAATGGATGGATGGGTGGGTGGATGGGTGGATGGGTAGGTGGATGGTTCAGAAAATGTCCTGAGGGCTGTTGACACCATGGGTATGGATGTGAGGGCTTGAATTCTCTCTTTTAGAAGTTGTTCCTCTCTCCTAACAGATTTTTCAGTCTTGAGCACTTTCTCAGTACTAGCCTCTCTAAACAAGCCAGCCATCTAGACATCATTATCCCTGCTTTAAAAGGAGAAAACCAAGATCCAACAAGATCAAACCTTTGTCAGAGGTCATAGGGGCAGTGTGTGGTGGGAATGTTTTTGACCTAAAAACAGCTACTGCCGTAAGACACAGGCCTCAGTGTGGTTGGAAAGCTGGGCCCATGGGAAAGAGATTTTAAACATCCCCAGGACAGGATGAAGGGTGCTTTGGGGGCAAGGGTATGGAGAGAAGTTCCCAAGGACTCTGATAATCATATCTGGAGTGTTCTGTCTGTTGGGGGGCCCCTCGAAGCTTGGGCCCAACAGCCAGCATGCTCAGGCGGCCTCCTTCACAGAGCTCCCACCCCTTGCAATTGATCAATTGCTGTCTTAATTTGGAAGCCCTGCTACACAAAGGGCTGATGAATCCACGCCATGGCCCCTTTCTGGCACTGTGGTCACATGGCCCCAGGGTTTTACCGTTTGATGAGCCATAAAACACCCTTGTGCAGCACACCTTTTATTGACTTCAAATTGCCTCTTGTCATCGGAGGTCGGGGAATCATAAAGGGCTGGCCTTATTAGTTTTCCTTGGTGATGGACAGGGAAGCCTGGAGTACTTCAGCCCATGGGGTTGCAAGAGTCGGACACGACTGAGTGACTGAACTGAACTGAACTGAACTGCAGTTGCGAGCTGCTCAGAGAGAGGTGCAGTGTCAGTCGGAAACAAGGAGGTAGCAATCCTTTCCCCCTCCCCCAAAGCAAGGAGCACCTTCTGGTTGGAGAGGGCTGGCTGTGTCCCCGTCTCACCAGTATGGTGAGGACAGCAGGCTGAACTGAAAATGCTCATCCACAAGACTCCTGCACTGATGAATCTCAAATGTGCTGCCCCTTGACATGTGTATTTATTTGTGTGTGTGTGTGTGTTTTAACAGACTTCCTCCATCCACTAGAATGAAGGTTCCAAGAGAGCAGGCATTATCTGTTCTGGGCACTGCTGTGTGCTTGACACCTAAAATGATTCCTGGCTCAGTATATATTTGTAGATTAACTGACAAACTGAGTGGAGAAAAGACCTGACCCTGCTTTCTACCTTCATCTCAGCACTCATCACTCTCTGCCTAGAAGACCCCAGCCAGTGGACCCCAAGAGCCCAGGGTGTTTCCATCTTCCTGCCTTTGCTCCTGTACTGCTTCCACTGCCTGGAAATACTCTACCCCTTCTCCCATGCCAGCCCTTATTCCTGGGGAATCACAATCCATCCTTGAAGACTCAGCTCAGGTGTCCCCTCCTCCAGAGAGCATACCTGAGAGTCCCTGTCTTGGTGGCCACCCTCCCCCATCCCCGAAGTCCCCTCCTGGATAACTCCATGTCTCCATTACCCCACCAGACTCTGTGTTCCTTATGGGAGGGCCTTGTGATTTCTTTATCTTTATAACATAGCAGGTGTTCAAAATTAATCAACTGCAATTTAGATGCAACTGGGGCTTCCTTTGTGGCTCAACTGGTGAAGAATCTGCCCGCAGTGCAGGAGACCCAGGTTTGATCCCTGAGTTGGGAAGATCCCATGGAGGAGGGCATGGCAACCCACTCCAGTATTCTTGCCTGGAGAATCCCACGGACAGAGGAGCCTGGCGGGCTACAGTCCATGGGGTTGCCGAGTCAGACACGACTTAGTGTCCAAGCCAGTGCGTGAAGCTGGGACTGCCTCCCCAGGAAGTTTACAATCTAAGAGGGGCCGGGGCACCCCAGAAACCTGGGGACCAGAACTCAGATGGGTGGAAAAGCAGTAGTACTCACAGGTGCACAGTGCAGACAGGGGCTGAAAAGGATGCAGAAGGCGCCCAAGGAGGATTGAATGAGCAGGCGAATGGATGGAGCAGTGAGGGCCGGGTAAAACCACCAGGGACGGTTTTCTCGGAGGAAGTTTTGGTCAGGTTTTAAGGGAGAAACAGGACAAGGCTTATAGGAGGGGGAAATCAAACCATCCAGCTAACGCACTGTTTCCCCCAGAGCAACACTGGGGCTGCAGGTTTGCCTCCCGACTGCTCTCTGTCCTCAGTCAGAGCCTCAGTTTCCTAACCCACGGAAGGCGAGCTCTCGGACAGGCAAGCCCAGTGGGGTTGCCGTGGTGCTGGAGTAGGGAGCAGGGCAAGCTGTCTGAATGGGCGATGCGATGCAAGGGCGGGTCTCGGAGGTCGTCCTCCCAGCACAGTGATGACCCAGCTGGCACCATGGTGGGGGCCAAACAGACAAGGCTTCTTCCTAGTGCTCCGAGGCTTCTGAAAGCATCTGCTCAGCAGGGCCACTGGGCCAGGGACTCAGTCCTGAGCACCTCCCTGCTCCCTCCCAACCTCCCTCCTCTCCTGCCCACCCAGGTCCTCTGAGGGCTTCAACCCCAGCCCGGCTGCCACTCCTGGCGGCAGTGAGCAGGATGTCAGGGGGAAGAAATGTGTCCCTTCTGGCCACAGCCAGACCTTGCTGGTTCCTACCCCTCAGTGCTCCGTGGAAAGAGGGCCTTCCTCCAAAGGGAATTTGAGAGCATCTTTGACCATTGGGTATTCTCTCTGCAAGGCTATTCAAAGCTCCTTCCTGCTGAAATCTATTCTGTGGCCCCTAAAGTGCAAAATCAGAAACGGACCACAAGCTCTTCTCCCCGGAAGTAACTAATTGGCTCCAGGAACTCGCTAGCTCCAGTTCAAATGGCAGAGCTTCACGACTAACCCTGCAGGCTGCAAAGCCTTCCTCCTCCCTCCAGAAGTTAACCCCTGGGGCTCTGGGAAGGGACCGTGGATGAGTCGACCACCTGGATCCCTGTGCTGCTTTATCTCTCTGTGGGCTTCTGTGCCTGGAGAATCCCAGGGACGGGGGAGCCTGGTGGGCTGCCGTCTATGGGGTTGCACAGAGTCGGACACGACTGAAGCGACTTGGTAGTAGTAGTAGGGCTTCTCTGCACATGTGTGGTGGTCTGGAGCTGTGCCCAGCACTCAAAGGGCTTCAGCGGCCAAAGCAACAACAGAGATTGAGAACCATCATCTCAACAGAGTATCTACCACATGGCAGTTACCTCTGCTCTCCAGGAGCTCATGGTTCAGTAGATAAGACATGGCCTGTGGCTCAGGGAGCAGGAGAAGGCTTGGGCAGAGATGAGGCTTGAAGAATGGATGGGAAGTCAGCTGCTGGGAGGTCATGATTTCACCAGATAAGGTCCAAGCCAAGGCGAAGAGGAGAGAATGTATAAGCCATGAGGTTGTGGAGAATGGGTTGTCTTCAGTGAGGTTTAGGCAGAATCTGATTCAACTGCGGTCTGTCAGGGGCTTCAGGAGACTTTGAGCTTTTCCAGAAACCTCCCTTCCCCCTTCAGTTACAATGAGGCCCCATTGGATGCACTGTTTAAACCAGACTGCAGCGGGTAGCAGAGACCATGTCCCAGGTCATTCATCATCTTTATTTCTTTACCTGGCCCCCAAGTTCCCCCATGATCTTCTTCCCCTACCTCAGCTCTGCTCCTTGTTGTCCTAGAGCATTAAACGGATTTTAGAATGCCGAATGATTATTGATATACTAATGAGTCTGTCCAGTGGCCATTAACCTGCAGACTACTTGGATATTTTTAAACTACTAAAATCAAATCTTGCAACATCCATTATGCCCTGAATGGTACATTGCTGCTGAAGCCCAACATGCATAAACACAACTGAGCCTCCATTATCAAACATTTAAGCCCTTAAAAATTGCCCAACCTCTAAAATCTCCTTTTAGGACCCCACTCCGGTATGGTCCAAGCAGACACTAATCTCCCCATTAAGACCTCTCCACCTATTCCCGGCTTGAGGCTGGGGGTCTGCTTCACACCAGGGCAGCAGCTTTCAAGCGCATTAAAGGATCAGGCCAAGCAAAGATGATCTCTCTTCCCGGGGAGGTGGGCTGAGCAGACAAGCCGACCAATCGCTTTCGAGGACAGAGCAGTGTTGCCCATAATTCTGCGTGCTGCTGTTGTCTAGGGCAGGGTGGGGGTGGGGAATAGTACAGAGCCAGCATGCCGACACCCAGGTAGCTGCTCTGAGGCCTCTGAAGAGCCCTGGGGGCTCTGCATGGACAGCAGACTGGGTTGGGTCCAGGCAGGAGGCAAGGTCTGACCTTGGTGTCACCTTTGCCCTCCTCCCTTTTGTCGGCGTGCTGTGCACCGAGTTGTTGTCATTGTTCAGTAGCTCATTTGTGTCCAACTCTGTGACCCCATGAGTGGCAGCACACCAGGCTTCTCTGTCCTTCCTTATCTCCCAGAGTTTGCTCAGACTCGTGTCCACTGAGCCCACGATGCCATTCAACCATCTCATCCTCTGTCACTCTCTTCTGTCCCTGCCAGACTCAATCTTTCCCAGCATTGGAGTCTTTTCTAATGAATCGGTCCTTCACATCAGGTGGCCAAAGCATTGGAGCTTCAGCTTCAGCATCAGTCCTTCTAATGAATATTCAGAGTTGATTTCCTTTACAATTGACTGGTTTGATCTCCTTGCAGTCCAAGGGACTCTCAAGAGGATTCCCCAGCACCACAGTTCGAAAGCATCAATTCTTCGGTGCTCAGCCTTTTTTATGGTCCAACTCTCACATCCGTACATGACTATTGGAAAAATCATAGCTTACTAGATGGACCTTTGTCAGCAAGGTGATGTAAGGGAGCCATTCTGGGGTTCTCACCTGGACCCAGAGAACAGGCGTCCCCCAGGGTTTGAATGTTGGGGGGGGCGGCCTCCACGGGAGGAGGCTGGCTCAGTTCTCTTCCCAGCTCTGCCACGCCCTGGTGTGTGTGGTCTCATCCTTTGCCCTGGATGGTCAGTTTTCAGAGGCAGGTCCAGCCTGGGGTGGGGAAAGTCCCATTGATTTCCCTAGGATGAGAGGATACTTGTCTAATTCAAGAATCAAGAATCAGGGAGCTGGTGGTTCAGATCATATTTCCAAATCCACTTCACCAAAGACGCTGTGGTTTTGGATTTCCTCTGCCTGACTTCTCTCTCTGTTGACACAGAAACGACAAGAGGAAGGGGTTTCTATTTAACCCCTTGATCTTGCCATTCCTTCATAGGGTCTAACACTCCAGCTCCCACTGAATGGCCTTTCGCATCTTTCCACTTAGAGCCTTGAGTCTTCTGACACACTCAAAACACCCAATGCTTTCTCGCCGCTTGCCCTGGACCCTAAACTCAGAGCTAAGCTGATGCAGTATCTCCAGGTTCAGTCCTGTGTTTGTCTTTCCATTTTCCCCACATTTATGAACCAGCATACTGACCGCCTTCACGTCTCAGCTCACATAGTTGAGTGCTGGGGAGACAGGTGCTGGGACCTGAGCTGGTACTCTTATTCTCAAAGGAGGGACCACATGGCTCTACCTCCAGCCAGTTATGTTCAGTTCAGTTCAGTCGCTCAGTCATGTCCAACTCATGGGCTGCAGCACACCAGGCCTCCCTGTCTATTGCCAACTCCCGGAGTCCACTCAAACTCAAGTCTGTTGAGTCAGTGATGCCACCCAACCATCTTGTCCTCTGTCATCCCCTTCTCCTCCTGCCTTCAGTCTTTCCCAGTTATGTGGTTGGAAGCAAAAGGACAGGGAGGCCTGGTGTGCTGCAGTCCATAGGGTCACGAAAAGTGGGTCACGAAGAGTTGGACACAACTGGGCTACTGAACAACAACAAGCACGAGATTTAATACATAATTTATCTGAGCCTCANGTTATGTGGTTGGAAGCAAAAGGACAGGGAGGCCTGGTGTGCTGCAGTCCATAGGGTCACGAAAAGTGGGTCACGAAGAGTTGGACACAACTGGGCTACTGAACAACAACAAGCACGAGATTTAATACATAATTTATCTGAGCCTCATTTTTTGGTCAGTTTCTGATTCTAGGAGTCACTAGAATCCAAGGAAGATAATCCACAGATAACATCTGGCATATCATAGGTAAGCGTTAGTCGCTCAGTTGTGCCCGACTCTTGGCGACCTCATGGACTGTAGCCCGCCAGGCTCCTCTGTATGGAATTCTCCAGGCAAGAATACGGGAGTGGGTTGTCTTTCCCTTCTTTAGGGGATCTTCCTGACCCGGGGATTAAACTGGGTCTCCTGCATTGCAGGTAGATTCGCTACTATCTGAGCCACAAGGGAAGGCCTGGCATAAATGTTAATTTCCTTCCCCGCCCTTTTCTTTGCTGAGTGACCTTGAACAGTCTCACAGCCACTGTGAGGTTCAGTTTCTGTCTTTCTTTCCTTTCTTCTCCCTGCCCGGTATTGATACCCTTGAAGTCCAGACCTAAAACTCTTTGGGCATCTTTCTGCCATCCATAGATTTTCCTGTTCCTTCTAGTCGTTGTAGAGAAAGGGTTGCAACTCTGTCGGTGGCTGAACTGCAATCTTCTCAGGGCCTGAAATGTGGCCTTCGCTGTCCTTTTTTTTCTGCTATTTCCTGCTATGACATTGGGCTGGCAGTGCCTTGGCCTCTTGTACAGAAACGCCCGCCTTTGGATCATCCGAAATGTAGACAGTTTGCAAGGACAATAATCTGCTTGCTGGATGCGGGAAGTTGGCAGGCTGAGTTCCCTCTTCCTGCAACTCTGTCATCCCACGGCTATTATGCTCCTTGCTACTGTGGACAGGAGGAGGCCTGGGTGCTGTTGTGTAGTTTCAGTCTGCCTGTGTTTGGTGCCTGCCAAGCCCCTCGGTCTGCTCCAGCTCAGGCTTGGGGTTTCTGGAGCAGAAAGTGACAGGGGCCTGTGAAGGCAAAACTCTATGCGTGGTGGTCAACAGCCCCTGTGTGACCTTGGGGGTGGAGCGCACAGGGTAGGGGCATGCTTCCTTCTCCCAGTCCTGCCAAGTGCTCTTTTTTTCACGGCTCAGGCCTCATGCTGGAGTGAAGCCGGGGCTTATATTTCCCACCACCTAGCAGTGTGACATCTGTGAATGGATTTCTAATTACACATATAAATCAGCATGATTGGAAATTCTTGAAATTTTATTGGGAAGGAAATTTATAGTGATTAAAACCAATTAATTTGGGCCTCCTATTAATCCAGGCAGCAGGGTTGGGGCTGTGATGCTGCTGTGCCTTCTAAAAGCCATTGGGTGGGGATGGGCTCGATCTGGGGGCCACTGGGGGCGCGTGCTCATTTTTCAGGTTACAAACGCTCATCCCATGTTTTAAATTACACCCCTGCCCCCGGCCACGTAGCTTGTTTTGTGTCTAAAAATAGAGTTCTGGGCTTTCACTAAAGATTCAGAAACACTAAAAGGAATCTTTTTAATCAAAATAAAGAACCCTTTTTAATTACTCAGCCTCCCTCACAGTTGGAGGTAATAATTGTCGTGTGCTCTTAAGTAGGGCTGTTATTAGATTTCCCTGGGGCTCCTCTATTTTCTAGAAGTTAGCAATTCTGGCTGTTGAATGCCAGAGAAGAAAGAGTCAACTTTCATCTTTTTAAGTCTTTGATGTCAAGACCTCCTTTAAGGTCGCGATCAGGTAGGGGAACTCCCCAAGTCATACAGAAACAGGAAGGAGAGGTGTGGGCTGTGGTAGATACCAGGTCTGCCTTGGGAAGAGCCTCCTGGTGATTCTACACTCTGGGCAAGATCAAGTTCAAATCTCTTCTTGGCTAGGTCTCTATTCTCCATTAAACGTCTTCTGAAGACTCCAATCAAGACCACATTCTGTTCCACCTGGCCCAGGAGCTTTCCTGGACTCCATTTCTGCCAACTTACCTCAACTCTGGGCAGGTGAGAATGGGCCTGGAGTAGTGTCCTGAGGCTGCCTTGAGAAAGTTGCACAAATTGGGCAGCTTAACACAACAGAAACATGTTATCTCCCAGTTCTGTGGGCTAGCAGTTTGAAATCAAGGTTTCAGTTCAGTTCAGTTCAGTTGCTCGGTCGTGTCCGACTCTTTGCCACCCCATGGACTGCAGCACGCCAGGCCTCCCTGTCCATCACCAACTTCTGGAGTTTACCCAAACTCATGNGGTAGTTTGAGCATTCTTTGGCATTGCCTTTCTTTGGGATTGGAATGAAAACTGACCTTTTCCTGTCCTGCAGCCACTGCTGAGTTTTCCAAATTTGCTGGCATATTGAGTGCAGCACTTTCACAGCTTCCTTGTCCATCACCAATTCCAGTATTGGTTGTTACATACCAACTCATGTATTTACAAATGGTAATTGCTTATAATGTTGCATATATATGCATATTACATTGAGTAACTAGATTTAAGTTTGGTCTAAATTTTGAAAGCAATATGCGTTATTTTTTTAAACTACTTCATTGAGGTATGATTGACATACACAAAAAAACTGCACATATTGAATGTAGACAACTTGATGATTTTGGAGCTAAGTATAAACCTTTAAAACCATCACCATAATCCATGCCATAAAAATATCCATCACCTCCAAAAGTTCTTACCAACATCTTATTTATTATTCTTGTATGTAGAATAAGAGTAGTAACAGAAGTTATTTCTTCTTATGATCATTATTCTAAGGATTTTTTTTTTTAACACTTGGATTTTTCAGTTACCCACTTATAGACTTAAATGAAAACCTTGAATTCTGGGCTTTAGGATAAGAAAGTGTGCACAAACACATGTATCCTTGGACATGCTATTTCATGGAAAAGGAATAACTGTGGTATATTAGATGCTCAGTGTAAATCTCCACTGATTTTTACAAAAGCAACTCGAACTTGGAACCTGAAAATCCTGGACTTGATCCTTATCAATGACCTGCTTTATTGTTGATCTTGTGAGGTTATCTGACCTTTCTATTCTCCATGTTTTTGGCTATAAAGTGAGGGCAAAAATAGCATCTCTCTTGTAAGGTTTTTATATGAAGTCAAAGTGAGCATTTTCATCATTGTCCTTGGAAATCTTTATAACCTTATTCAAATGTTAGTTATTTTGTTATTGAAGTTTTTGAGCATTTCTGTATTAATCAAAGGACAGTTTAAAATGAAAAGGTGTATAGTCAATCAGTCCTGGCATTTGCTTTCTTTATTTTCATTGAAATATAATAGACTTACAATAGTGTACTAGTTTCAGGCATCCAACATATTGATTCAATATTTTCATACTTTACAAATGAACATCACAGCAAGTATAGCTACTGTTATTATACAAAGTTACTACAGTATTACCGACAGTATTCCTGTGTTTTGACTTATTTGNAATAGTGTACTAGTTTCAGGCATCCAACATATTGATTCAATATTTTCATACTTTACAAATGAACATCACAGCAAGTATAGCTACTGTTATTATACAAAGTTACTACAGTATTACCGACAGTATTCCTGTGTTTTGACTTATTTGTTTTATAACTGGAAGTTTGTTCCTCTTAATTCATAGCCCACACTCCCTTCCCTTCTGGCAACTATCTGTTTTCTCTGTATTTATAAGTTGGTTTCTCTTTTGTTTGTTCATTTGTTTGTTGTTTTTTTTTTTACATTCAACATAGAAGTAAAATCATGAAGTAATTGTCTTTCTCTGTCTTACTTACTCTGGTTAATGTAAGTCTAAACATCCTATCACAACTGGCTAGATTTTATTATTTTCTATAGCTGAGTAATATTATATTGTATATAGATCACCACATCTTCATGTTGTCACAACTGGCAAGATTTTATCCTTTTCTGTGGCTGAATAATTTTCTATTGTATATAATTTACCACATCTTCATTATCTACTCATCCATCAATGGGCACAATTTTGTCTCTCCTTTCAAAGAGCCAGCTCTTGGTTTTGTCCATCTTCTCTTTTGCTATTCTATCTCTATTTCATTTATTCTCATTCTGATCTTCCTTATTTGTCTCCTTCTACTTTGTTCTCTCTCTGGTTCCATTAGATGGAAGGTGAGGTTATTATTTTATTTTATTTTTTTTGAGACTTTTCTCATTCCCTGAGGCAAACTTAAATCACTATAAACTTCCTTCTTAACAAGTGCTTTTGCCTTGTCCAATAGATTTTTGGCCGTGTTTTCATTTTCATTTGTATTCTTTAATTTCTACTTTGATTTCTTCAGTGATCTCTTGGTTATTTAGCAGCATGTTGTTTGGTTTTTGAATACTTATTATTGGCACTTATTTTTTTCCTTTAGGTGATTTCGAGTCTCATGGCATTGTGATCAGAAAAGATACCTGATATGATTTTAGTCTTGTAGATGTCCTGAGCCTTGTTTTCTAGTCTAGCATGTGATGTATCCTGGAGAATGTTCTTGGTGCAGTTAAGGAGACTGTGTGCTCTCCTGCTTTAGGATAGAATGCTTTATATAAAGCCATTAAGTTCATGGAGTCTAATGTGTCATTTAAGGCCAAAGTTTTATTATTTTCAGTCTGGATGATCTGTCCATTGATGTAAATGGGGTGTTAAAATCCAGTACTATGTTGGGTTGCTGTCCGTTTCTCCCTTTATGTCTGTTAACGTTTGCTTTAGTAGGTGTTCCTGTGTTGGGTGCATATGCATTTACAGCTATTAAACCTTCTTGTTGGATTGATCCCTTCATCGTTATGCATTGATCTCTGTTTTCTGTTATAGTGTTTGTTTCTTGTTATAGTCTTTGTTTTAAAGTCTATTTTGTCTGATATAAAAACTATTGCTACGCCACTGTTCTCTTTGTTTTCATTTACACAGAATACCTTTTTCCATTTATCTGTTTGTTCACTTTCAGTCTGTGTTGTCTTTAGATGTGAAGTAAGTGTCCTGTAAACAGCATATATGAGTCTTATTTCTTTATTTATATAGCAATGCTGTGTATTTTGATTGGCATATTTAGTCCAGTTATATTTAAAGTAATTATTGATAGGTACATACTTATTGTTTTCTGATGGTTATTGTAGTTTCCTTTGTTCTTCTTTTTTCTTCTCTTTTGTCTTGTGATTTGATTACTATCTTTGTTATTAATTAATGTTTTACATCTTTTTTGTTTTGTGAATCCCTTTACTACTTATTGTGTGTATAGATGATTTTATTTATTTTGTCTTTTAGCTTTCCTACCAATTTTATAAGTGCATGATCTACCACCTTTACTGTACATTTGCTTTTAGCAACTGAAAAATCCTTTCATAATTTTTATATTTCTAGTTGTTATTATTTTCTACTTCGATAAACCCCTTTATCATTTTTTGGTAATGCTAGTTTAGTCATACTGAATTCTTTCAACTTCTGTTTTTCTTTCCTTCAAATAGGACTGATAGCCTTGCCAGGTAGGGTATTCATGGTTGTGTTTCCTGTTCATCACTTTAAGGATATCATGCCACTCTCTTCTNCGTCACCCTATTGTCTCTCAGTGCACAGAGGTGCTTGAGCGTTCATCCTTCACTTGTTCTTTTTTTCAGCTTTCAGGATCTTCTCTTGCCTTTGGTGTTCTGGAATTCCAGGAAGGTGGATCTAGGTGGGATTCTTTTCACTCATTGTGTGGAGCCTGTGGTCTGAAAACCAGTCTCCTACTTCAGCTCTGGAAGTTGTCTTATATTATGTCTCTGATAATTTCTTTTCCTCCATACTCTCCGTTCTGTCTTTCTGGGAACCTGCTAATCAAATGTTGTCTCTCCTGGTAAGTTTCTTACCATTTCACTCATATTTCCTCTTTTTCTAGTTTGGTTAGGGGTGGTCTATACTCTGAGAAATTTCCTTAACTTTATTTTTGTGTGTCTTTCTATGTTTTAAAAAGAACTATTACAATGTACATTTCTAAGAGCTTGTTTCTTTATGGTTTTAAAAAAGCCCTCCTCTTTCATAGCACTCTGTTCTTTTTACGTTGATAAAATGTGCTCATGGNTAACTTTATTTTTGTGTGTCTTTCTATGTTTTAAAAAGAACTATTACAATGTACATTTCTAAGAGCTTGTTTCTTTATGATTTTAAAAAAGCCCTCCTCTTTCATAGCACTCTGTTCTTTTTACGTTGATAAAATGTGCTCTGAAATCTCTGTCATGACTGTTTAACTTGAAAAGGTCAAGAATTTTCTGAATCTTTGCGATTTTCCTGGGGAGTCACTGTTTCTGCTTGTCTCTTCCTCTGCACTGGTGCTTGTTCCCATGGGCTGGGTGACTGCGGACGGTTGTCCATATGGAAGGAAGACTGGTCTGAGTATATTTTCCTGGGAGCAAGCCTTTTCCTCTTGTCCTCAAAACATCTCCCTTGAAAGAAACATGTGACTTGAAGCTCCTCAATGTGGCTGCTTGGCTAACACATTTTAATGTAAAAGGCATGAGCTGGAGCACATCAATCAGGGCACCCAATCTTTGGTATCACCCAGACACATAGGTAGTGGCAGAACAGTCTTACTCTATGGCCCTCACAGGTCTGCCTGCAACCTTGGTTGCTTCCTACCAGTTCATTCAATTCCCATAGGAAAGAGCTGCTACATTAAAAAAAAATTGAAGTACAGTTGATTTACAATATTGAGTTATTTTCAGGTGTACAGCAAAGTGATTCAGTTATATATATATATATTCAGATTATTTTATATGATATTAAAGAAATTTAATATCATTCCTTGTGCTATACAGTAAACTCTTGGTGTTTATCTCTTATATGTGTAGTAGTTTGTACCTGCTAATTTGTTAAATATATCTAATTATATCCCACCCCTTTCTCCTTTGGCAACCATAAGTTTGCTTTCTCTGTCTGGATGACTGTTTCTGTTTTGTAAATATGTTCATTTGTATCTTTTTTAAAAAAGATTCTAGATATAAGTGATATTTTTTATGTATTTTTATTTTTAGTTGCTTCAGTCGTGTCTGACTCTTTGTGACTCTATGGACCATACCCTTCCAGGCTTCTCTGTCCATGGGATTCTCCAGGCAAGAATACTGGAGTGCATAGCCATTCCTTTCTCCAGGGGAACTTTCTGACCCAGGGTTCAAACTCAGATCTCCCTCATTGCAGGGTTTTTTTTTTTTTTAACCATCTGAGCCACCAGAGAAACTCTCTAAATGGACATACAAATGACAAAATTTCATTTTTTAAATTTATGGCTGAATAATATTCCTCTCTGTCTCTCTCCATATATATATATATACCACATCCTCTTAAACCAACTGTCTGTGGATGAGTACTTAGGTTATTTCTGTGTCTTTGCTTTTATAAATAGTGCTGTTACTAACATTGGAGTACGTGTACCTTTTCAAAACAGAGTTTTTATCTGTTTTGGATATATGCCTAGGAATGAGATTGCAGGATCATATGGTAGCTATATTTTTAGTTTTTAAAGGAAACTATATACTGTTTTCCATAGTAGCTATACCAATTTATGTTCCTATTAACAACATAGGAAGGTTCCCCTTTTCTTTACACTTTCCTCAGAATTTATTATTTGTAGGCTTTTTGATGATAACCATTCTAACTCTTGTGAGATGATACCTCATGTGGTTTTTTTTTTTTAAATACTCAGTTTATTTCACATGTATATTTGTCTCCCCACCATTCCCATCTGTCTGACCACCTATTCCTATCATAACATTCCATACATACTTAAAACTAAGCAAAGGGTGGAGTTCCATCTTTAAAAACTAAACAGGCATTTTGGACAACACATTCTTGGCAATGGANTCTTGATATGGGTATCTAAGGGGACCAAGCTCCAGAAGTGCCTAGATTTCTATTCTTGTTATGACTTTGAAATTCTTCAGGTGACCTTGGCTGAGTCACCTCCCCTTTCTGGGTCGCTGGATCTAAGAGGGAGGTGATCCTGAGCAAAGTGGGGCTGGGCGCTGAATGAGGACTCAAATGTGGCTGAAGATCTCATTTTAGAGCCTCATCATCAAGGGTTGTTGTTTTAAGGAATTTGTGCCTTTAGAGACCCCAAGTAGGAAAAAAGCCTCTTTAATTCAAGTGACAGGTTTTAAGGGAACTGTTCATTGTACAGCAGAACCTTTCAGATGAGTGTTTTTATAGATAAGCAGCAATTGACTAAGGTCTTGGAGACAGAAAATCTAAAACTGAAGGATTAGGAGCCACTGACCATGTAGATCAATGAAAGCATAAACAAAGCATCTCTGATATAATAATGGAAGGGCAAGGGACAAAGTGGGCTCCATTTACCAGCTCTGGTTGCACAACCCACTGTAAAAGCACATACTCAGTAACAGCTTTTTCAAAATTTAACAAGCAGATATCTCTTGAATACCTAATTGTACAAAGATTTATTTTGGAATAATATGTAACCTCAGAACTCAAGAACAGAAAATTTTCAAACTTAAATGGATTTAAGACCTACCATGTGACTCAGATGGTAAAGAATCTACCTATAAGGTGGGAGATCTGGGTTCAGTCTCTGGGTCAGCAAGACCCCCGGGGAACCGAATGGATAACCCACTCCAATATTCTTGCCTGGAGAATCCCATGGACAGAGGAACCTGGTGGGCTACAGTTCAAGGGGTCTCAAAGAGTCGAACACAACTGAGTGACTAATACTTTGGGGGAATATTATTATTGTTTTCTTTGTAACAGAGTTTTCTGGGCCCCACTTTAGGGATTTAGATTCTGAAAGTCTGGGACAGGACTGGGAATCAGCACATATGGCAAGCATCCCAGGTGATTCTGGTGAAGGAAGTTCAAGATAGCACATTAGGAAAGGCAGCTAAGAGGTCACAGTCAGTCAGTCCTATAAGTCTAACTTGAGATCACCTGTCTAGACAAGAAACGGGGTGGATTGTGAGGGGCAGATCAAACTGTCCTTGTCAACATATATCAATCATCTCTTTACACAGAAGGTAAGAAGAAAGGTAAGAAGCCTTTCTCAGCAACCACTTCTACACCAGAAGACATAGGAAGGGTCCTTCCACAAGGAGTGTGATGCTATAGCTGAGAAGGAGGGTCTAGAGCCAGGCTTGGCAAGTTTTGTCCCTAAAGGGCCAGAGCCTGAACATTTTAGGCTTTGCAAGTCATANCCACTTCTACACCAGAAGACATAGGAAGGGTCCTTCCACAAGGAGTGTGATGCTATAGCTGAGAAGGAGGGTCTAGAGCCAGGCTTGGCAAGTTTTGTCCCTAAAGGGCCAGAGCCTGAACATTTTAGGCTTTGCAAGTCATAAAGTCTGTGAAGTGACTATTCAGTTCTGCCTTCGTGGCAGCCATAGTCAACTGGATGTGAATGTTCCAGTGAAACTTTACTTACAGAAGTGGGTGGCTGGAAGGATTTGTCCCCTGGGCCATAATTCGCCACCTGGTCTAGAATCTGAGACCCCAATTTCTAGCTGTGGGTTCTTTGAAAGTGTCACAATTCCTACGTCTCTGGAAGAAGGACCTACTCTTCTCTGTGAGCAGGAATTTGAGGGAGGTAGGGATGCCAGCAACCTAAAAGGGTGCAGGTGAGACCCGAAGTGTACAGACTCCATTCAGTACTCCTGGCCAACGGTTTGTACATATAAGGCATGAATGAAACATCATGGATGAAAGGATTACTATGACTGGGACAGATACTTCTAGTAACAATACTGATGTCTGTTTATTGAATACTTTCTGTGCCCCAGACACTGTGCTAATAACTTCCTGCTCTCAGGGCATCCTCTCAGCAACCTCATCAGGTAGGAAGCATTATTATCACCACTTTACAGATGAGAAAATTGGGGCTCACAGCGAATAAATAACTTGTCCAAGTTGACTCAGCGATAGGTTGGTGCAAAAGTAATTGTGGTTTTGCATTATTAAACTTTGCCATTTGATATTGGAATACATTCTTAAATAAATATGGTTATACTATACATCATTTTAATGGACATTTCTTGGTTTATATTTTTCTGTGAGTGATTTATTACTTGCTGCTTATTTTATATTTATTTTAGACTACAGAAATGATGTGAGACAAAACCCAAATTCCCAACAATTCTTTTGTTCGAGTTCAAAATGGGTCATAAAATAGCAGAGACAACTTGCAACATCAACAATGCATTTGGCTCAGGAACTACTAATGAATGTATAGTGCAGTGGTGGTTCAAGAAGTGCTGCAAAGGGGACAAGCACCTTGAAGCTGAGGAGCATAGTGGCTAGCCATTAGAAGTTGACAATGATCAATGGAGAGCAGTCATCAAAGCTGATCCTCTTACAACTACACGAGAAGTTGCTGAAGAACTCAGTGTTGACCATTCTGTGGCCACTCGGCATTTGAAGCAAATTGAAAAATGGAAAAACTCAATATGTGGGTGCTTTATGAACTGACAGCAAATCAAAAAAATTGTCGTCATTTAAAGTGCTTTCTCTTATTCTACACAAAAACAATGAACCATTTCTTGATCAGATTAAGACATGCAATGAAAAGTGTGTTTTATATGACAACCGACCAGCCCAGTGGTTGGACTGAGATGACCAGCTCGGTGGTTGGACTGAGAAGAAGCTCCAAGGCACTTCCCAAAGCCAAACTTGCATCAGAAAAAGATCGTGGTCACTGTTTGGTGGTCGGCTGCCCGTTTGACCTGCAACAGGTTTTGAATCTCAGTGAAATTATTACATCTGAGAAGTATGCTCAGCAAATCAATGAGATGCACCAGAAACTGAAATGCCTGCAGCCGGCGTTGGTCAACAGAAAGAGCCCAATTCTTCTCCATGACAACCATATTCCCCTGATCTCTCACCAACTGGCTGCCACTTCTTCAAACACCTCAACAACTTTCCGCAGGCAAAACACTTCCACAGGAAGCAGAAAATACTTTTCAAGAGTTCATCAAATCCCCAAGCATGGGTTTTTACACTACAGGAATAAACAAACTTATTTCTCATTAGCAAAAATGTGTTGCTTGTAATGGTTCCTATTTTGATTACTAAAAATGTGTTCGAACCTAGTTATAATGATTTAAAATTCATGGTCCAAAACTGCAATTACTTTTGTAACAACCTAAATAGTAAGTACTGGAACGAAGACTCAGATGCAGAATGACTGATAGCAGAATCCCACCCCTAACATAGTGTAACCCATGGAGGAGGGTAGCCGATATTATCAGAAACCATCCACAGGATGTGGACTACAGGAGGGCTAAGTGTGTTCACCTTCCAGTTGCCTTGGAAACTCAGGATAAGGGAGGTGACAGAGGACTGGTGTCTGTAGGTTTAATAAGTGCTTATCCACGGAAAGCCTTGGCAGGTTGGAGTTATCAAGGCAAGATTAGAAAGTGCTTGTTAAAGTCCTCAGACTTAGAGAGGTAGGGGCAGAAATGAGAATCTGAAGTTGCCTCTGGATCATTTAGTGAGGGTTTGACTTGTCATTTTCCAAAACTTTCTGGAGCCTTTGACTTTATGTTTCTGCATTCAACCTAGAGAAGCTGCCATTTTCATCTGAGTAAAAAAATGAATTCAGCCTCTAGGTTTTATTCTGCTGGCCAAGTTAACCTCAGATTTGCATTTCTGTCACTGATTTGTTAAGCTGAAAACCACCTCACTGGTTTTCAAAATTAGCTTCCTAAAGTTTCTAATCAAACTTTGTTTTGAAAACAGCCATTATTTCTCTGGGAACCTCTGAGAGGCTTTCTATTTTCTTCCTGTATAAAGTTTTTGGGGAATATTCTGGTTTGTTTGTTTTTTTTTCTCTAGATTTATTCTGTTCAGCTGAAGACATAGAGACCTGGCAGGAGTCTCTGTGCTTATCAGCTCCTTTCCAAAGTGCATTTGTTTGTTTGGGTGCTGTTGGATGAGGTACTGCCCAGCTGGTTTAAAAGAAGGCTGATAAAAGGAGGAATCAGAAACAAGCTTCTTGAAAGTGGGACTTGAGCTCTGTGGAGGTCAAGATTGTGAGTCTCATGAGCATGCCTTCTCTCCCACTTGCCAATGGTCTGTAACTGGTTCTCTTGAGACTTACCCTTCAGATGGAGGAGCAGGACAAAGCTGCCCATTTCAGGTCCAAGGTCTCCTTGAAGTCTCACTTTCAACTTATAAAAAGGTGGATCTTGTTTGTTCCTCGAGATGTTCATCTTCTATTCTAGGAAAATGATTTCTCCTTCTACCCTTGCTCCTCACCATTCTGTGCTAATCTTTGAGTGGATTTTACGCTCCAGGAAGACGTACCTGAATTTCTATGGTGGCGCCACGTTTCCTCTGGCCCATCTTCTCTGTTTGAAATTGCAGAGTTAGACTTAGGGGACATGGTCCCTGGAGTAAGAAATGATGAAATAATTATGTCCTAGGCCATTGGGAGATCTTTGGAATGGAGATGCTCTTCTTTCTGAGGATTTACGGCCATATGCTTGGGTACTAGCCCAGGAATGGTTAAGAATGCAGGCACTGAGACCAGATCTACCTGAGATCAGGCTCTGCCCACACCATTTACTGGCAGTGTGACCTGGGGCAAGTCCCTTAAGCCTTTAATAAGTCCAGGTGGGGTCATCGGGCAGGCAGCTGGAATCATGAGACTGGATTGAGCTCAGGAGGGAAGTTAGAATGGAAGAAATAGATGAGGGCATCTATAAATGGATGGTATGGAATCCATGGGACTATGTAGTTTTACCTGGGGAGGATATATAGATGGAGAAAAAAATGAAACCCAAGTCTGAACCCTGGGTTACAGCAACACTTAGCAGTGAGATCAAAGGGAAAGGGAGTGGGTGAGCTTGTGAACAGGAGCAGCCAGCAAGGACAGGGGACATTCTGGACCAGTGTCACTGTGGAAGCCAAAGCCAAATCTCCCTCCTGCAATACGTCCAGGAGGGAGGTTAAGCACATGAGACAGAACAATTGACCCTTGTGTATTGCAACATGGAAGCTTTTGGTGACACTGAGAAGTTTTGGTTTTGGTGATGCGCTGCTGGCTCTCTAGTAAAGTGGATTGCAGACATAGCCTGAGGTAAGCATGTGGTGACAGTGATGATAAGCTAGCTTGCCCACAAGTTTGCTGGAAAAGGGAACTGGCGAACTTGGGCTATAGCTGGAGGGGCTGGATGATAGGAGAGAGCACTTAGCAATTTACCTACACCCAGTGCTAAAAATAGGAGAAGGCAATGGCACCCCACTCAAGTACTCTTGGCTGGAAAATCCCATGGATGGAGGAGCCTGGAGGGCTGCAGTTCATGGGGTCGCTGAGGATCAGACACGACTGAGCGACTTCACTTTCACTTTTCACTTTCATGCATTGGAGGAGGAAATGGCAACCCACTCCAGTGTTCTTGCCTGGAGAATCCCAGGGAGGGGAGAGCCTGGTGGGCTGCCGTCCATTGGGTCACACAGAGTTGGACATGGCTGAAGTGACTTAGCAGCAGCAGCAGTGCTAAAATATGGTGACTACTACCACCACCTGAGGCTGGTCCTCAGAAATACACTCTGAATGAGGGTTTGCCTTTTACGTAGCTCTGAAGGACCCAGCCATGAAATTAAAAGACACTTTCTCCTTGGAAGAAAAGCTATGACCAACCTAGAGCATATTAAAAAGCAGAGATGTTACTTTGCCAACAAAGGTCCGTCTAGTCAAAACTATTGTTTTTCCAGTAGTCATGTATGGATGTGAGAGCTGCACCATAAAGAAAGCTGAGCGCCAAAGAATTGATGCTTTTGAACTGTGGTGTTGAAGAAGACTCTTGAGAGTCCCTTGGACAGCAAGGAGGTCCAACCAGTCCATCCTAAAGGAAATCAGTCCTGAATATTCACTGGAAGGACTGATGCTGAAGCTGAAGCTCCAATACTTTTGCTTCCTGATGTGAAGAACGGACTCATTGGGAAAGACCCTGATGCTGAGAAAGATTAAAGGCCGGAGGAGAAGGGGATGACAGAGGATGAGATTGTTGGATGGCATCATCAACTCAATGGGCATAAGTTTGAGAAAGCTCTGGGAATTGGTAATGGACAGGGTAGCCTGGTGTGCTGCAGTCCATGGGGTTGCAAACAGTCGGACTCAACTGAACAACTGAACTGAACTGACCTGAAGGATCCAAATGTCCCAGACACAAATGAATGAAACATCACTTAAGAGTGAAATTTTAGGCAAACTGGAAAGTTCCTCTTTGGAGACACAGAGCGGTTTGACTTTCTGTGAGCAGGGCTGCCCCTGAGAGGTCCAGAAGACCCCTGGAAGCTCCTTCTCTGACCATCCAGGTCATCTGCCTAAATGCGGAAATCTCCAGCTCTCCTGCTCACAGTTCACATTTGAAAGTAGAATTTGCTAATGTAATCTGTGTGTTGCAGTTGTAGAACAGCAGTGTGCATGCGTATGTGTGTGAGTATAATCTTTATTAAAGAGCAGAGTAAATCTTATACAAATCTGATAATCGTCTCAAAAACTCCGGGCCTTTCCATTTACATTCTGCAACTTAGTCTCCCTTCTACATCAAGGACAGAAATAATGGCTTGTGAGGACTTAACAGCTTAAGGATGGAAAACTTAAAACTGGTAGGATTCTGCCCAAATCCTATCAGATTTTCTTGCTTCTCATAAACCTTTAATCAGCATCAACTGTGTGTGTATGTGTGTGCTCCTGTCTGCTTTGTCCTCTCAACTTTGACAACATAACAATGGTGTAAAAGATGCACACACCAACTGGAATTGTGTCAGAAATGGGTTCCAATATTGGCCACTTCTAATATATCTGAAGAGGGTTGCCAGGTTCTCCTGCTCTCATGAGCTGAAGCCCCAAGCTCTCTGCTCACTGCCATTCAAGGCTGCACAAGGCCATGGACAGGTGGAAGTCTATTTAGCCTCAAATATCCATAACTAAAAACTTCCTCCTTCCTCCAGCTCCACTCTACACTTCAAGTAAGGAAATTCTGAGTACTTTCAGTAGAGGAACTCCTCAATTATCTAAGCACAAAAATCTCTTTATTCCATGAAATACCTATAACCAACCAACCAAAGTATCTAATAGGTGTCTGCAATATTGAATATTATTTTACCAATAAAACTTTACTAAACAGAGCCTTCAAGTAACCAGATTGCAGTTAGTCCTTATCTCTAGTAGCATATCATTTTGGGGAGGGATGGACAAATCAAACCACAAACCAGAAAATAAAGAAACTTTCCTTGGTGGTTCTGATGGTAAAGAATCTGCCTGCAACGCAGGTAGACCCAGGTTCAATCCCTGGGTCAGGAAGATCCCCTGGAGGAGGAAATGGCAACCCACTCCAGTGGCGAACTGGAAACACCAATTTGGTGTTTGGACATGTTTGATGGACTCATGATGGACATGAGTTTGAGAAAACTCAGGAAGATGATGAAGGACAAGGAAGCCTGGAGTGCTGCAGCCCATGGGGATCTCAAAGAGTCTGACATGACTGAGCAACTGAACAACAACTCGGACTGGGCGTTACTGGGTGGAACTGGCTCTGTTGTTGGCTGATCCAACTTCAGCTTCCCTTTCTCTAGCCTCCTGTTAGCCAAGGTTGGCCAGGGGCATGGGACATAACCATGCTAAAGAGATCCTGTTTGTTCTCTTGAGTTTCTAGGGAAAAAAAACCATCTTGCATCTCCTTTCCAAAAAAGCAGATTGGGCACTTCTGGATCCAACTAAGATGGGGTAAGCATACTCGTTTCTCTCACATAATACAATAAAAAAACCTCTGGACAGAATACACAAAGCTATTTGAGGACTCTGAAAAGCAAATAATATAATAAGAGTAGGTGAACTGAAGAGGGAAACAAAAACTCAAAGAATGATTCATATCATGTTGAATCTCCTCATCCTTTACTCCCTCATAGGATCTTGGCATATTCTGGCACAACCCTAATCCCAAGTGGCACAGACACAAAAAGTTTCAAGAAAAATTTTTTCTTTCTAGCTGATGGACTAGGAAAGATGGTCCTGCAAGATAGAAAGTAGGGTGGTAGCAGTTGCTTCCATTTATTTTTCTTTCTCTCATTAATCTTCTGGTCCTGCCCTAAGGCAAACCTGTCACAAAATGCACTCCTGTCATAGCAGCATCGGAAATGATGACCGGACTAACCTCGTGTGTGTCTAAAACTCTGAGAGAAAATCTCTCTTTCTGACCAGAGAAAGTGGAAAAAGGATGCATCTGAAACTCTGAGAGAAAATCTCTCTTTCCAACTAGAGAAAGTGGAAAAAGGATGCATCTCAAACTCTGAGAGAAAAATCCCTCTTTCTAGCCAGAGAAACTGGAAAAAGGACTCCCGAAGTCTGAAGAATGTACATGAGAAGTAGCACCCATTTTTTTCCCCTCTCTTCTCTTACCGCTTCATCTAAATCTCTGCCTTTCTAGCCAAAATGCTGGGGAAAGGGGACCTTTAGAGCCTAAAAGTAGAGGGAAATCATAAAGAGGAGAAACTTTAAAAAAGGATCTTTTAAATATATGTATGAAACCTTGGAATCATCCTTGAGTTGTTCATGTATGAAATCAATCCAAAGCAACAAAATAAAGGTTTTGATAAGTGACTGTCGTAGATGGACCAGTTAAGCGCTACAAAGGCCTAGAAAAGAAGACTGACACTGGATCCACACACCAAAGAAGGAAGGTCAGGACTTTCATTCTGAACCTAGCTGGGCTAATTTGCTGTTAAATTCACCAACATTCTTCAAAACATATTAATGGGACCAAAAGTCTCATGACATTCTAGATATCTAGGACATAATTACTTGATATACCAAAAAAAAAAAAAAAAAAGGAAAATCTGAACAGTTCTCAAGGGAAAGCATAATAAAGAAACACCAAACCTGAAATGATACAGATGTAGAATTATCAGACAAAGGCTTAAAGCAACTATTATAACCATACTCCATGAAATTAGATCAAAAACTGTTCAAACACTAGTGAAAAGAATGAGAAGAAGAAGATTTGTCAGCAAATAAATAGAGCATGTAAAAAAGAGACAGAAATTTTAGAAATGACAGTTTTAATATTTGAAAATTCGCTGGAGAGGCTTAATAGGAGAATGGATAAGACATAGGAAAGAATTAGTAAACATGAGCTAGATAAACTCAGAATAGTATAAGAAAACTAGAAACAAATGTTCCTATGAACAAAAATATAAAAATCAAAATATCAGCTAACTGAATCAGATAATATAGTAAAAGAATGTTACATCATAAACAGGTGAGGTTTATTCAGGGAACGCAAGACTGGTTTAACATTAAAAAATCACTCACAATAACCCATAATACAAACAGACTTAAATATGAAAAACTGTATTATTGTATCAACAGATGCAAAAAAAAAATATTTGATAAACTTCAACATTTCTTCATGATAAAGACTTTTAGCAAACTAGTGGTAGAAGAGGACCTCTTTCATCCAAACAAAACTAGAGCTGACATTACATTTAATGATGGAAGATGAATGGTTTCCCACTGGGATTAAGAACAGGGCAGTGATTTTCCCTTTCACCAGTCCTCCTTCTGCAATACTGTACTGGAATTTTTATCCCGTGTAATAAGGCAAGAAAAAGAAATAAAATGCATATAGACTGGCAAAGAAAAAAGAGGATTGGCACTATTTTCAGATGATGTGATTGTCTATACAGAAAAGCTCAAGGAATGTACAAAAAATTTCTAGAATTGGTGATATTAGCAAGGTGACAGTGTACAAAGTCAATATTTGAAAAAATCCAAGCATGTTTTTATATAATAGTAATGAACACTTGGAAACCATGCCCCCCCTGCCCCCTGGTTTTAGAGCACAATTTACAATAACTTAGAAAATAGAATGAGAATCCAACAAAACATGTGCGAGATATTCTAAAAAAAAATGTGCTCAAAAAGAGAAAACTCTGATAAAAGAAATTAAAGGTCCAAATATTTGGAGAGATATCCAAGTTCATGGGTTAGAAGACTCAATATTGTTTGTAATATCAATTCTCCACAAATTCAGTAAGTAGTTATAAAACAATGCCAATAAAAATACTAGCAGAATGTTTTGTGGCCATTCCTCAGCTGATTTTGAAATTTTTGTGGAAATTCAAAGGAACTACAGTAGCCAAAACGATTTTTGAAAAAAAGGAAAGCTGGAGGACTCACAGTATCTCAATGTAAGACACACTGTAGACGTACAGTAACCACAGCAATGTAGTGTTGGTGTCAAAGTAAACACATAGATAAATGGAACAGAGAAGAAAGCAGAGAAATAAATCCACACAAATAGGAACAACTGATTTTTGACACAGATCCACAAATAACTCAGTTGAAAACAGTCTTTTCAGTGAATGATGGTGGAACATTGGGCATCCATATGCAAAAAAATTGAACTTTGACCAATCTCTCAGATCTTATACAAAAATGAACTCAAAACAGATGATAGATCTCAAAGTAAAATGTAAAACTATAAAACTTTTAGAGGAAAACATAGGAGAAAATCTTTGTGACTTTGAGTTAGTCAGCTAAACACCAAAAGTATAATCCATAAAAGAGGAGTTGGTAAATTGGATTTACAATAATGAAAAGTTTTGCTTTGTAAAAGAGAATGAAAATTTAAGTTGCAGACTGAGAGAAGATATTTGGAAATCACTTATCTGAGAGAATACATGAAGTACCTTAAAATTCAATAATAAGACAAAAAACCCAATTAAAAATAAAAGAAGTTTTGAATGGATCCTTCACCAAAGAAAATATACAGAGAAAATATGCTTAAACATCATTTGTTATTAACAAAATGTAAATTAAAGCCACAATGAAATAACACTATGAATCCGTTAGAATGACTAAAGTATATATAAAAAAAAAACCAAAAATACTGACAATATACCAAATGCTGGTGAGTATACAGAGCATTTAGGATTCACACACATTGTTGATGGGGATACAAAATTGCACAGTCTTTCTGGAAAACAGTTTGGTAATTTATCAGATTAAACATACTCTAATCATATGACTCAGCTATCCTACTCATAGGTATTTATCCTAGAGAAATGAAAACATTTGTTCACACACAAGTTGGCATGTGAATGTATACAGCAGACTTAATGATTGCCAAAAACTGGAAATGGCCCAAATATCTTTCAACAGGTGCTTGAATAAACAAGCTATGGCTCATCCATACAATGCTGCTGCTGCTGCTGCTAAGTTGCTTCAGTTGTGTCTGACTCTGTGCGACCCCATAGAAAGCAGCCCACCCGGCTCCCCCTTCCCTGGGATTCCCCAGGCAAGAACACTGGAGTGGATTGCCATTTCCTTCTCCAATGCATGAAAGTGAAAAGTGAAAGTGAAGTCACTCAGTCGTATCCAACTCCGTGATTCCATGGACTGCAGCCCACCAGGCTCCTCCATCCCTGAGATTTTCCAGGCAAGAGTACTGGAGTGGGGAGGCATTGCCTTCTCCATCCATTCAATGGAATAATATTAAATACAAGTAGGAATGAACTATTATGTACAGCAACTTGAATGCAATCTACTGAGTGAGAGGAATCAGACTCAAAATGTTTCCCACTGTTTGACTGCATTCATATGACACTCAAGAAATGGCAAAATTACCATGAAGGAGAACAAATCTGTATTTCTCTGGGTTTATGGCTGGGGCCAGGAGAAATATCAACAACCTCAGATACACAGATGATACCACCCTAATGGCAGAAAGTGAAGAGGAACTAAAGAGCCTCTTCATGAAGGTGAAGGAAGAGAGTGAAAAAGCTAGCATTAAAACTCAACATTCAAAAAAAGANAGTTGGTGATGGACAGGGAGGCCTGGCGTGCTGCAGTGCATGGGATCACAAAGAGTGGAATACGATGAAGTGACTGAACTGAATAGAATATAGAATGACAGAACTGAAGTAACTCAAGCTCAGATTCTCTACTTTTACAATATTTGTGCTGCCATTTTTAACTTGGAATCTGCTGTTTAAACACAGATAAGTGCAAGGCTAGGAGACAGAGAGCACACTCAAAGCAAAACAAGATGATTCTGTTACCAACATATTGGGGTTTTCCTGAATTAACTTCTATGCTGAATATGATGCTTATCAAAAATACATAACAAAATGCTAATTTGAAGACAATTTTGTTGTAAAGAGGAGACTTAAAAAGTGATTCATTGCAGTTATCACCAGAGAAGGCAACGGCACCCCACTCCAATACTCTTGCCTGGGAAATCCCATGGGTGGAGGAGCCTGGTGGATTGTGGACCATGAGGTCGCACAGAGTTGGACACGACTGAAGCGACTTAGCAGCAGCAGCAGCAGCAGCAGTCACATGTGCTAGGTAGGCAGTTGCGCTTGACTTCTTGTGAGATAAACATACAGATGTGTAAGCCTCATTAAACAGGTTTTCTGTTACTTGCAGGTTAACTCAAGCCCATGTTTCTTGTTTTCATAGAGAGATGTGGTCTTAGATAGAGGTGGTGATGGTAGATAGAGGTCTTNCTTGTGAGATAAACATACAGATGTGTAAGCCTCATTAAACAGGTTTTCTGTTACTTGCAGGTTAACTCAAGCCCATGTTTCTTGTTTTCATAGAGAGATGTGGTCTTAGATAGAGGTGGTGATGGTAGATAGAGGTCTTGGGGAAAAACAGTACAAAAGTAAAACCCACTGGAAGACTCCACACCATCAAATCTTTGATTTCATTTGAATGCATCCCATAGCACTTCGTAGCTCAGACGGTAAACAATCTGCCTGCAATGCAGGAGACCTGGGTTTGATCCTGGGGTCTGGAAGATCCCCTGGAGAAGGAAATGGCAACCCACTCCAGTATTCTTGCCTGAAGAATTCCGTGGACAGAGGAGCCTGGCAGGCGACAGTCCACGGGATCACAAGAGTCGGACATGACTGAGGGACTGAACCACCACCATAGCAGTTCAGGGCACATGGGCTCTCTCTCCCAAGGTGGCTCTATTTAACTGATCATTTGTTTAGCGTGCCTTTGCAAACATTAATCAGAGGAAGAATTTCCTTGTGGGGAAGTTGACCTTTATGATGATCAAAGTTGAAAACAATTCTAATATAGAAGAATTCAATTTGCTTTTAAAGTACATTGCGTTTCATCTCACAGTGCTGAGAAAGGAGTGACCCATTGGAGCTGCTTCTAGAGAACAGGCCTCATGGCCATACTAGGCTGCATGGCCCGATCTCATGTTAGCTATGTGTATCCTGGCAGGAGATGATTGATCCTGGTCACTCCTGTTCTTCCTTTATCTGCTATTGTCTCTGTGAAGCCTGCCAACTCTTGTTCATTCATTCTTTCTTTCTACAATATTCGTTGGTCTTCTTACTGGCTAGTTTCAATAACACACCGATGAGCCAAACTCATCCGCCCCTGACGTTTTGGAGGCCATTCTCTTGGGAAGAGAGAAAAGAAGCAAATATTTCCAAGAATCAGTGTATAGTAATTATTAGCTGTGCTAAGGTATGTGTGAAATTTGCTCAGTCGTGTCCGACTCTTTGTGACCCCATGGACTATACAGTGCATGGAATTCGCCAGGCCAGAATACTGGAGTGGGTAGCCATTCCCTACCCAGAGGATCTTCCCAACCCAGGGATTGAACCCTAAAAAAGCTCAGTCATGACTCTTTATGACCCCATGGACTATATCAGCTCAGTTCAGTCGCTCAGTCGTGTCCGACTCTTGGCAACCCCATGAATCGCAGCACGCCAGGCCTCCCTGTCCATCACCAGCTCCCAGAGTTCACTCAAACTCACATCCATCGAGTCCATGATGTCATCCAGCCATCTCATCCTCTGTTGTCCCCTTCTCCTCCTGCCCCCAGTCGCTCCCAGCATCAGAGTCTTTTCCAATGAGTCAACTCTTTGCATGAGGTGGCCAAAGTACTGGAGTTTCAGCTTTAGCATCATTCCTTCCAAAGAACAC
>SJYV01010468.1:1262335-1319975 GCA_006410875.1 Neotragus pygmaeus | reverse complement strand
TCGTGGGGAGGTTCCTGCAGTCTCCTGGCCCAGGAAGGAACCAAGGCATTAATTCCAGGCCTGCAGAAGCATGGAAAACGGTGCTCTCAGGAGCCCAGGCACAGCCCTCTGGCTTTCCAGGGACTTTCCCTGTGTTAAAATGCATTGGCTGTGAGTCAACATTTCCCTCGCAGCGGGGGGCTCTGTGCCTGAGTTCCTTGGCCTCATTTCCTTTCCAGGACCCGGATGACTGGCAGGCAGCTGTGAATGACAAGCTGTGAAAATATGAGAAGGGGGTTGGCAGGGCACAAACAGCCCTGACTTGGCAACAAAGCTCTTAGCTCTGGGGCCATGCACATAGGATCTAGCTACATGCAGAAAGCACATCTCTGGGCGGGAGCAGGGGATCCACTTGCAGATTCCAGGGAAAGTGGAGCCAGTGGAAGAGGCTGTCAGTGTGGAGAGGGGCTCACACGGGGCGCGAGGAAGGAGACTGGCATGGGTGTCCCGATGGCTTCCTGGCTGGGCTGTTGGTCCCTGCCCCTCAGGAGACAGAAGGGTGGCCAGGACACCACCTTGCATTCCTTACGACTGGACATGAGCTTGTACTCTGACCCCTGGGCTGGGAATTTGAAAAGCTGTATCCTGGTGCCAGCTCTGTGCTGACCTGCTGTGGGACACCAGGCAATGCCCGAGCTCTCTAAGCCTCAGTTGCTGCTGCTGCTAAGTCGCTTCAGTCGTGTCTGACTCTGCAACCCCATAGATGGCAGCCCACCAGGCTCCCCCATCCCTGGGATTCTCCAGTCAAGAACACCCTTATCCCAAACTGGAGATTCAGCTCTATGAGCTCCAGAGTGCCTTCCTGCTCTGTTGCCTTATCTTGTTAAAGGCTCTTACTTCATCGTGGCTTTATGACATAACAGACGAGGTGGTGTGGGGAAATTAACAAGATGGCGCCAGCCAGGCTCTCTCGCCCCACGCTCTCATGCCCTCTAGCCCCCAAGTTCCTGTAAACAGTGACGTTGCACGCTTATGTAACAGTTGAGATCACTTACAGCTCTGCGCACATGCATCACGAGGTACTCACTTGGCAACAGGCTACTTTCCTTCCGTAAGTGTATATAAGCTCCACCAGGAAAAGCTCTGCGGATTGTGTGCGGGTTGTGTTATGTTGTGTCTGCTGCTACGGCTCCTGCGCTAGCCAGCAGAGAATGAGCGAGTCCGCAGTTCCTACGAGTCCTTGCACTTTCTTCCAGCCTCTTGGCTCACACCTCGCCTACCGTGCGTCCAGCGAACAGGGCGCGGTGAGACAGTCAGACAGTTGGCGCTGTGAACTGGATCAGCAAGACAGGTGGAAAACAAGATCGTTTGCTGTTTGGTTAACAGGCTTCCATGGAAAGAGAAACCTCCATGTTTTGGGGTGGTTGACAATAATAGAACCAGATTCTTTCTCACAGTCTCATATACAACCCCAAACGTACTTAGAGTTGGCATCACAAGCATCTTTGCAGAATTTGCCAAATCATGGGCAACTGAGGTTCAGAAGAACAATGGGATTCTGTG
Organism: Neotragus pygmaeus; assembly: GCA_006410875.1. Lineage (NCBI taxonomy): Eukaryota > Metazoa > Chordata > Mammalia > Artiodactyla > Bovidae > Neotragus > Neotragus pygmaeus. The sequence continues at coordinate 1,318,433 of SJYV01010468.1, read as the reverse complement.
GCTGTTTGCCAAAAGCTTGTGAGAATTCGGTGGTTTCAGAATTTTTTGAGAATTTTTGCAAATTATTTCTAAAACTTTTTATTTTAATAAAGTCTAAATAATTTAAAATGCTGCCAAGAGAGTACATAGAGCTCCTTGATACCTTTCATCCTAGGTTGACCTAATGTTGACATTTTATGTAACTATGGTACACTTATCAAAACTGAGAAATTACTATGTGTATGATATTATAAACTATAGGCTTCATCTGAATCTCTCTAGTTTTTATGCCGTCTTTTTTGGATGTCAGACTCAATCAGGTACTATGGCATATGTAGTCATTCTGCCTCTTGGTGTCCTCTGCTCTATGACAATTCCTGTCTTTTTTTCCTCCATGACCTTGATACTTTTGAATGGTTCTGGTCATATATTTTGAGGAATGCCCCTCAATGTGGATTTTTCTGTTTTCTCATGATCAACCTGGGGTTTGGGAAAAAATGCCACAGGGGTGAAGCACCCTTTTCATAGTATGACATCAGGGGTACATAATATCAACATGCATTATCACCAATGATGATAACCTTCATCACTCAGTTGGGGTGATATCTGCCAGGTCTGTCCACTGGAAAGTTGCTATTTTTCCTCTTTCTGTTTGTTAGAGTTAAGTGTGTTCGGTTTTTTATGCTTTAACTTTTGTGGGGGTTTATGATTTTAAAATCTAGATTCTAATCAAAAAAATTCTTCCTGTCCTAAGGAATATGAATCTCTGAGATTAAACTGTAATCATTGTTCAAAGCGCTTTGGGAAGTTAAGGATAGTAGGTTTAACTGGGACCTGTGAAAATTAAGGGAAGAGAGGATACCATGTGAATGAATGTCCCCTCACTCTCTCCTGCCACCTGCTTCCATGAGACATTCACCCAGGTTGGAGATGTAGTCTGGCCTTGACGGGGAGGCTGGTTGGTTGACTTATATGACTCTTCAACCCATGACTTTGACCCCATGGTCGACATCACGGCCCCAGTGGCCAGGCATCCCATTTAGGCAACTGTCAACCTGCAAGGGATCTGTTTTGGGTGATGTGCACATCTGGTCACATTTGCCTGGAGTCTAAGGATTTCAGTGCTTGCCGTCCACCAGAAGGCTATCTCAAATCCACTGCAAGCAAGGGGCCTGGGGAGAGCAGACTGTCCAGATGTCTGCTGGGCACGGGTTCACAGGAGACTTTTCTGGGGGCGCATCCCCCGTATTACCCCACTCTGCTCATCAGAGGCCAGCCGTTGAGCTATTGTTCCAAGAGGAAGCCTCTGGGTCACTTTTGCTGCCTTCCACCAAGTCACAATGACTTTAACAGGCAACATCTGACAGTGCGGGAGCCCCTTGCAGCCCTGGGTGAAATTATGATAACAAGAGAAAAAAGCTATTACTGCCACCATGCTTTCATTATGCAAATGATATTAAGATAGGCTGTGTGGATCGCCCCTGGCTATGCTATAATCTCCATGCAGTGATTATAATGTGTCAAACTTAGTCATTTTGATTATGACATGTTAATTACATGCCATCCTCATGTAGACATGAATATTACTCCCCGTCAGACAAAACACAAATTGGGGCCATTGTTAGTTGGTTAGTCGTATGTGTGTGTTTTAACTTTTTTTATTAAATGGATTACAAGATTTAAAAGATATGTAATATTGCAAACTAATTAAATACCGGCCAGCTCCTCCGTGCTCCGCTGGGTGGAGACAGGGGATGCGGCCCACTTGGACTGCTTGGGTTGCGTTTTTTAGCTCTGGGTGCCGTTGGCAAAATGGGGTTTCCTGGGAAACAAGAAGACTGAGTTGTCTGAGGTATCAGGAGGGAGCAGAGAAAGGTTGAGTTGTTAGGGAACATTTGAAAACCCCAAGCCCAGTGTGGATTGGGAGGAAGAGTGGAGCATCAAGGTCAGATGACTGATGGGACAGCTGATAGGGAACCGGAAGTGTCCCTGCAGACCCTCGAGTCCACCTCTCCTTTCACCAGACAGGAGATTTAGGACTCTGAGATGCGAAGGAACGTGTCCAGGGTCACCCAGTCAGACTGAGAACTAGTTGGGACACAGGATGGCACCACGCCACTGCCACTTAGACTGCCATGTCCTTGTGGCCACAGAAGGGTTGGTCTGGCTTTAGTGGGAGCCACCATAATTTTTCCAAGTGACCACTGAGAAGGGCTCTTCAATGCGCACATTCATAGACCATCAAGTTCAAGCCTCCCAACTTGGCATCCATGGTTCTCCACAATTGGGCTCCACTGTACCCTATTCTTAGGCTTGTCTGCTAGTCTCATCTTACCATAACTCTTTTACATCTATAAAAATATTTTCCACTGCATTGTCCTCATTCCTTTGGGCTAATATAAAATATGAAATAATAATAATTTATTTAATATATATTTAGTATTTATTTAGTATATAAGTGAAAGTGAAAGTGAAGTCGCTTAGTGGTGTCCAACTCTTTGCAACCCCATGGACTGTAGCCTACCAGGTTCCTCGGTCCATGGGATTTTCCAGGCAAGAATACTGGAGTGGGTTGGCATTTCCTTCTCCAGGGGATCTTTCTGACCCAGGGATTGAACTCGGGTCTCCTGCATTGTAAGCAGACGCTTTACCGTCTGAGCTACTAGGACAGGCTACAATTAAGTAAAAACAAAACAAACAAAAAAATTTTAGTATATATTTTAGTATATTTAGTATATTTATTTAGTATATATTTATATACTAGTATATATTTAATGTGTATATAAATACATATTTTTACATATTTAGTATATTATTTATTCAGTATATATTTATTTAGTACATACTTAGTATATATTTAGTCAGGACTCTAGGTCCTTCCCCTCAATTTATTTGTTCGAATTCATTTAGCTTCACAGCAATCCTGTCAAGTATGTCTTAAGAGTATTACTATATCACTGATGAGAAAATAGAGGCAAAGAGAGCTTAATCCAGGGCAGTCTGCCTCCTGAGCCCACTCTCCTTACTTAGAATATGCTGCCTTTCTGAATTAATGTTTTCTTTTCCTTCTTCTTTAAATTGTATTTGTCTTTCAAGACCCACATCCATTGTTTCCTTGCCAGGAAGCTTTCTCTGCTGCAGGAGATCGTATTATTATTCACAAACACCTTCTGCTTCCCTGGGCGAGCTTCCTCTGCTTCCTCTGTCCCGTTTGATGGTGGCCATGACCACGTGGCTTGCTTTGGTCACAATGTGAATGGAGTGATGTTCAGTGTAGAACTTTATGAAACGTGAATGGAGACGACAAGTATCACGTCCAAGCAGAATCTTTATCAGCTAGTTCTTTCCTTTCCAGTTGCCACCAAGAATAGAAATGTCCTAGACGGAGACTGCTGCCCCAGCTTGGGTTTCAGAATGACGATGCCATGAAGCAGTACAGCTGGCCACATGGAGAGAGAAACAAGTCAGATAGAAACTGTTGCTACGGTGAGACATAAACAGTTCAGGGTCATTTGTGACCTCAGCAAAACTCAGCCTATCCTGACTATACACCTGCTTCTCAAGGAATCTCAATCCATCCTGGACCCCTGGCCCAGAGTGTACCCTCTGTACCTCTTGCCATGTCTGGGCCCACTTGGTTAGCTAACTTGTCACACTTCTCTCTTCTCCCAAAGGGGACTGTCATGTTTTAAAGACAAGCCATGTGCCTGCTTCCTTGACCTCCTTACTCACACCTAGAATAGTCTACGTACATAGTAGGTTCTCAGTAGATGTATATTATCCCTTGAGTTTTTGATCATTGGGAGGTTTTTCAGTTTGTTTTTATTTTTAATCAATGAGGACATTTTACTGAGATCCCATGTGGCCAGGTCAGACTCTAGTGACTCTGCTTCTATCCTTCATCACCCCTTTTAACATTCAGTCTCCTCTCAAAGCCAGCCTCTGTAGTCTTTCCATATATCCATGTACTGGGGACCAGGGAGAACAATGAACAGTCTTGCCTCAAGGTGGGTCTTCTTAGGGCTGGACGAAGGGTTGTAAAGGTCAAAGAGCTCTATCACCAAGCCCAGATTGAATTCTCTCCATGCTCCTTCACGACACCCTTCCAGACTTACCATCTTAGGCTCTGGTTGCCTTGTCCTTAAAGTCAATGGACTGAACCAGATGATCACCCCAGTTTCCTCCCAGCTGGAAGATCCATTTCAGGCTCAGTGTTTATAGTAGCAGAATAACTAGTCGGATGAGAGGACAATGGGGCTAATATCTCTGCCATCCCCCTTGATGCTCCTGGACTGAGGTCGGGGGGGTGGTATACTTTGAGGACTAAATGAGCCAGAGTAGAGGTCAGAATAATGCAGGCTGGCGTCAAGGTCAATAGCTGGGGTGAGAAGCTCTTCTAAGACCAGAATGATCATCATCAGAGGAGATGGTGTCAGGTGTCCATCTTGGATCAACTCATCTGCCTCTTCCCCTCCCTTTCTTACCTATTTCTTTCTTTCTTTTTTTTTTTAGAGGGATGGCCCGTTAAATATACCAGTCATCAGTATCAGAATCTGAAGGGGGTCTTTTGTCAGAGGGTATTGGAGGTGAGCTCATCTCCGAAAGAGCCCCTTGGAAGTCACTCAGGATTATACATATGGAAGGGATCATCATGGAAATATAATTTCAACAAAGGTGGCACAGTGCTCTGTTCTGCTATGATGAAATGTGTCATTAAATATAGAAATAGATCAAACACCTTCCCACTGAGATCCTCTGGTACCAAGTATCTAGGTGAAAAGCTGAATATCTGTGAGAGCTCAAAAATGTGAAGGAGGTGGGAAAGAAAAAAAAAAAAAAAGCCCTCACTAGGGAGATATACTTAACTAGACTTATAAATAGCCTGATCACAGCTTATTTGATTAATTTGGGGAAAAAGTAAAAGTGTTTTGCCAATTCATCAGATTTCATGCTTTCAAAGCAGTTGTTAATGTAAATATTAGCATCCAAAATGAACAAATTGTCTTAGGTAATTAAATGCCCTAATTTACAGGTTCCATTAACAGAGAAGAGAAATAATTTTCCCCTTAAATTAACTTTTCTCCCCTTCTCCCTTCCCCTATTTAAACTGATGTTATACACCAGTGGATGTCTTTGCAGAGAGGGTTGGAGGGAGTCTGGGGTTTTCTCTTTCATGCTCTGAGTGTGGAGGACTGACTTTGTCCTTGGAGACAAAGCTTAAAAAGAGCCGAGTGAGGACCTGTCCCCAGAGGGCTTCTCCTCCACTGGGAATGGCAGGGGTGAACTTAACCCTGAAAAATGTCGGTTGCTGGGCTCACTGGCCTTGGCCTGTGATGCGGGGTCAGTCCTCCTCCCAGTGACTGTGTGAGATCTGCCTTCTGCTCTCTCATCCTAGATCAGGACGTATCCACTGGGAAACCCATACTGAGGGGAGGTGACCATTGACATGGCCCCAGCTGTGAGGCATCATGGTTGGTCTTTGACCCCTTTCAGAATCTCTCGTACCCCACAGGACTCCCCTATGGAGCCCAAGGCTGCCCTGCTGCTCACCCCTCAGATGACTGCTCTCCACCATGTGCTGGCTGGTGGCTGCCAGTGTTCACAGGGAGATGAAGACACGTGAGCTGGCACTAGCCAAACACGTCACGCTCAAGTGGGTAGCCAGCTCGTGCTGTAGTGTGGCAGCTGGGGAGACAGGAGTAATGTTTGGACAAGAGGGCCTTCACCCTTCAATTCACATGCCATTCTCTGTGATCCTATTTTATTTATTCAAAATGGCAGCCCTATGTCTCTAGTTACCCCTTTATCGGCTGGGTCTGGTGTGAGGAGAGTGAGGTACCGGGGGTGCCAAATTGAAGAAAATGCCGGGTCGGCCTTTGCAGGACCCTGAGAGTGAGCTCCACCACCAACTTGTGCCCTAGGCTCCTTACTCAGTCACTAATCCTGGCCGTGGCCATTTAGCACCAAGGGAGGTGGTGAGAGGCATCAGTGCCTGCCAGCCTTAGCTGGTTATTCCACTGATATGAGCACAGAGCCTGGACTCGTGGGCAGTAGAGGCAGGAAGAATGGGAGAGCAACTCTGGCCCAGCCCAGGGCCCCTGGGGACAGGGCAGCAGGCAGCTCAGCCATGTTAAGAAACTCGCTTAACTTCCTACATCAGAGCAGGGCCAAGGGGTGGAGTTCCAGCTGTCAAAAGCCCCACTAGCATAGAGGAAGGGTCTCTACAAGATGCATGTGGCCGCCCTTGTTCAGCAAGGCTCACTTCCCTTCGAGAAGCTCTCACTACAGTTACTGTGGCGATCATCCTGTTTCTCTTCTTAGGCTTTGCTCCTAGTTCAGTCACACAAATCTTTTCTAAATTCCAGGTGAGTCCAGTTGGAGTATTTAAATGAAACTTTATTAAAGGCACATGGGTAACAAAAAGGAAAGAAGAAAACAAAAATAAGATCCTGTAGATACAAAGGCTCGGCTCATTCATCTTCACTTGGGATCCCCTTGTAATGGGCCAATCTGAATTTTGGAGTCTTGGAAAGCTAAAATCTACACTTAAAAATTGTTTTTATTAAAGTATAGTTGATTTGCAATGTTGTATTTAATTTCTGCTGTACAGCAAAGTGATTCAGTTATACATACATATATTCTTTTTCATATTCTTTTCTATTATGGTTTATCACAGGATACAAAGAATACAGTTCCCTGTGCTATACAGTAGGACCTTGTTGTTCACCCATCCTGTATATAATAGTTTGTGTCTGCTAATCCCAAACTCCCAGCCCTTCCCTCCCACCTCCCCCCACCCCTTGGCAACCATTAGTCTGTTCTCTGTGTCTGTGAGGTTTTGTTTCATGCTGCTGCTAAGCTGCTTCAGTCGTGTCTGACTCTGTGTGACCCCATAGATGGCAGCCCACGAGGCTCCCCTGTCTCTGGGGTTCTCCAGGCAAGAACATGTGTTCATTTGAGTTGTATTTTAGATTCTGCATGTAAGTGATATCATATGGTATTTGTCTTTCTCTTTCTGACTTACTTCACTTAGTTTGATCATCTCTAGATCTAACTATGTTACTGCAAATGGCCTTATTCATTCTTTTTAATGGCTGACTAATATTCCATTGAATAAATACACAACATCTTCATTGTCCATTCACCTGTTGATGGACATTTAGTTGTTTCCATGTCTTCACTATCATGACTAGTGCTGCTATGAATATTGGGGTGCATATATCTTTTTTGAATTATAGTTTTGTCTGCAAATGTGCCCAGGAGTGGAATTATTAGATTATCAGTCCATTTTCTAAAGGAGATCAGCCCTGGGTGTTCTTTGGAAGGAATGATGCTAAAGCTGAAACTCCAGTACTTTGGCCATCTCATGCGAAGAGTTGACTCATTGGAAAAGACTCTGATGCTGGGAGGGATTGCGGGCAGGAGGAGAAGGGGACGACTGAGGATGAGATGGCTGGATGGCATCACAGACTCGATGGAGGTGAGTTTGAGTGAACTCCGGGAGTTGGTGATGGACAGGGAGGCCTGGCGTGCTGCGATTCGTGGGGTCGCAAAGAGTCGGACACGACTGAGTGACTGAACTGAACTGAACTGATGGCAACTCTCTGTTTTTAGTAAAACCCATACTTTGAAAACTTCCTTGCAGCTAAAGCTCTGGCAGAGAATTAAGTTATTTCCACTAGAGATACTAGATACTTTGTGTAAGATTTAGATGGGAGAGATGAGGCCAAGGCAATTTTCCGGAGATTTTGGCTACTGCTGCAGAGAAGCTTGGTGTAAACACTTTGGGTTTCTGCAGCAGAGTTTTGGGTACAAACACTAGTTCTGAGGGTGCTGAGGGGCAGCTGTGATGAGAGCAGCAATGGCCTGCTCGTCTCTGGATCGCGCTGTGGGAGGATGCTCTTCAATTCAATAGGTCCCTGGGGGGGCTCACGATTCGCACCTTCTGTGGTCTGGTCAGTTTGGCTTGGTTGTGGGCGCTCAGAGTGTCATTCTTGGAGGGCCAGGCTGCAGCATACTCCTTCAGCCTTCCCACTAACTTTGTAAGGTCCAGTTTCTCGTGTTAAATCATTTTCTGCTTAATACAAATGGAATGACTTTTGTTTCCCATGTGAACTTCAGCTGATGCTCTTGTGTCGTTGTCTAAAGGACTTCCCTGTCTTAGATCCCTTGTCTCCTGTATCCAGGAAATCTTGCCACCTTCAGAGCGCTGCCTCCCCTATCTATGGGGTGTTGCTTCACTCTTTGTGACAGCTCACATGTGTCAGAACCAACATATGATCCCAAAACAGCAGCAGGAGAGGGCAGTGGGTAGGGTTGTGATCTTGGTTACTGTTGCTTCTTTAGTAANTGCCTCCCCTATCTATGGGGTGTTGCTTCACTCTTTGTGACAGCTCACATGTGTCAGAACCAACATATGATCCCAAAACAGCAGCAGGAGAGGGCAGTGGGTAGGGTTGGGATCTTGGTTACTGTCGCTTCTTTAGTAAACACTTTCTGTCCCATATTGCCCCAAACAGTTACAATTCTTCGTACGTATGTGCACAAAGTCAAAGGCCCAGCAACCACCATGTGCTAGAAAGTGAGAGGTCCTTTAAGCCCCAGGGTGTCTCCTGTCCAGACAACTGATCTCCAAAGCTGCCAAACATGCTGGAGCCCATAAATAGAGCCACTGAAAAGCAAAGCACTGTGATAAGCTTTGTGGAAGGCCATGCCCTAAGCAAAATTTTCAGGGAGGGGAAGAATGTAGAGGCCTTAAGGGTATTATCACTCTGGGCTGTAAGAGGGCAGAAATGACCCACGAGGACCATTACACTTAATACCATGTCTATGCAATTGTGTTCTAATTCAGAGTGTGACATATTTTCATATTTTGAATTACTTACATATTGCTGTGTAAGACAATATCCCAGATGTACTGGCTTAACATAGCAAGCATTTGTAATAGCACAGTTTCTGAGGGCCAGGAAATCTAGAAGAGGTTCCCCAGGTGGTTTTGGATCAAAGGGGTTGCAGTCAGGATGCTGGTGAAGGTGCCCTCCTCATCTGAAAGCTTGGCACGGATGGAAGATTCACTTTTTGTTTGTTGGGACTATTTTTAAAAGTTTCTATTGAACTTCGATACAGTATTGCTTCTGTTTTATGTTTTGGCTTTTCAGCCCTGGGGCATGTGGCATCTTAGCTCCCCGCCTAGAGTTTGAACCCTCATCCCTTGCATTAGAAGGCAAAGTCTTAATCACTGGACCACCAGGGAAATCCCCAGAAGACCCACAGCTAAGTTCACTCACATGGTTGTTGGGAGGACACACAGAGAGGAGAGAGACAGGGAGAGAGAGATGAAGAGAGAGAGAGAGCACAAGAGAGAAGCTGCAGAGTTTTTTATAAACGAATCTGGAGGAGCTCCATACCATCACTTCTGCCATATTCTATTGGTAGTAAGGACCAACCCCTGGTATCATAAAGGAGGGGACTGACTACATGAGAGTGTGCATACAGGAAGCAGGATTATTGGGGACCACCTTTGGTAGCCAGTCTCTATGACATCAGTTCAGTTCAGTTCATTTCAGTCGCTCAGTTGTGTCCAACTCTTTGCGACCCCGTGAATCACAGCACGCCAGGCCTCCCTGTTCATCACCATCCCCCGGAGTTCACTCACGTCCATCGAGTCCATGATGCCATCCAGCCTCTCATCCTCTGTCGTCCCCTTCTCCTCCTGCCCCCAATCCCTCCTAGCATCAGAGTCTTTTCCAATGAGTCAAATCTATGACATAGTGCTTTCTATTTTTCGCCAGGGTGGTGCTAACATGCACATTTTCCCACAAATGTTGGTGGGCAGCACACGTTAGCCACAGCTCAAATTTTCTGACCTCTAAGCTAGCAATGTGTTCTGACCAATAGATCCAAATGTAGAATTTGGAGCTTGACGTCTGAAGAGATTAGAGAGAATTCTGTTTCTTAAATTTGGCAGTGAGTATTGTAAATACTTTGGTGATAGGAAGAGAGCATTTTCTCAGTCTACAATAATATTATAAATGTCTTTTGAGCTCAGGGAGTGAATTGCTTCCTTTAGCTTGACCACGGGGATGTTGACTGTGACCCTCCCGTACCGGGTCCGCTTGGATCTGTCTCCACTTGCTCCTCGGATCAGATCTGCTCTCCCCTATAGCTTCTCCAAGAGACAAAGCACAAGCTACCAGCCCGTTAAGGTAACTTTGGATGGGCTATTTCAAAAGGTACCAAATTCCCCGATCTTATAACTGAACCATTTAACTAGATCACCCTGTAAAGAGAAAATGCGTTAAAAATACCAGTTAATTACTTTTTTTTCATTCCCAAGGCACAAATAAGTCCTAGTTAACTGTCTTTGCACATTTATATATTTAGACATCAGGGTGTCACAGAGGGCCAGCAGACCCTGAAGCAGAGGACAGCTGAGTCTAGGTGATGAGACTGGCTTCCTCAGTAACCTGGGGACACATACCATCAGAAGCTCAGGTTGAAAGACCTGGGGAAGAAAATCCTCCAGCCTAGGCCTTGTGAACAATTGGTGTATGGAGACCGCACGCTGTTGGCTTGAATTGTGTGGTGTGCCTTGATTAGAAGTGTCGATACCAAGAAATGTTAATTAAGCCTCAGTCCTTGCTTGATGTACCAGATGAGGAAAATCCAAGATGAGGAAAATCCAAGGGCAGGTTTGATTTACTCCTCAGAAGCTATTAGCATTAAAGAAATTCCAAGGACTAAAAACCTCAATAAATTATAATTTTGGAGCTGAAAAATGATCATCTTTCCTGCCTCCCCATTTGGACATTAGGACTGAAAATAGCAAAGGCTTGAATTAAAAGTGCCTCTTATAAAATTCATTCATACCACAGCAAGGATGTCAATACTGGTGTTTTTAGACTAGTACAGCACCTACATCACTTTTAAGGTGAAATTTCTTTTTTTTTTTTTTTTTTTGAAACTTGACTACCCAGTGGTCCCAAATGTTTGGAACCAAATATGTTTTGAATTAATGAATAAGTAAATGCTAAGGCCTAGCCAAAGTAGGTTTCACCTATTGATACACAGAAACTCAAGCCTTTTATCAGTGGGAGAGCTTCTGAGTCTGCATCNAAACGCTTTAGCCAATTATTTTATGATTTTTTTTTGGGGGGGGTGTAAAATATTTGAGAAGGAGTCGTCTGTTTCTTCTTATCTGGAAGAACTCACTTCATATTAAAAACCCAACACAAGAGGTGGCTGTTTGCACTCTGTTCCTTTCACACGATGGCAGAGAGGAGGCGAGAGTATCCTAAGCATAAGCCTGGCGTTGCTTTATCAGTGACATGGGAGGGGGTGTTCCAATTCTGGGATATCTACTTGTCTCTTGAAATGCGTATTGAGTTTGCTTTTTACTGTTCTGGCTGTGTAACACGCCACAAAATGTGTAATAGCGAGATGCCTGGAACTAGTTTCACTATGCTTAAGTCTTCTAATTTGGTGCGAGGATTTTTTTTTTTTAAAGCTTAAACTACAAGCATGTATTTCTCACATATATGGAGGCAGGGAAGTTCAAGATCAAGGTATCAGTAGATGTGCTGTCTGGAAAAGGCCTACCTCCTCGTTCGTAGACAGCCATCCTCTGGCACAAGGATCTCAAAGTAATTTATTTTGAACAGATGGTGCAGAGGAATCATTTTATTAAGAACAGGGATCATGAGACTTCAGAGTTTCCTTTTCTTCTCCATTCTCCCCACATTCCCTCCTGTGCTTCCTACTCAAAGAAGAGAGAGTGTGTGTGTGACAGGGAAGAGAGAGAGCAAAAAAGAACAGAAGCAGTAGATGAGCGTCATTCACATACTTTGAAAACCTTCCACTAAATACTCAGGGAAACTCACAAGCTATGGTCGATCTCCTCGTTCTTCTGTTAAATTCTCATCTCCTTTGCTGCTGATCGTTTGATGGCAGTGCCTGATTTTGAAGCTCATATGTTCAATGTGTATTGTATTTGAAATCCCTTGAAAGAGGACTAACTCAGGTTATACAGTTTAAGGGTCTTTACTGTAATTAAACAGACATGGATATGCCGTAGGTCTGATTTTGAGTGGCCTGCTTACAGGCCACTCAACTCTTCTTGCCAACATAAAAAAATAAAATCCTCACCCACTCTGGGAGTCTGGCACCCTCCTTGCCCTGCTTCCTAGCAGAGGGGCCTAATGGTGCTGTCATTTTCCCTTACCTGATCAGGCGCGCTGGATTGTGTGGGAGGGAGCACGGGCATTTGTTGGAGGAAGTCGCTCTTTAATGAACAGCACAATGGAGGCTGAGTAATTAGAGCAGTTCAGAACCTTGAAACTGGCCTTTTGTCAGTGATTTGCACATTAGTAAGGCATTGCTATGGGGATGTTTACAGCAAGACTGTTGTTCTGCAGAAGACACAAGGGCGTAAGTCACAAAAGAGAGGGAAACTGCCGAGAAAAGAAAATCCCCATTCGGGTAATTAGCTCGTAGAGGATATTTTTTACTGGACAGTCATTCCTCATGTGGAGCCACAGCCTCCTTCCACTGCCTTCGCCTTAAAAAATCAGTTTCTTTTCTTGTTGTTTGGGTCAAGTCTCTTCCTTTGGAACTCTTTCAGAAATAGGGTAAAACATTATATATTTTTATTTATGTGTATTTTATCTGTATATATGTGCATGTTTTACCTATATATATTTATGCGTGTATATATGTGTACTGGAACATCTTAAATGATGAGAAATATATAATAAAGATTAGTGGACTTTCTGGATTATGAATCAGCACATATGGAAACTTTAAACAGATGAGCTTGGATTGAAGTCACAGAGTAATGTACTGGTCAAGGGAATCAGCAAGACATTCCCCCAGTTAAATCCATTTCTCCAGTTTAATTAAAGCATGAACATGATTCCTGAATAAATTAGATCAACCCAAGCACATTTAAAAACATAATTCATAAGCTGTAATGCATTAATGAGGTCTTTAGGTAGTCTTTTAGGAAAAAGTCACCCATAATGTTCCTATTATTAGTGTTGATGGAATCAGATTTCCACAGTACTTGTTAAGGTCTCTGCAGGTGCCCTGGTGGGGACCCAGGCATGGGTCCATCATGGCTTGTCCTATTTCCCTCCACCTCTCCTTGGAAAGTTCACATCTGCATAGTCACCCACCATCTCGTTCAAATTCTCAGCCTTAATGCTTTGCTTTTCTAAAATTAATAAAGCTTTTATTTTACTGATGGTGAAAATGACCCCTGAATATTTTTATTATATTCAGTTATAAAAAATACATATATAGAGGAAAAAATACAAATTGTCACGTTTGTGACAATACAAATTCCTGCCACCCACAGATGACCACTAATTTTAGTGACCCTTTGGGGACATTTCTGTTTGCCAGTTGTTCTGTGGTTTAGTTGCTAAGTTGTGTCCAACTCATGGACTGCAGCCCACCAGGCTCCTCTGTCCATGGGATTCTCTAGGCAAGAATACTGGAGTGGGTTGCCATTTCCTTCTCCAAATAGTCTGTGCCCTTTTTTACTTTAAATCATGAACCCCTTTGAGATTCTGATAATAGCATAAAAATAAAATTACATACACCAGAAAATCTGGTTACAGATGATTTTGGAAGCTTCATACATTTACTGAAACCCGTCTGAGAACTCCCCATGTAATCACGCTGTTGAGTAGACTGCTCTTTCACTCCACATTGTGTCCTGGACACCTTTACATTTCACTAATCTGGGTCTGGCTGCACAGGGTTCTTCTGCATAAATGTCCTGTAATCACAGAACCAGTAATTTATTGGACATGTGAGTTCTAGCTTTATGCCGTTAAAACCAGTTTGACCATGAACATTCTTGTGCCACTTTTGTGGTTACTCAGTGAAATGACACACACCTCTACGTGTCTAACACACGTTGTCTTACTGCTCTGGTCTGCCGATCACTAAGGAATCTCCCTCCAGCCCCCAGTCAGCACTGACTCTTCTAAGCCACGGTTGCTGTCCCTCCTACATTCATTTTGCACCCTGTTACCTGGGAGGATCCAGTTTTCTACCTGTTAAGTTTCAGGATATATACTGGAAATCTATTGTCTCAGGTACCCCAGACCCTTGAGATATAGGGTGAGGTCCTATTTTGGTCTGAAACCTAAGAGAATAATTCAGCTTCTCCCCTGGGACCCTTCTTCCATTGTAGCCATTGATTAAGATCTAGGTTCAGTTCACTGGCTTTTCCTGAAGAGAAAAGAGAGCTAATTGAAAGAGCAGATACGTTGGCTCGGACTGGGTGCTGTTGCGAAGATAAAATGCAAATGCATGAACGCACACAGGAATCAGTGCATTGTGAGTGCGGTGACCTCTAGGACTAAGGGAAATATCTGTGCTTGAAGAGCACTGGAAAAATAAGTAGCATTTGACTGGATACCACCTTCCTGTATGAAAGTCTTCTCTTGCCCATCACACTTCAAGCATTTCAGTGACAGAAAGCAAATTGAGCATCTTGTCTAGAATTGTATAGAGCAGTAGTAGCTTTTCAACTACAGGGATAGGGACTAAATTGTTTTGAAATTTTTTCAACAACAAAGATTAAATCTGAGTAACCTTCAGATAGTTCAGATTTCTGGGCCTCATTCAAAACAACTATATAGGCAGATATTTTGCATTTTAAAGAGAAAGGTCTAGAAGTGTGGATGCAACTGATTAAAAGTACGTGCTTTTAAAACTGGGGGAGTAGTATTTGGTTTGTTTTTTCTTTTCCTGCCTTGGATGCTTCTTTTTATTCCTGGGGTGTATACATACATATTTGGAGAAGGAAATGGCAACCCACTCAAGTATTCTTGCCCAGAGAATTTCATGGATAGAGGAGCCTGGTGGGCTACAGTCCATGGGGTCACAGAGAGTCGGACACCACTGAGTGGCTCACACTTTTACTTTCATACGTACATATTTGATAGCGTGAATGAACACTGAGGACTAGGAAACACGCGAACTCAATAGGATGGTCGTGGGCTGGTGCAGAGCGCATCTTCCCTTCCTTCATGCTGCCTCCACCCCTGTTGCTGTCCCTCTAACGCCGCTGACTTGGCTTTCAGGTGCCACTTCTGCAAGTCGTCCTGCCACGTGTCCTCCCTGCGCATCCCGTATGCCTGCAAGCTGCTCTTCCAGGAACTGCAGTCCATGAACATCATCCCCAGACTGAAACTGTCCAAATACAATGAGTAAGGATGCAGCAGATGGTTATTTAAAGAGAACGGTCGATATGTCCAACGCAGTGGAAAGCAAAAGAGATGAGGACCACCTCTACTCTGGGGAGTTCAGACATCCTTTGAATTGTTCTCTCTCTCTCAAAAAACAAACCACATAATTGATGGAGAGGCTTTTTATATGTTGGGAGACTTGACTAAGCAACCTCCATCAACGAGCCTCATGCCATAGGAGAGGTGCCAATGACACAGACTCTAGTGAAGTCTCTTGTCCATATACCAAATGTGATTCATAAGTGGATGTGAACTAAAATATAAACTTTTATTTATGGCCTGGTATCTTGAAATTTATTCATTAGAAAGACCTTCCTTCTTAAGAAAATAATGTTTAGGGTCAAAGAAAACTCAAGATTCTTAGGAACAGGAACAATCTGTTTGAGTTGGTTGACTCCTTTGTCTGGGAGGCTGTTCTGAGCTGTGTCCATAGGAAAGACAACAGCAGGAAGCTGAGAGAATAAGCGGGGTCTTTCTTGTCTGGTGCAGTGAAGGGATAAATTTCCCCAGTAATTGAATCTTGTCTTTATACACCCAACTTTTTAATTATATTAATAAATGTCTTCTACACTCTTAAGTTTACTAAGGATGTCACCTTTTCTTAAGGACTAACTGCTACTCTTCTGAACAGCCATGATCATATGCAGTAACATTTGTTGAGTATCTGAAAATAATTCCATGGATGCTTTGTTAAGTTTTACATCCCTTCCATTCCTGCCAGGATGTTTAGCTGTTCATTTGTTTTTTAATCGGACAGCACTCTTCATCCGATTCTACAGTAGGTTGTTCTTAATTGCTCTGCCCTGAAGCCAAATAAATATTTGTGTTAGGGATTGTTTGTAAGTCAGAAAAGCTTTGAGTAATGGTCTACGGCCGGGTCCCCAGCATGTCACATTCAACCTGTGCCACAGAATATTAATAGGTGTTCTAGAATCAAGGTCCAGTGTCAGATAAGGTTGAGAAACATGATGTATCCACGTTTAACTACCACAGACTTGTTCAGAGGCTTTACCAAGCTGCTGTGCTGGGACCTCTGAAAGAGGGAGCCAGGCTAGTCACTGACGTGGGAAGCCAAGCTCGACAGTCCCGCTCAGGTCCTGGAGGTTTCTCAGGATGGACTGCAGGGGAGCAGACCTTCTCCAGCCATCTCCACGTGTCTCTATTCCCTTCAGGGACTGGGTAGGATTTACAAAGGCAGAGGGGTTTGCATGCCCAGATCTCTTGCTTCAGCTGAGGGTTCCTTCTTTGTGTCTGGCTTTGTTGTTCTCAAGAGTGTTGGTGCCTGAAGATGACTCTACCAGATTGAATGTGTATGTCCTGCATTTTGTGGGCCGTTTAAGGAGCTTTGTACGGTAACTTTGACTATTTCCTGTTACATGACAACTCACTATCAACTCTGCTAAAGATGCCGTAGCCCTGCCCTGTGAGGTATGCCACGACAGTGACCCCTGGGAGGAGCTGCCCGCATGCAGGGTGCTCGCATGAGGGCTCCATCACATCCCCATTGTGAGACCCTGTGCTGAGGATAGAAGGAGCAGGACACGACTGCTGCCCCAAGGGGCTCAGAGCCCAGACGCCACTCGAGTCACGGGACACTGGCCGTCAACCAGTGCTGAGGCTGAACCCGGCAGCGCTGAGGGTTAGCTGAGCTCTGAGGTTTCCGAAACAGCCCAAGAAGCTGAAGCTCCAAGTGGCTGACTCACCCTGCGCCCCACCACTGATGGGGAGCAGTCGGGGCTTGGAGACCGGGGTTCCTGATTTGGAGGGCTCACTTTGGGTTTCATCCATGANGAGGTGGGAAATGGCAGAGCTGAAGGCTTGCCAGCAATAGGAGATGGAAGGTTAGCTGAAATTTTGCTCATACCTGATGTTGCTGGTACAGGTTCTGGTTCCTTGCTGGATTCAATTCTATCTGTCCTCTTGAAAAAGAGATCCTGTGATGTCTCATCCTAGATGACACAGTAGCACAGAATTGCATTTTGAAAAATTGTTGTTGCAACCTTCCCATACCATTCTACATTCAAGTCCTGAGCCTCAAAAAACTAATTGCGCCTTCTCAAATAAACAGAATCCCCTTGCCATTTCCTGCATCGTGAATCTTTTCAGTTCTTTAGTTACTTCTTCCTTTTGTCTCTCTTCATCCTTTCTCTGGGCCTCCAATTTCATCAAGTCTTCATTAGTAAGCTCCACGTGTCGTTCTCTTGAAGATCTAGCTCCAACTTGTACACAGAAGCACAGCCACTTGTAGAGGATGTATGCACTTTAAAATGTACACCAGACACATGAACTTACAAACATATGACCTGCAAACATATGTTTGCATTTTTGAAAGTTCACAACTTGAGGATTCATATGTAAGGAACTATCTGTATTAATTCTTCCAGTCCATGAGTATGGTATATCTTTCTATCTGTTTCTGTCATCTTCAATTTCTTTCATCAATGTCTTACAAGCTTTCAGAATATAGGTCTTTCCCCTCCTAGGTTAGATTTATTTCTCAGCATTTTATTATTTTTGATGCAATTCTAAAGGAGTTTGTTTTCCTAATTTATTTTTATGATAGCTTGTTATTAGTGTATAGAATCGCAACAGATTTCAGCATATTAATTTTATATCCTGAAACTTTAATAAATTCATTTATTACTTTTAATAGAGTTTTTTAGAGGAAACTTTAGAGTTACTGTATACAGAATCATGTCATCTGTAAGCAGTGACAGTTTTACTTCTTCCTTTGCAGTTTGGATGCCTTTTATTTCTTTTTCTTGTCTGATTGCTGGGATTAGGACTTCCAATACTATGTTGAATAAATGTAGTGAGAGTGAATATTCTTGTCTTGTTCCTAACCTTAGAGGAAATACTTCCAGCTTTTCACCATTGATATGATATTGGCTATGATTTTGTCATATGTAGCCTTTGTTATGTATTGCCCCTCTCTAACAATTTTGTTGAGTTTTTATCATAAATTGAATTTTGTTGAATTTTGTCAGAGGTTTTTTCCTGCATCTACTGAGATGATTGTATGATTTTTATACTTAATTTTTACTCCCTTCCCCAACACATTTATGTTTTGACATTGTATTTTATGTCTCTGAGTATTCCATAACTATTTATATTGTAGATATAGATGACTTTGCCACTTTTGTCTTTTAATCTTCCCATTCACTTTATAAGTGGTTGATTCACTACCTTTACTATATATTTGCTTTTACCAGTGAAATTTTTCCTTTCACAACTTTTATATTTCTAGTTGTGGCCTTTTCTTTTCTACTTAGAGAAGTTAACATTTTATGTGAACCAAGAACTTCCTAATGTTCAAGCTGGGTTTAGAAAAAGCAGAGGAACCAGAGATCAAATTGCCAACATTTGCTGAATCACAGAGAAAGCAAGGGAATTCCAGAGAAACATCTACCTCTGTTTCATTGACTATGCTAAAGCCTTTGACTGTGTGGGTCATAATAAACTGTGGAAAATTCTTAAAAGAGATGGGAATATCACCAGACCATCTTACCTGTCTCCTGAGAAACCTGTATGGGTCTTACTCAGGTGTCTTTTAAACTCCTGCCTCTGCACTGGGATCAGAGCATATGAGATTTTGCTTGCACTCTAAGAATGAAGTTTCTGTTTCCTATATCTCTCTTGAATGTAAGCACCACTGGCTTTCAAATCCAACTTTCTGGGGATTTGTTTTCCTGTTGCAAGACCCCTGGGATGGGGAGCTCAATGTGGAGCTGAACACCTCACTCTTCAGTAAGGACCTCTACAGTTACGATATCCCTCCTGTTTGTGAGTCTCACTTGGGAATCGAGTCCTGACTCCATTGCATCTCCTCTCCTCCTGCCTGTGGCTCTTTCTTTATATCTTTAAGTTGAGAGAATGTTTTCCACTCGCCTGCAGGTCATTTTCATAAATAGTTTTCCTGTGTGTACTTGTAATTTGGTGTGCCTGTTGAAGGAAGTAAGTTCAGGGTCTTCCTACTCTGCCCTCTTGATCCCTCTCCCTTTTATTTCTTTTTCTTGCTTTATTGCACAGCCAAGACCTCCAATATAGTGTTGAAGAGGGATGATGTGAATGGTTGCTTGCAATGTTTACACTATTAGAAGAAAACTATTCAATATTTTACTGTTAAGTATGATGCTAATTATAAATTTTTCATAGATATCCTTTATAAGATTAAGGATCTCCCTTTCATTTCTAGTTTGCTAAGAGGTTTTTTTTTTTCAAATCATGAATGGAGGAATTGAATTTTATCATATGTATTTCCTACATTTTCTACATCTGCTTAGATAAGCATATAATATTCTATCTTTATTCTGTTAATATGATGAATTATATTGATTGGTGTTTGGATGTTAAAGTAACTACATTTCTAGCAAAAATCCCACTTGGTCTTTATGTACCATCCTTTTTTTTTTTTTAAGGTTTTTTCTGTTATGCTATTGTATGGATTTTACTAATAGTGTGCTAAGGATTTTTATGACTATGTTCATGAGGGATATTGTATTACCTGTTGTATTCTCTTTTTTTGTAATGTCTTTGGTTTTGGTGTCAGGATAATTCTCTCTTCAAAAAATAATTTGAAAAGTATTTTTTCCTCCTTATTTTTTGAAGGAGTTTATGGAGGATTGGTATTATTTCTTCCTGAGATTTTCTTTGTGAGAAAGTTATTATTTTTATATTAGTAACTCAATCTCTTTAATAGATATAAGAATTTTTTAGATTTTCTATTTCTTCCACAGTAAGCTTTTTAAAATTTAACTTTTAATTTTTATTGACATATAGTTGATTTACAGTATTGTGTTAGTTTCAGGTACCACCAAAGTGATTAAAATCACCAAAGTGATTCAGTCATACGTACAGATATACATATTTATTTTTCTCAATTTATTTTCCCTCATAGGTTATTACAAAATGTTGAATACAGTTCCCTTGCTATACAGTAGGTCCCTGTTGGTTATCTATTTTATATACAGTAGTGTGTGTATGCTCATCTCAAACTCCTAATTTATCCCTTCCTACCTTTCCCTTTTGCTGATCATAGTTTGTTTTCGATGTCAGTGGGCCTATTTCTGTTCTGTATGTAAGTTTATTTTTATCATTTTTCAGTACGTTTTAATCTTTTGTGTCTTTCAAACCATTTGTCTATTTTATCTAAGTTGAATTTATTGGCAGCAAGTTACTCTTAACATCTTCTTATTACTCTATTGAAGTCTATAATATTGGAGCCAGAATTTTAACACAGTTCTATTTGCCTCCAAAGTTTATGCTCTTCCTCTTGTGCAATCCTGTTCTTGTAATGAAATGCAGTCTTCCTGGGACTTCCATTTATGAAATCCTCAGGAAGAAATACCTTAAAAGCAATTGAAAGCCAGATGAGAACCAGGTTTGCTGGAAGAAAGTTCATGTTTGTGTTCAATAACAAACCAGAGATGAAGAGTTCAGGGAATTAAGCTGAGGGGCCTCAGGAAAGATAGGAGGAAAGAGGCAGTAACAATATATTTTTAAAAATATTCAAGGCACAAACTTGGACTGCATAAGCATACCAGATTTTATATGCTACAAAGGGTAAATGTGTGTGCAGGTCGGGGAACAGAAACAAGAGACAATGCTGCTTAACTGAATGCATGCACAGTGTTTTGAATTGATGCTGAAGCTGAAGCTCCAATACTTTGGCCACCTGATGCGAAGAACTGACTGAGAAAAGACCCTGATGCTGGGAAAGATTGGAGGCAGGAGGAGAAGGGGAGACAGAGGATGAGATGGTTGGATGGTGTCACCGACTCAATGGACATGAGTTTGAGCAAGCTCCAGGAGTTGGTGATGGACAGGGAAGCCTGGCATGCTGCAGTCCATGGGACTGCAAAAAGTCAAAGGCGACTGAGTGATTGAACTGTACTGAACTGTCTGTGGCAGCAGTTCCTGAGTGATGGCTGAATTCTGTTCACAGTTTTCTCTACTTGTTTCACTGTAAAACTTGTTTTCATAGCGTGTGTTGACAGAATGTAGCTTTAACTTGATACAGGTTTACTGAACCAGAGCCATC
The DNA here is from genome assembly GCA_006410875.1 of Neotragus pygmaeus. Classification (NCBI taxonomy): domain Eukaryota; kingdom Metazoa; phylum Chordata; class Mammalia; order Artiodactyla; family Bovidae; genus Neotragus; species Neotragus pygmaeus. The sequence goes on along the minus strand of SJYV01010468.1, from coordinate 1,297,154 downwards.
CTCCTCTCTTTCTATAAGATTGACAGAGGCTGAAATGAAAATGAAAGTTGCTCAGTCGTGTCTGACTCTTTATGATTCCATGGACTGTATGGAAATCTCTACGCCAGAATACTGGAGTGAATAGTCTGTCTCTTCCCTAGGGGATCTTCCCAATCCAGGGACCGAGCCCAGGTCTCCCAGATTGCAGGCAGATGTTTTACCAGCTGAGCCACAAAGGAATCCCTGACAGAGCCTAGGATGTTAGATACTTGCCTTTAAGGACAGAGGCTAGGATGTTAGATATTTGCTTTCTTAGCTTCCCTTGCAGTGAGGAATGGTCTTGCAATCAGTTTGAATATAAAGAGAAGACTTTTGGAAGACTTTGAGGGAAACAGTTTTCTCTTTTCCTCCTGATGAACACCATGTTGGCCTTTGCCGTTTGATTTGGTACATGAAGATGAGATTCCTGGGGCTTGGAGCAATTCTCTTGAGACTATAAGGCAATAAAATGGGTTTGGAAAGCCCCTATGCACCAGACAGCAGAAGGAAAGAAAGAACATGGAACCTTGACAATATCCTCGAATCTCTGAAACATCCCTGAAACCACCTATTTCCAGTTTGACATAAGAGAGTAAATGTCTTTTTTTTTAAGCCATTGTTATGTATCTAAAACAGAACCATGTTTTGTGAGCCTTATTATCTTAGCTGTAGGTCTACATCTGTTCAGTTATCTCACTTGACACCAAGATATTTATAAAATCAGAAAGGTAAGCACTCTAATCACATAGCAGTACTAAAAAACTGGCCCAGAAAATTCTTATGTGAATACAATTTTATGAACAAAATGAAGATATGAATTTACATTTTTCTCCTAGAGAAGTTTAGGACTTTTTATGTGTACATCCACAGTCCTGGTCTAAAGACCTCAGGATGGGAAATTTGTTCCAGAGGTAAAGATTTTGAAAGAATTTTGTAAGATTATGGGAAATTCATAATCCCTCTGTTATTTATATCATCTCTTGCCACTTTCTCCAGAGCAATGACATACAAGTCTTAAGCTGAAAGAGGACGTGACTCTTGCAGTGGGGAGGGGAGAGTGAATAATGGCTTTCTCTTGCAAAGGTAGCCTTCTTAAGAGAAGACAAGCTCAGGAGGCTAGAGGTCCAGTGAGATGAAAAGGGAAAGTTGCTACTACATAGAGGAGGAAACCTATGAAAAGAAAATTGATCTTTCTAGTAATCAGAGTAATCAGAGAAATGCTGGGGATCAAAATAAAAACCATTTTGACACTATTTCAGAATATTATTTTTCAGAATATGCTTTTTCAGAAAGAGAGAAGTCTCATTACAGTGTTTGATGAGAATATGAAGACATACTAACTCATTAATACATGGCTAGTGGTATTAATGAGTCCAAGCTTGCTCTGCTCACCCCACGATAGGCCAATGAATCTGAGAAATGAGGTGTTGAGGCGAAGAAACGACTTTATTCAGAAAGCAGCTGACAGAGAAGATGGCATGCTAGTGCCTCAAAATAACCATGTTATAGGGGTCTGGATGCCAGATTCTTTTATAGATCAGAGGTGGGGGGAGGTGAGGAAGCAAATAAAAAGGCCATCAATCTTGCAAACATCTCCTAGAATGGCAAGCCTCAGGCAGGGGATGTGTTAATTTCTTCCTTCCTGCCATCTACAGGTGGACAGGGTTCTGAACACAGGCACTTCAGTTTAACAGCGGGGCAGAGGGTCAAAGTCCTTTGAAGCAAGCCAATATGTATGATTATAATAACAAAAATTAAAAACAAATAAAAGAAACAGTTTCCAACATGGAGTCAGAATGGCTCCTTCTCTGCAACAGTGTGGAGAAGGCAATGGCAACCTACTCCGGTACNAAAGATGCCGTGGCCCTGCCCTGTGAGGTATGCCACGACAGTGACCCCTGGGAGGAGCTGCCCGCATGCAGGGTGCTCGCATGAGGGCTCCATCACATCCCCATTGTGAGACCCTGTGCTGAGGATAGAAGGAGCAGGACACGACTGCTGCCCCAAGGGGCTCAGAGCCCAGACGCCACTCGAGTCACGGGACACTGGCCGTCAACCAGTGCTGAGGCTGAACCCGGCAGCGCTGAGGGTTAGCTGAGCTCTGAGGTTTCCGAAACAGCCCAAGAAGCTGAAGCTCCAAGTGGCTGACTCACCCTGCGCCCCACCACTGATGGGGAGCAGTCGGGGCTTGGAGACCGGGGTTCCTGATTTGGAGGGCTCACTTTGGGTTTCATCCATGATTCTTATTTTGGGGGGAGGGGTTTTGTTGTTGTTGAAATTTTTTTATTGTGAAATTCACATAAAACGTGCTATTTTAACCAATAACTGTACAGTTCAGGGGCACCAAATACATTCACATTGTGCAACTCTGACCATCATCCACAGGATTCTATTTTTCAGTCACTAAATGTGACAGTTTTTTTTTTTAATTCAGGTGCCACTGAGTATTTGAATTCTTAAACTTCTTTTTTCAAAAAGAATTCAGTCAGTTCTGAAGGGAACTGGCTAGGAAGTTCCCAGTTCTCCAAGTTAACAAAGATCTAGAAAGTGTGTGTTCCAAACTGAGACCTCCTTAGAGCAAAAAATTGTGTCAGGTTGGTAATTTCAAAAACCAGCAGATACGCNAAAAAGAATTCAGTCAGTTCTGAAGGGAACTGGCTAGGAAGTTCCCAGTTCTCCAAGTTAACAAAGATCTAGAAAGTGTGTGTTCCAAACTGAGACCTCCTTAGAGCAAAAAATTGTGTCAGGTTGGTAATTTCAAAAACCAGCAGATACGCCGTTTGAATAACTAGTTGACTGAATAATATTTTGATGAAAAGAGCCCAGAATTGGTATTAGCTCCACTACAGCTTTATTTGTAGGTTCCTTATTTTTAAAAATGACCATTTAGATTTCCATTTCCAGGAATGATAAATAACCTTTTGCAGGCCACCCTCAAAGTGCCTTTTTCCCTCTGGGCTTTGCCAGGCTGAAACTGGCTCTAGGATGAAAGGCTAAAAAGCCAGGCCAAAGCCACTGCAAGACTGCACTCCTTTCCCGAGCTTTGGTGAGCCCAAGGGCTGGGGAGACAAAACTCTGGGCTCGGTGTGGCCAAGAGGACAAGCCTAGAAAGGCCAAGATCCCAAATAGAAAGCAAGCTCCCTGAGGCGAACCCAGCTTCTCCACCACTTTTCCCCTCATAGTAGTCTGCTCTGGATGCCGCAACCGGATGCCACAGACTGGGCGGTTACACAATAGACCTTTATTTTCTCACAGTTCTGGAGATTCAGAGTCCAGGATCAAGGTGCTGACAGGTTTGGTCTCTGGTGCGGACTCTTGTTTCTTCCTGGCTGCAGACAGCCACCTCTCACTGTGTCCTCACATGGCCTTTCTTCTGTGTGTGTTACGAGAATGAGTGAGCTCTGGGTCTCCTCCTCTGTTTCAAAGAACACCTGTGACGTCATTTAATGTTAATTACTTCCTCAAAGGCCCTGTCTGCAAATAAAGCCACTTTGGGAGTTGGGGCTTCAACACAGGAATTTTGGAGAGGCACAGTTCAGTCCATCATAGCCGTCAAGGCATTTGCCAGCTCCTAACAGCATTGGCTGGCCTGCTCGCAGTGTCTTTTAAAGCTGAACGTGCTCAGCAGTCCCGTTCCTGGATGTGTGTGCCCGTCAGAAATGTGTGTATGTCTTATCAGTAGGCAGGAGCAGAAATGTTTCTAATAGCACTGATGTAGTAGCCCTGACTTATAAATAACCCCTGCCTATTAACAATGTGATATAGAAGGAAATGACAGCCCACTCCAATATACTTGCCCTGGGAAATCCCATGGACAGAGGAGCCTGGTGGGCTACAGCCCATGGGGTCAAAAAGAGTCAGACATAACTGAGCAACAACTACTACTACTATTAATGATGAAATAGATCTGTTATAGCACGTTTACAAGTGGAACAATATATAGTGATGAAAAGCCTCACACAGATCTCAGATAATCTCAGNGGAGATGTCTTGAGAGTTTGACAGCAGAAAAGTCAATGGTGAGGGCAGATGCCTCGCAATCAGAAACCTATGTCTGAATCCCAGCTCTCTTGCTTACCAACAGCAATGTGATTTGAGGGGCAAATTAATTAACCTCTCATGAATCTGAGTTTCCCAGATGTGAAATAAGAATAATGACATTTACTCTTATATGGATATGGTCAATCCGTTAATTAAATAAAATATTTAAGAATTTTATTCTTAAAATTCTGGCACATTTTTTAGGGAGATTATACATTCTGGTTTATCTGGGACAATCGGTTTATACCTGCTGCCTTAATTGAAAAGCTTTCTTTTAACTTCAAAACTATCCTGTTTTGGAGGATAAATGATACTGTCACCATTGTTGTTGCTGTTGAAGTTGCTGTTCACATGCTAAGTCGTGTCTGACTCTTTGCGACCCCATCGACTGCAGACCTAGACCTAGACCTAGACACTAGACCTCCCTGTCCTTCACTGTCTGCTGGAGTTTGCTTAGGCTCGTTCCCATTATGTCAATGATGCCATCTAACCATCTCATCTTCTTTAATTCCCTTCTCCTGCCTTCGATCTTTCCCAGCAGCAGGGTCTTTTCAAATGAGCTGGCTCTTCAAAGCAGTTGGCCAAACTGTGAAGCTGCAGCTTCAGCATCAGTTCTTCCGATGAATATTCAGGGTTGATTTCCTTTAGGGTTGACTGGTTTGATCTCCTTGCTGTCCAAGGGACTCTCAAGAGTCATCTCCAACACCATAGTCTGAAAGTATCAATTCTTTGGGACTCAGCCTTCTTTATGGTCCAACTCTCACACCCATATATGACTACTGGAAAAAACATAGCTTTGACTGTACACACCTTTGTTGACAACTCTGCTTTTTAATATGTTGTGTAGGTTTGTCATAGCTTTTCTTTCAAGAGCTGCTGCTGCTGCTATATCGCTTCAGTCGTGTCCGGCTCTGTGAGACCCCAGAGATGGCGGCCCACCAGGCTCTCCCGTCTCTGGGATTCTCCAGGCAAGAACACTGGAGTAGTTTGTCATTTCCTTCTCCAATGCATGAAAGTGAAAAGTGAGAGTGAAGTCACTCAGTCGTGTCTGAATCCTAGTGACCCCATGGACTGCAGCCTACCAGGCTCCTCCATCCATGGGATTTTCCAGGCAAGGGTAATGGAGTGGGGTGCCATTGCCTTCTCCGTCTTTCAAGGAGGAAGCATGTTTTAGTTTTGTGCTGCAGTCACAGTCCACAGTGATTTCTGAGCCCAAGAAAATAAAACCTGCCACTCTTTCCACTTGTTCCCCATCTATTTGCCATGAAGTGATGGGACCAAATGCCATGATCTTAGAGTTTTGAATGTTGTAGTTTAAGCCAGCTTTTTCACTCTCCTCTTTCAGCCTCATCAAGAGGCTCTTTAGTTTCTCTTCAGTTTCTGCCATTAGAGTGGTATCATCTGCATATCTAAAGTTGTTGATATTTCTCCTGGCTTGGCTGATTCCAGCTTGTGCATTATCCAGCCTTGCATTTCACATAATGTACTCTGCATAGAAGTTAAGTAAGCAGGGTGACAGTATTCAGTCTTGATGTACTCCTTTACCAATTTTGAACCAGTCCATTGTTCCATGTCCAGTTTTAACTGTTGCTTCTTGTCCTGCATACAGTTTTTTCAGGAGACAGGTAACTTGATCTGGTATTCCCATCTCATTAAGAACATTCCACAGTTTGTTGTGATCCACACAGTCAAAGGCTTTAGTGTAGTCAGTGAAGCAGAAGTAGATGTTTTTTCTGAAATATCTTTGCTTTCTCTCTGATCCAATGGATGCTGGCAATTTGATCTCTGGGGCTTCTGCCTTGTCTAAACCCAATACTTAACGTATGCCAGGCACCTTCTAAGTTTTTACATTTATTAATTCTTTAATTCTTACAGATGAGGAAGCTAAGGTCAAAGTATGGCATGAACTCAGGCCATCTGACCCTGGAGTCCACTATAAATCACCAAGTTCTATGGCCAGAGATTCTGCTATGTAATAATAACAGAGTGAGAATTTTAAAACAATTAATCCAAAATACTGCAGTTCAAATGGATGTTGCTCTTCAAAGTGGCCCATTAGAAGGCTTTATGCCAGTTCCCACTGTGTGGACTTGGCTCTGTGTGACAAGAATCTTCTTTGGGAATTCCTATCAGACTGGGGCGAAGTCACCAAATATCTTCAGATTTCTTGTTTTTTAAGTTGGCTGAGATTTTTCCAAGAGTCAAAAGTCACTTAGAAATTCAAATTAAAAACATAAGATATCACTGTGAACTTATAAATGGCTAAATTAAAAAGACTGACAGTATCAAGTATTTATGAGGATGTACAGCCACTGGACCTCCATATCCACAGGAAAGGGAAGGGACCTAAACTGGTGTGGACGTAACTATGTCCCAAGTGCCATAGGTGGGACATGTAAGTAGGTGGGTTTTGTCATTTCTGTGGCTGGAAATCATCTCCAAATAGAGGAAGGGAGGCCTGTGAGCATCTGCAATCTCACTGAGCTTCTGCAAGAGTGGAAACAGCAAGTTCAGGGCCTTGGTCAGATCGCATGGAAAGTGTTGCATCTTTGTCCAGGAAGATTTACAGATGTGTACAGGTTCAAAGGAGAATGACCTCGTATGAGGTCAGGTCAGCCAGCAGAGGCCAGGCTAGGTAGCGGTCTGCCTTTCTGGCCACCAATTATCTTTGGATATTCCTTTTCCCACACATAAGCACCACCCTCTCCTGGTGAGACAACCCCAAATCCTATCCAGTTAGACTGAAGACTGGCACCTTTGTGTGAAGGATAGTGCCACATGTCTAGATGTGATTGTTCTAGGCTGATGACAAGTCACCTCTGCTCCCCACTTACAAACTCACAATATACAATAAATCACAATAGACGCTTCCATTCTGCGAGGGGGAAATTGGTAGCATTCCGCTTCTCATCTGTGGCAACNCTGAAGAATTTATTTACAGGGCAGCAATGGAGAAACAGATATAGAGAATAGACTTACAGACATGGGGAGAGGGGAGAGAGGCTGAGATGTATGGAAAGAGTAACATGGAAACTTACACTACCATATGTAAAATAGATAGCCAACAGGAATTTGCTGTATGGCTCAGGAAACTCAAACAGGGGCTCTGTATCAACCTAGAGGTGTGGGATGAGGAGGGAAATGGGAGAGAGTTTCAAAAGGGAAGGTATATATATATACAATATACCTATGGCTGATTCGTGTTGAAGTTTGACAGAAAACAACAAAATTCTGTAAAGCAATTATTCTTCAATAAAAAAAAGTAAAATGCACTTGACTTAGAACATTTCCAACTTAGGGTGCATTAATGGGACATAATCTCATTTTAAATTGAAGAAAATCTGTGATTTAATAAATGGACTGTTTTCAGAGCTCCCTATAAATAGATTCCTTTGATGGCTACTGTGGTCTGGATGTTCAGTTCAGTTCAGTTCAGTTGCTCAGTTGTGTCCGACTCTTTGCNCTGATCACCTCCAAATCCCTATCTTGGAGTCTGATCTTGAGGATTACAGCTGGTGCGCTTGTCATAGGATGGGATCCCTGGAACCTGACTGAGCTGGGGCGTGGCATGCTGGTATCTGATTAGCGGATGCTCTCAGGAGAAGTAAGGAAGGCAGGATCACCTAAAGGGAGCAGCTGGTGCTCAAGGTGGTGGCAAAGAAGGAAAGTGTCAGCTGATCCTCTAGAAATGGCCTTTCAGAGTTGTCCCAAGTCGAGGCAAGAGGGCTGGGCTTTGGTATTTCCGATCAGCCCATCATTAGCAATGGACCACCCCTTGAGAGGGGGATATCCTTGGGCATGGCAGGTCCCTGCAGCCTAGGTCAATGCTCAGCAAGCCACACAGCTGTGAACTGTCAGCAGCTGATGTTCCTGACAGCTGGACAGTGAATACGTCAGTCTTCACTAGAGGATTTAGGGGAAGCATCAACATGTACCCTATAGACACCGGTTCATATTCAAAGAAACATGAGTTTATGAGGATGAGTTCAACCTGTGCAGGAAATTTTAAGATAAAACATGAGACTTCACAGACATTTCCCACCTATTGTGTCCTCCCTGCAGAAGCCTACAGGCAGGCTCTATCTTCCCTGCCACTGACTTGAGGGCCGCTTTGGTGAAATGTGTGAGGAGAGCTGCCACAAGGAAACCTGCTCCCCAGAGCAGTCTCGGAGATACCATTGACACCTCCAAGCGAATGTAAGGGCTTGGGGCTTCTCTTCCTGGGGAGTTTGCAACCTAAGGCTCATTTCCTAGTTTGGGAGACAGTGCGCCCTAACAAAGGGATTCCAAGCATCATNAGAGCAGTCTCGGAGATACCATTGACACCTCCAAGTGAATGTAAGGGCTTGGGGCTTCTCTTCCTGGGGAGTTTGCAACTTAAGGCTCATTTCCTAGTTTGGGAGACAGTGCGCCCTAACAAAGGGATTCCAAGCATCATTAAGCAGGTGTGTGAGGGTTGTAGGGGCTGGAGGGGGTCGAGGGCCCTCCCAGTGCTTCTGAGATCACGCCATCTGCACCCCCGAGTGAGGCCCAGGCTACGTTTGGTTTGAAACTCCAGGTATATTAAAAAAAATGAAGGCATGCTAAAACAAGGNAAGCAGGTGTGTGAGGGTTGTAGGGGCTGGAGGGGGTCGAGGGCCCTCCCAGTGCTTCTGAGATCACGCCATCTGCACCCCCGAGTGAGGCCCAGGCTACGTTTGGTTTGAAACTCCAGGTATATTAAAAAAAATGAAGGCATGCTAAAACAAGGTTATAAAACTGTTTACACATCACAGATTATCCCCTTGAATACACACTCCTACATACACAAATACTGTGACTTTGTATACATAAGATCACATTTGGAAATATTGTGAAAAGCTTACATTTAGTTTATGTGAAAATACAAGATCTGGGTCAGGTCAAGTCCTATCCACATACAAGGAAGGCAAAGTCCAGGTCCAAACGGCCTTCTAGCTCCACACGGGACACGTGAAAGTCCCATTGGAACACCCCCAGGTCTAGAATTGCTGTCTTCTTGCTATAGGTTCGCCCAAGTCTTCCTGTTTCATCACCTCCCCCACNTGTTCTGCGGTCGACTTATGCCAAAATCTGGCCTGTGTGCCGTGGTCAGCCTGCACCGATGTCTGTGCTATTTGTCACAGTTTTGACTTGGCCGAGGTCCGGGCTGTGTGCCACGGTCGCCCTGTGCTGAGGTCCGAGCTGTGTTCTGCGGTCGCCGTGCGCTGAGGTCCAGGTTGTGTACTGCAGTCCCCTTGAACCAAAGTCTGGGCTGTATGACTCGGTCAGCCTCTGCCGAAGTCCGGGCTGTGTGCCACAGTCATACTTAGCTGAGGTCCAGGTGGTGTGCTGCGTTCGCCTTGTGCTGAATTCTGGGCTGTGTGCCGCATTCGGCCTACACTGACGTCTGGGCTCTGTGCCACCGTTTTGTCTTGACCGAGGTCCGGACAGTGTGCCGTGGTCACCCTGCACCGAGGTCTGGGCTGTGTGCTATACTCGCCATGCGCCGAAGTCCGGGGTGTGTGCCGCAATCGCTCCTTCACCGATATCCGGGTTGTGTGCTGCGATCACCCTGTGTCGAGGTCCGGGCTGTGTGCCGTGGTCACCCTGCCCAGAGGTCCGGTCTGTGTGTTGTGATCTCCATGTGCTGAAGTCCAGGCTGTTTGCCGCCATCGCCCTGCCCCAAAGTCCAGTCTGTGTTCCGCGATCTCCATGTGCAGTGGTCCAGGCTGTGTGCTGTGTTCGCTCTGCGCCGAAGTCCAGTCCGTGTGCTGCAGCCGCCCTGCGCTGAGGTCCGGGCTGTGTGACGTGGTGGCCCTGAACNTCCAGTCTGTGTTCCGCGATCTCCATGTGCAGTGGTCCAGGCTGTGTGCTGTGTTCGCTCTGCGCCGAAGTCCAGTCCGTGTGCTGCAGCCGCCCTGCGCTGAGGTCCGGGCTGTGTGACGTGGTGGCCCTGAACCGAGGTCCGGAATCTGTGCCGCAGTGGTCCTGTGCCGAGGTCTGGGCTGTGTGCCATAGTCACCCTGTGCTGAGGTCCAGGCTGTGTGCCGTGGTCGCCCTACACCGAGGTCCGTGCTGTGTGCCATGGTTGGCATGCACTGAGCTCCGGGCTGTGTACTACCGTCTGCCTTGGCCAAGGGCCAGGGCGTGTGTCACTCATCCTGCACCGAGGTCCGGGGCATTTGCCACTGTTGCCCTACACCGAGGTCCGGGTCATGTGCCGCGATTGCCCTGCACCTAGGTCCCTTCTGTGTGCCGTGGTCTACTTGCACTGAGGTTGGAATGTGTGCTGCGTTCGCCATGCACCGTGGTCCAGGGCGTGTGCCGCCGTTGGCCTTGGTCGATAGCTAGGTCGTGTGCCATGGTTGCCCTGCGCCAAAGTCCGGGTTGTGTGCCGCATTGGCCAACGCCGAAGTCTGAGCTGTGTGCCACGGTCCACCTGCACGAGGTCCGGGCAGTGAGCCACAGTAGCCGTGTCCCAAAATCCGGGCTGTGTGCCACAGTCTCCCTGTGCTGAGGTCCGGGCTGTGTGCTGCGATCACCATGCGCCGAGGTCCGGGAGGTGTGCCGCAGTTGCACTGTGCCGAAGTCCGAGCTGTGTGCCGCGGTCGCCCTGTGCCGAATTCCAGTCTGGGTACTGTGGTCACCCTGCGCCGAGTTCCGGGTTGTGTCCTGTGGTCGCCATGCACTTAAGTCTGCACTCTGTCCCAGATTGGCCTGGCTGAGGTCTGGGCTCCATTCCACCATCGGCCTTGGCTCATGACCAGGGCATGTGCCGCCGTCGCCCTGTGCCGAGGGCTGGCATGTATGCCATCATCGCACTATTCTGAGGGAAAAGGCGTGTGCAGCTGTCACCCTACACTGAGTTCCATGGCATAAGCCATCATCGCCCTGCACATAGGTCCGGGCTGTGTGCCGCAGTCAACCTGCACCGAGGTCCGGGTTGTNGACATCTATGCTGTGTGCCAGGGTCGCCTTTCGTCGAGGTCCGCGATGTGTGCCTGGGTTGCCCTTCACTGAAGTTCAGGCTGTGTGCCGTGGTCGCCCTGCGCCGAGGTCCGGGTTGTGTGCCGTGTTCGCCCTGCGCCGAGGTCTGGGCTGTGTGCCATGGTCACCCTGCTCCGAGATCCGGGCTGTGTGCCATGGTTGCCCTGTTCAAGGTCTGTGCTGTGTGCTGCGATCGCCATGTACCAAGGTCCGGGCTGTGTGCCTCGGTCGCCTTGTGCTGAATCTGGGCTGTGTGCTGCGGTCAGCCTGTGCCGAGGTCCAGGCTGTGTGCTGCTGTCACTTTTCGCTGAAGTCTGGGCTGTGTGCCGCAGTCAGCCTCTGCCGAAGTCTGGGCTGTGTTCCACAGTCACCCTGTGCCGAGGTCCAGGCTGTGTGCCGCAGTCGCCTTGCATCAAAGTCTGGGATGTGTGCCCAGGTTGGCCTGCGCCGACATACATGCCCTGTGCCACCGTTTTGCCTTGGCCGAGGTCTGGGCTGTGTGCTGCGGTCATCCAGTGCCGAGGTCCGGGATGTGTGCCGCGGTTGTCGTGCACCGAAATCTGGGCTGTGTGCCTCGGTCATCCTGCTCTGAGGTCCAGGCTGTGTGCCGCTGTTGCCCTGCTCCGAGATCCGGGCTGTGTGCCGTGGTNTTCGCCCTATACATTTATATCAGGGCATGCTGAACACGGCCCCATCTCCTCGGAGAAACAAAAGCCGGAGGCCCATTTGGCACTGCCTTGATCTCACTTGCGCAGACATCTTCCAAATGTATTTGCTATTTGCTCCCGTGTCCCTGCACCCCCCTGCTGTTCCCAATTGTCCATTGCCTATTAGGAACGGTTCCAGCCAAGGTATTTTTTTCCGTATTTATTTGCTCCTTTTTCCCTGGGAACTTCACTATGCATGAGTAACTGGCTTGTGCTGCTGCTTTTGTTTGACATTTTGCATTCGTTAAAAACCAGTCATCTGCATGTTTTATAAACCCGTAGGGGTCTCTCTCCCTTTGATCAATGCTGGAAGTACTCATTAACATCTGGGGAAGTTATGGCCCCAGATAGGGGGGATTCGTGACCTACCGAGTGTGGTTTTAGGGAATTTGTCTTAAAAAAAAAAAAAAAGAAACATACCAAAGCACTTTATATTCATCGCCAGGGTTGCTCACTAATAGAAATGAGCCTGCATGCCTTTGGGGCCTGTGTGCATTCCCTTTCCCCAGCCCAGAATGCGTTTTCCCTTCCACTCTGTCGTCTAAGGCAAACTCTCCTCTGAGGAAACTGTTTCTGGGCACCTCAGCAGACCCAGATTCCTCCTTTCTGCGAACTGTCAGTCAGTCCATGTAACCTGTACACACTGGGAACGCTCTATGTCCCAAGTACAATGCTAGTCATTTCTAGGATTCAATATAAATAAGAAAAGTCCTCTGTCCTTGGGTGCTAATGAAGAAAGCAGACACACAAACTCATTATCAGAACCAAATGCAGGGAGAACTGGGATGACCAAGGACAGGAAGCAGGAGACAAGAGATAGCCAGCCTCTGCCCTTGCTGGTATGGAAAGGTTCAAAGAGGGAGTGATCCTGCATGTCACGAAGGACTCATGGGCATTCTGAAGGAGCCGGAATTCTGTCCTGCTGGCTCTGTTTCTCATTTCTCTGATGTGGACCAACCACATCAGAATCACATCACCTGAGAGGGTTGTTTAAATGCAGTTTTCTGAGAGGCAACCCAGAGCCACTGGTTCACAGGATCTGCATTCTCTCCAGGACGATGGGTAATTTTAGCGCACCCCGAAGTTTGAGACACGCTGCTGTGGTGGATGGGAGCCACCAAAGGGTTTGATTTGACTTTTCATGGTTATGTGTTTACCTTTAATATGCAGTACAAGCATGTGATAAGTATCAATCTCGTTTCCCCTGCCCACTGGTCTGCCATCCTGTCCCATCCCAGAAGCAAATACTGTTACTGGTAAGAGTCTTTCCAAGATGGGCATGGTGGCCTGTCATTTGCCTACTTGATCTCAGATTCACACCGTGTCTTCCTCTGTTTTTCCCGGGCTGCTCTGGCCACTGCCTTTTGTGAAGTTTGGTCAATAAGAGGCACTGGATTCTCCTTAGTCATCTATTTCATTCATAGCAGTTTAGGTATTGCTGTTCATCACAGTAGAGAAAACTATGTCATCCTTAAACGTTTCAGTCTGGGTCCTCTCAAAATGAAGGACTGGATTTAGCTAGAGACTTCTCATGTATTCAATAAAAGTCACCATCCTGTAACCTTTGATTTTTTTAGATCTAGTCAGTTCACTTTATCATCCAATTGTCAAACACTCCAGCCCTATGCCCTTCTGCCAAGAAACTTGTTTTCTCTCTGCCAAGCTGTTTGTTTCTAGACGCACAGTGATCCAAAATATCTAGGGGAGTTTATTTGGCACCAACTGTCTTTCAGATTAAATTTTTCTCACATATTCACACACAAAAAAGAGTCACTGGCAAGCAATTGAAAGGCAGGAGGAGGAGATACTCAGGGTTCTGGCTCCGCCCCTCTGAGCAGGGCCCCTGGGCCCCTGGGCCTCTGTGGTGCCAGCTTCCGTTGGGCAGGCCGTTGTCCCAACTCTGGACAGGCAGTGTGGTTTCTGAGCCTCAATGATTTCATGTCCTTCTGATCCTCCAGCTCTGATGTCCTTCATCTTCAGGTCATCTGTTTGCTCTTTCAACTCATTTAAAATGACTTTCCTCTGTTTCCTCCACTGAACTGTCTGGGTTGGGAAGTGTTCCTGACTGAATTCTATTTTGTTCTTTTTATTCTCCACTTAAAATTTTATGTATCTAATGGTTGACTGCTGAGTTGTTTTCAACCAACTCTTTCTCTGAGAACAACCAGAAAAGTCAAAGGAAGTATATATATATTTTTAAATAACAAAAATCAAGGATTAAAATTAACAAAAAGTGAAAAACCTCTTTGAAGGTACTGGAGTGTTTTCAAGGTTCTGAGGAATTCCAAGGCCAAGATTTAGGGGAGAAGGGAACAGCAGAGAGATAAGACTGCAAGGCTAGTAGATGAAGCCAATTTCTACCTCAGGGCTAATGAATGTTTCTGAGGAAGTAACTCAGAATCCAAGAGGCTGAACAGAGCTTTCAATAGACTCATAGGGCGATGAAAAAAATAAAAAAAGAAAGTTCAGATCTTGTTAAGAAAGAGAATCCTAATGTATACCCAGGCTTTGAGTTAGGACTCCAAAGGGCTAAACCTTAGGAGTAAGAATGAATCACAAATATACCAGTTCTGACAAAAACTGAGGAACAACTTGATTTAATCTCACTTTCTGATTGGAATAAAGTTTATTTGAGATTACTATGCTTCTTGCCTAGCAACCCTGGAAAAGTAAATCTTCTCTAGAAGAAAACAACATCTAGAGAACCCATGTATCTCCATAATTTTCATATATTTTGTATATAGTCTTATGCTTATCAAACACAAGCATGTATGAAAGATGACAGACATAACTGAAAAACCAACGTGAACAACAGACACTAGAAATAGACCCAGGAAGTACAATGATATCACTTGGACATTAAAATCACTATGAATAATGCATTCAAAGAGTTAAAAGAAAAGACCAACAGTTTTAATAGAGAATTAAAGAAATGGAAATTCCCAAACCGGGGAAAAACCCATATTAATTGAAATTAAGAACTCAATAAATTATATTTACTGACTGATGAGAAAAATTAAGATACTGGAAAATATGGTAGATGTAAACATTCACATTAAAACACAAAGAAAAAGAAAAAAAGGCACAGAAATATATATATATATATATATGTAATGGTGGCTCAGATAGTAAGAAATCTGCCTGCAATGCAGGAGAACTGGGTTTGATTCCCGGCTCAGGATGATCCCCTGGAGAAGGGAATGGCAACCCACTCCAGTATTCTTGCCCTGAGAATTCCATGGACAGATTAGCCTGGTGGGCTACAGTCCATGAGCTCACAAAGAGTCAGACATGACAGAGCAACTAATGGACAAATTATTTAATTCTAATGTGCCCCAGTTTCATCATCTGTAAAATGATCATAATAATGATAATAGTAATAGTAACTTTTAGGTTGTTGTAAGAATTACATTAGTTAAATATAGATATATAAATATACTATAAATACAAAACTATATATAAGTAGATAAAGCTTCTAGACTAGCCCCTGACATATAGTTGATGCTTTATATTTCTCTTATTGAGATTACTGTAACTTGAAGATTGCTCTGTACTAAGTATGCAGCATTACTTCATTGTTTTTTTTTCTGCCTCATTCTGTAATGTGTGCTCACAATGATTTATTAAAGCAATTCTGTGTTGAAGACATTTAGGATATTCTTATATGTAGTTTTGTATTTATATGCATATATAACTTTATCAGAATATGCTTCCCAGGTGGCTCAGTGGTAAAGAATCTGTCTGCCAATGTTGAAGACCCAGGTTCAATTTCTGGGTTGGGACGTTCCCCTGGAGAAGAAAGCGGCAACCTACTCCAGTGTTCTTCCCTGGAAAATCCCATAGAGAGTTGGACCATAAAGAAGGCTGAGCACTGAAGCACTGATGTTTTTGAATTGTGGTCCTAGAGAAGACTGTTGAGAGTCCC
Source organism: Neotragus pygmaeus (assembly GCA_006410875.1). Taxonomy (NCBI): domain Eukaryota; kingdom Metazoa; phylum Chordata; class Mammalia; order Artiodactyla; family Bovidae; genus Neotragus; species Neotragus pygmaeus. Next base: position 1,281,476 of record SJYV01010468.1, on the reverse strand, counting down.
TTTAACTGAAAGGAGCTTAAACTGCTCAGTTCTAAAGGAAATCAATCCTGAATATTCATTGGATGGTCTGTTGCTGAAGCTGAAGCTCCAATACTTTGGCCATCTGATATGAAGAGCCAACTCACTGGGAAAAACCCTGATGTTGGGAAAGATTGAGGGCAGGAGGAGAAGGGGGCGACAGAGGATGAGATGGTTGGATGGTATCACTGACTCAGTGAAAGTATGTCTTTGAGCAAACTCTGGGAGATAGAGGAGGACAGCGGAGCCTGGCATGCTACGGTCCACGCAGTTGCAAAGAGTTGGACATGACAGTGACTGAACAACAACAAAACTTTGTCAGAGCTTATAGAGTAATTTTGTAGATGTATTATTTCAAAGAACATATGCATTTGAATAATTGACAGATATTTAAGGTTTCTGAATGGTAGCAGTTTCCCACCAATAGTGCTTGAAGTGGCTCTTTCCTCAAACTCATCAATGCAGTGTATTATTGAACTTTTTGACATGGCAAACCTGATAGTATCTAATTTTTGGGAAATTGGTGTTCTTCTTATTGTGAACTTGAGCTACTTTTCTTATGTATGAAAGCCATCTATGTTTTATTTTTGTTCATATTCTCTTGCCAATTTTTTATTGGATAGTTACGCTTTTGTTTTATTGATTTGTAGATGCCATTTATATAGTTAGGCTATCAGTGCCTTGTCATTTATATTGTGAATATTTTTTCCTTAATTTGTTGTTTGTCTTTTAACTTTATGACTTTTTTCCCAAGCAGAAAATTTTAATTTTGAGTATTCAAATTTGTCATTCTTTTCTTTTATGGATTGCCTGTTTTATGTCCTATTTAGAAAGACCTAACCTATTTGTATATTTTAATTTTTTTCCCTATGTTTGATTGAATTATTTCAAGTTGAGTCTTGTTAAGATTGAAGTTAGAAAAATCATTGTCAACTGTTATTTAGAGGACAAATGAGAGGGGAGCAAGGCTAGAGGCAAGGGATCTACTTTAGAGGATTTTACTTTTTTACTAATTCAAATGAGGGATGAAAAAGCCTTGAGCTTAAAGCAGAAGGGATAGCAGGCTCAAGAAGTGTTTAGAAGATAAAAGAGCTTGATGATCCTCAGATGTGAAGGATAAGAGGCAAGGAGGCATCTATGCCATAGCCAGGCTTGGGCCAAGCTGACAGCTTCCCGGGTGTTTATGTTATTACATTTCTCTTGACTTACCGAATTATGTGTCCTGTCTTCCCAGTGATACTTGGTTCCTCTCAAGGGCAGGAACACCTTTGGTTCCACGTAGAACCTAGACTGGTGCACACACAGGGAAGAAACCAGTAAAACATTGGTTGATGAGCCTCACAATGGTATCTTCAGAGGAGACCATGTGTACCCTTGCTTATGATGAACTGGTGACTGATGATAGGTTTACCCATGTTCTTGCACTGGTGGGAATGCTTTCTCACCAGTCTTTACAATGCTCTTGTGACCTGGATGGGAGGTTCTCTGTTCCCTAAGGTTATGACCTGCCTACGGGATATCTTCACCTGAATGTCCCATAGAATCTAAAAGTCTGCTTTCCCACCTGTGCCCAGCATATACTTTCTTTATAGTTACCATTTCAGTTAACTGAACCACCATCCACCTGGGACTAGAAGCTGGACACCTCAGCCATCCCTGGCCCCAGCCTCTTTGTTATATTCCACAACTAGCATTCTTCAAATCCTGGCAGTTCTTCCTCAGATAGCTTTAAACCCACCCCCTTCTATTCATCCTCTTGCCGCTGCCTGAGTTCAGACTTTATCTCCCATGGGAACTGCTCCAGGAACTTCCTAACCAATCTCCCTTCTCTCTAGTGTTTTGCCATCCCACTGCTATTCAGAAAATAAGAGACAAGGTCATTTCCTGCTTCAAAATCACAGTGGATAAAATAATAAATAAATACTGTGCTCAGTATACGGGAACCTTTATAATCTGGTTCCTTCCCCATCAATAACTCCAAACTGACTTCTGAACCCTTCTCTGTCCCCAAACAGAACAGGTCCTCACACATCTCTGTACCTTTGCTTCTTCTGTGACAAGTAGAATAATAATCCCCTAATGATGTTCATATTCTAAGTCCTGGGATCTGTGAATATGTTACTCTACATGGCAAAATGAAATTAAGGTTGCCAATCAGTTGGCCATGCAACAGGGAATTTCACTGGATTATCTGGGTAGGGCCAATATAATCACTGTATTTGGAAGAGAGAGGCAGACTAGGAGGTCAGAGTGATGTAGTTTATGAGGAACTCAGCCCATTGCTGCTGTCTTTGAGGATGGAGGAAAGGTCTATGAACCAGATATCCTCCCTTAGAGCCTCAAGAAAAGATCATAGCCCTGAAGACACCTTGACTTCAGTCCAGTGAGACCCACATCAGACTTCTGACCTACAGAACTGTAAAACAATAAGTCTGCTATTGTTTTAAACCACTGAATGTATAGCCACTTATTATAGCAGCAATAGAAAACTAATACAGGTGTATATCTGGTATATTGCACTTTGCAGATATTGTGTTTTTTACAAATTGAAGATTTGTGACAATCCAGCATCAAGGCAGTCTAATGTCACCATTTTCCCAACACCATTTGCTCATTTCAAGTCCCTGTGTCACAGTTTGTTTATTCCCATAGTATTTCAAACTTTTCCTTTATTATGATAATTGTTGTGGTGATCAGTGATTTTTGATGTCACTACCTGGACTCACTGAAGGCTCAGATAATGGTTAGCACTTTTAGCAATAAAGCATTTTTTATTTAAAGTATGTACATTTTTTATACATAATGCTATCACACATTTAACAGACTACAGTATAGTATAAACATTGCTTTTATATGCACTGAGAAACCAAAAAAACTCAATGCGACTCTCTTTATTGCAATATTTGCTTTCTTGCAATCATTCCCTGGTGGCTCAGACAGTAAAGAATTTTCTTGCAATGCAGGAGACCCAGGTTCTATCCCTAGGTTGGGAAGATCCTCTGGAGAAGGGAATGACTACCTACTCCAGTATTTTTGCCTAGAGAATTCCATGGACAGAGGTGCCTGGTGGGCTACAGTCCAGGAGGTCACAAAGAGTCAGGTGGGATGGCATCACCAAGTCAAGGACATGAGTTTAAAAAAACTTTGGGAGATAGTGAAGGACAGGGAAACCTGGTGTCTACAGTCCATGGGATTGCAAAGAGTCGGACACAGCTTAGTGACTGAATAACAAAAACGGTCTGGAATTAAACCTGCAGTATCTCTCAGGTATGCCCGTATACTTGCCACACTCTCTGCTTGGAAGGCCCTTCCTCAGTTGCCTCAAGTTCATTGCCACCTATTCTGAAACACTTCTTAAATTCCCACCACAGATGGAGGGAGTCGCTGTGGTCTCAAAGAGTTCCCATATATTGTTTTACGCAGCACCATACTGCACTGTAATTTGTCTGATTCGGCATATATCTTTGCCATTAACTAGAAACTTGTTTATTAGGGTTGGGATTGTCTCCAGTTTGTTTTGTTTTTCCAGGAACTAAGACAGAACCTGGTATTTAATGTGAAAAGGAGGAATGATATAGGAGAAAAATAGGCCAGGGTTGTGACTTGCTCAAGCAGCCACAGCTGGTTAGAGGTTGCTAGGATCAGAGGTGTGCTCAGGTCTCATCCCTACAGATAAACCCAAGAGAAATGGAATCCTCTGTAAACACCTTTGTGGCCAGGCCTTCCTGCATGTCTCCCAATGCCTTCCTGATCCAATATCATTTTTTGGGGGGAGTAGGTGAAGAAATAGCTCTAAAATGTTAGTCTCTGCCTACCTGTTGTGAAGATGTTTAGACCAAATCGTGAGCTGAGGTGGTCAATTCATTGACAATAGTGTGTTAAGCACCCATCTGTACTTGGCACAATTCTAGTCTCTAAAAGGGTATTGACTGAAAAAAATATACACCCTAAAATTTGAGAATTATGTTTTATTCAGTGGACACACTGAAGACTTCACCCTGTGAGACAGCTTCTCAGATAGATCTGAGGGACTGTGCCAAGAGCTAAGAGAGGGGCCAGCATATGTAGGAATTTTGCAACAAAAACCAGGTGGTTGGAACATCAAAATGTTACAGTTAATTAAAGAAAAATCAGATATCCCGAGTTAATGAATTTGGCACCTTTCTGTGTATAGGAAAATTCAAGGGTCTGGACTCATTGAAATCATTCATTTAATAGTCATGTAACTTTCTAGGGTCAGCAACCTGTTTTTTCCATCCTGAATCCCCTCAGTGGCTGATGGCTTGATGGTTACAACATCCTTAGTTTACTGATATGGCAAGCAACATTCTTTGTCCACAAAGGACAGTGAGATAAAATCTCTTAGTGACTTTATTCCCCAGCTAGAAAGACAGATGATAACCTGATAACAAATACATGGCAGAGCAGTAGGTAATTGACCTTGGAGGTCAATAAGATATAGCTAGGGGTCAAATGGGAGCACTAGCCACTTTGATAGGACTCCAGGGAGGGCCTGCTGAGGCCTGGGATCCTTGAGTAGTAGAGCAAACTAGAGCTGGGGCCAGCCAAGTTTTCCCACGGGCTCAGTGGAGATGGCCATTGTGGAGATTTTGAGTGCTATGGATTCCAAGGCAGGACCAGGAAAGAAGGTGCCTGATTCTGCAAAGAAACAAATTCATTTATTCAGTCAGCAAACATTTAGGGAGCTCCTGCTATGTGCGGGAATGGGGCACGGTAATATAAAATGGGAACACAAAGCTGAAGGCCGTGGATAGCAGTTCTGTGTAGCCCATATTGCCATCCAATCTGGTTAAGATCCAAATCAAATTCTGCATAGGTGTTTGATAAGTAAATGTCTTCAAGTGGTTGAGAGATTGTTCCCAGCTGGAATATGAGGTCTTCCAACTTGACCTTGAAGGGTAGTCAGGCTAGTGACAGGTGGAGATGGAGAGGACAGGTTGGATTGAGAACTTGGCTCCTTTAAGGTGCATATATTTTAATAGGGATTTATTTTCTGCATTGTTAAAGCTTAATGGTTCCCTCAAATCATACTGACAGGAAGGCAAGGCAGAGTTCACCAAATAGCAGATTTTGCCCTGAGCAAAAGCGCTTCTCCATCACGGAGTAGTCCCCCACTGTTTCCTGGTCAGAGCCTGTGCTGGCTTTGGAAATCAAACAGGATTAAACAAAATACTTAAACAAAATACTCTCCCACCAGCAAAGGAATAGCTATAGGCTGGCTTACCCCAGGACAACACCTGCAAAAATGTTTTGCTAATGGCAGCCGTAGGAAACCTCATTGGCCCCACTCAAGGTGAACACTCCAGGAGAGGTGGGTCTTAATTACATTTGTGTTTGTAGTTTCTTGGCCAATATCTCCTCACCCATACCCAATAAGTCAAGTGTGTGCTCCCTGAATTCCTTACTCCAGGGAGGGAATGACTGAGTGGAGGGATGGACAAGAAGGCAGATGAATGCACTCCTGTGTCTTTGGGCACAGAGTGATTGGGTTACAGCTTCTTGGAATGTCCAATTCATCTTCTACTGGTGGAGGTATGACTGAGATGGTCTTCATCATGTGGCGTACAGGTGTTTGTGTAGGTCATCTGTTCACGAGTCCCATAGGGAATGCTCAGGAAGAGTAGAACACTAGCGTGGGGATAATGATGTTCAACTCCCTCAATCTGTGAATGGAAACCTCAAGATAAAGGGATGCTTCCAGGGAAGTGTGAGGTTCCTCTCCCAGAGATTTATTTCACTGGTGGTTACTGCCTGCCCTCCAGGACTGGGGTTTGTTGACTCTCTCTTTTGGTCAAAGTCAGTTGTTTAAAACTCTTGCCAGTGAAGGCAGCAGAGAGTCTTCAGTATAATGACAACTTATAAAGCAAAACAAAACAAACATGTTGAGAGCTCAAATATTGTCACTGTAAAATAACAGAGGCAGGAGTATAAGGACAGAGAAATCCAGCTCCCCTGTCTCTACAAAGATACTCCAGGCTCCTGCTGTCCCAGCCCTGAGGCTATCAGCAGGAGGAGGTGGGGACCAGTCCACAGGGTCTCACTCAGAATATTCTCATTTCAGAGGCTGCTCTGACCTGTCCCAGGAGGGACTGGGAGTTGGGAGAGAAGAAGGAGGCAGCTTTTATATTCTGAAGAATCCTCCACCACTTTCCCAGTCCAGGCCTTGAGATCCTGGCCCTTTTCCAATTTGGGTAATTGCATTTTCCCTATGCAAATTGATCCCCTGAATTTGCATAGATGAATCAGTGGTGGCCCAGTCACCTTGGCAGCCTCTGCAGGCTCACTCCAAGTCCAAGTCCGTTTGCCTTCCACTTGACTCCTCTGGGGGAGGTCTGGTTTGCAAGTAGCAGCAACAGCTGCCCTGCCCCTTGTGGCCCTAATATTTCTGGTGGACTTGTACAATTTATTGCTCAGTTGCTAAGTTGTGTCCAACTCTTTGCAACCACGTGGACTGCAGCACCACAGTCTTCACTGTCTTTCATTATCTCCTGGAGTTTGCTCAAACTTATGTTCATAGAGTCAGTGATGCCATCCAAACATCTCATCTTCTGTTGCCTCCTCCTCCTGCCCTCAATCTTTCTCAGTATCAGGGTCTTTTACAATGAGTCAGCTCTTCACATTGGGTGGCCAAAGTGTTGGAGCTTCAGCATCAGTCCTTTCAATGAGTATTCAGGGTTGATTTCCTTTAGGATTGACTGGTTTGATCTCCTTGCTGTCTAAGGGACTCTTAAGAGTCTTCTTCAGCACCAGAATCTGAAAGCGTCAATTCTTTGGCACTCAGCCTTCTTTATGGCCCAATTCTCACATCCACCCACAACTACTGGAAAAACCATAGCTTTGACTATACAGACCTTTGTTGGCAAAGCAATGTTTCTGCTTTTTAGAAACTGTCTATATTTGTAATAGCTTTCCTTCCAAGGACCAAATATCTTTTAATTTCATGGCTGCAGTCACTGTCTGCAGTGATTTTGGAGCCCAAGAAAATAAACTCTGTCACTATTTCCATTTCTTTCCCATCTATTTGCCATGAAGTAATGGGACTGGATGCCATGATCTTAGTTTTCTGAGTGCTGAGTTTTAAGCCAACATTTTCACTCTCCTCTTTCACTCTTATCAAGAGGCTCTTTAGTTCTTCAGTTTCTGCTATCAGAGTGGTATTATCTGCATATCTGAGATTGTTAATATTTCCCCCAGCAACCTTGATTCCAGTGTGTGATTCATCCAGTCCAGCATTTCACATGATGTATTCTGCGTACAAGCTAAGTAAGCAGGGTGACAACAGATCCTTGATGTACTCCTTTCCCAATTTTGAACCAGTTTGTTGTTCCATGTCCAGTTTTAACTGTTGCTTCTTGACCTGCATACAGGTTTCTCAGCAGGCAGGTAATGTGGTCAGGTATTCCCAACTCTTTAAGAATTTTCCATACTCGTTTGTGATCTACACAGTCAAAGGCTTTAGTGTAGTTAGTGAAGCAGAAGTTGATGTTTTTCTGGAATTCCCTTGCTTTCTCTATGGTCCAACGAATGTTGACAATTTGATCTCTGGTTCCTTTTACTTTTACAATTCCAGCTTTACATCTGGAAGTTCTTGTTTTACTTACTGCTGAAGCCTAGCTTGAAGGATTTTGAGCATTACCTGGCTAGCATGTGAAATGAGTGCAATTGTATGGTAGTTTGAACATTCTTTGGCATTGTCTTTCTTTGCAGGATTTTTTTTATACATTTAGGGAGATTTTTAACCTAAGCACTCTTGAAGCTATTGGGGTAGAGATGGCCCAGGGGAAAGACCAGAAGTGATTGTATGATCATAGTCCTATACCAAATCTGCCACCTGGTGTGAACCACTTCCCATCACTCAACCTCTACTCATGCCTGAAATGTGAGCTAGACTGAGATCGGTGATTTCCAAATCACTTTCATAATTATTTCAATAAATGCTTTTCTTTTTTAAAAAAGAGAGCCAATATATGACTAATACTCAATCAGACCCTTTTCTTAGACAGCGGTGCCCATGTCCGAAGCCTTTGGTACTTCTATGGATGTCCCCTGTCTACATGAGAACTTAGCAGTGGCCTTTGAAGGCAGACTGCCTGGGTTCAAGTTGTAGTTCCTCCATTTATCAACTGTATAAGCTTGGAAAGGCTGATTAAGCTCTCTGTCCCTTAGTTTTCCCACCTGTGAAATGGGCCTACATATACTTCAAAATATTATTGTAAAGATTAAATGAATTTAGACACTGAAAACACTTAGAACACTAACACTAGCTCTGTGCCAGGCACTGTGCTTTACTTATAATATCTCACGTGAACCTCACAACAGTCCTGAGTCAGGTGCAGCTGACATCCTTATTGAACCAACAGGGAATGGTAGGTCAGAAGTTAAGTCAATTTCCAACAGCCCCACAGCCAACAAGGAACACTTGATCTTAGCCAAAAGGCTGAGAAGCGATGCCAACAAGGAACAGAATGGGACCTGAATCCAGCAATCTGGTGCCAGAGCTCAAGATCTTAATTATGATGCTGCCCCGTACTGTATAATCACCCAGGAATACTACTATCAAATCCTTTCAGCACCAACTTCCTGGAATTCTATACCAATGAAATTAATTTATAAATTTCTCAGTGTGGTGTCTGTCACAAGGCAGGTAAGTCAAAAGGATTTAAATCTCTGTCTCCCTTTTCTTCTCATCTGTGCTCACTTCAGTTTCAATGTACCTTCACCCTGTCATAGGAAACCCTACTATGCCTTTAAAAGAAATTCCAATTCTTTGCGACCCCAAGGACTGTAGCCTATCAGGCTCCTCTGTCTATGGGATTTTCCAGGCAAGAGTGCTGGAATAGATTGCCATTTCCTTCTCCAGGGGATCTTCCCAACCCGAGAATCAAACCTGGGTCTCCCACATTGCGGGCAGATGCTTTACTGTCTGAGCCACCAGGGAGGCCCAAAGTCACATGTGTATATATATATATATGTATAACTAAAAAGACATTATCCTCAAGGTGTATTAACCTGAGAGATATTTTTTCCCTCCATCTGCCTTTTCTGTTTTCTTCTCTCTCAACTCTCCTCCGATCATCTTGAGAATATAAAGGCTCACGTTATCTCATTAGAGTTGATTATCTTTTTGGCCATCCCACGCGGCATGTGGGATCTTGGTTTCCCCAACCAAGGATTGAACCTGTGCCCCTGCAGTGGAAGCACAGAGTCTTCACCACTGGACCACCAGGGGAAGTCCCTTTTATGCTCGTTTTGAGGACATAATGTGCTTTTTTCATCTATGGATTTCTTCAGATAAACACAGAGCTTGGCATGCAGTGAGAAAGGGAGAGTGTTAGCTGCTCAGTCATGTCCAACTCTTTGTGACCCATGGACGGTAGCCCACCAGGCTCTTCTGTCTGTGGAGTCCTCCAGGCAAGAATACTGGAGCGGATAGCCATTCCCTCCTCCAGGGGATCTTCCCAACCCAGGGACAGAACCTGGGTCTCCTGCATTGCAGTCAGACTCTTTACCATCGGAGCCACCAGGGGCATCCCCCAATAAATGTTTCCTGAGTGACTGAAGAGAGGAATTTAATTTCTGGTAAGGCAGTTGGTTTTGGATCTGGTCTGCGTAGATTGTGCCGGGGGATTATGAAGACTCTCAAGAAGCAGGCAGAGATGCTGGCTGGGCGTGATAAGCCCAGGGAGGTAGGTGGACCCTGGGGAGGGGACTTATGGACAAAGCAAGGTCTCAGTGAGGAAGCTCTGCTGGGGGCAGGCTGCAGGGGGCATCAGAGCCAGGCTGAGTGGAGATGGGTGGGTGACAAGGGGCTGCAGGGGCAGCGGAAGTGAGGATGGAAAGATGAAGTATGAGCCCAGGGGCCCTGTGGAAAAAGCATTGGTAAAATCTGGCAACTACTTAGAATGGGGTGCGGAGGCATGGGGGTGGGGTGGGAGAGCAGGAGAAATTGGAAACGTAGTTTGTGGCTTTCTGATTTTGGACTCTGAAAATATGATGGCTCCTCTGACCCCAGGACAGAGAATAGCAATGGCTTGTGGAAGAGAGTGAAGGTGGGAATTGAGGGGGTAGGCGGCGAGGGGAGTTCTGCCACCTGCACACAATGCTCTTTAAAGAGGAGAAGACGCCCCCCAGGCTCGAAGCAGACGAAGAGGCAGGAGGAGGAGCAGAGGCCCCCGAGAGCCACGTGCTCCCTGCAGATGTGAGGAGCGCCGCCCGGGTGAGGTCCTGGGCACCGGGTGGCCCATCTCAGCTCACGCTGTCTGCTTCCAGAGCTGTCTTGAGTGCTTGGAGTCCCTTATGCCGGATCTGCAGACTGGTTCCACAGTTAGCTTCCTTGGCTGGCTTGACCTTTAGAGAGCCCGGGGCTCACCTGCTGTTCACTCAGTGGACAAGCATCCATCAGACACCAGTACTGGGCCATCTAGACCCAGAGGCCACAGGACTGACCCTGGGCAGGCACTGCCACAGCCTTTCCTGGATCAGAAGCTGCCCGTGGGATGAGTTTTCGAACTTACGGATGCCTGAAAATGGGGCCTGGACTGAGCAGGCTCCCATTAGAACAGGGAGTGAAGGGAGTCTTCCACTGTGGTCTGTTTTCATTTCTTTCTGATGTCCTTCCAAGAGCTCCACGGTGTCCGTGAACTTGGCCCTCTTCCTTTCGGACCAGGGCTGTCCTGGCCTGACTCCAATCACTCTTGGCTCCCCTGATCCAGCCTCACGGACCCAAATCCCTGAGCCATGGCTCCCCCCGCGTCGAGAAGCCCCCACGGGCCCCACGTCACCAGGACTTCACCCTTTTGGAGCCCCTCACTGTTCCATCCACCTCTTCACTCAGCCTCACAAAAGGCCCCTCATCCCCCATCAGCAGGAGAAGCAAATAACTGGGGAGATGACGGCCGCGGTCCACACAGAGGCCTTGCTCATGTCAGCAGTGCGGTTGAACGTGGTCCATGCGTGCTCGTGTGCGTGGCGTGTTATTGTGTGTGCGCTCGCCTGTGCTTTCTGCCTGAGCCAACCGTTCCGAATCTGTTTATTTCCTTTTTATGATCACTCTCTCTCCCTCTGCACAGCACTAGGCCGGGCCTGGCGTTCCAGGAATTGCTTGCAAGTGGTCCTCCAAGCCTGGAGCCGGCCTCTGCTGTCCCCATGCAGAGCGCATAATGGGTCCTCCCAGGGACAATTTGCATAAAGGATAAATAAGAGAAACACAATGTGAAGTTTATTCATTTTTAAATCCTGCAGCGTTTGTGATTGAAGGCCCAAGCTCAGATGTTTGCCGGATGCGTCCCATTAAGGCTCAGGGCTTTGTCTAATGTCTGCTCTGTTCCTGCAGGGGGGTGTAATGTGCACCCCTTCCCGCACTGGAGGGCCATTTCCAGAGCTTCCCGCCCAACAAGGGATGGAGGAGCGGCGGGCTGCACTCCCTTCTTCCAGGCCCCCTCGCTTTAATTTGCTGTAACAGAGCCAGCGCATTAAATACAAAACATATTGATGTTCCTGAGAACCCTGGAGGGTCTTTACCCTTCCTTGTCAGAGGAGCCTGGCATGCCGGGAGGGGGAGGAGAGGGTGTTTGGCACAGATGTAGGGTGGTGCCTCCGGCAGGTCACAACAGATCATCTGCTGAGAGCTGTGCCCTCCCAGAGGGTGGGGGTGGACCGAGGGGCAGAGGTGCCATCATACGTGTGGAGAGGGAGCATGTGGACAGGCCACTGTGGACACAGCAGTGGTCTGTGGACTAATGACAAGGCAAGAAGGAAGAGAGGAGGAGGAGGAGGGAGAAGGGGGGAATAAGGAGGGGGAGGGTGAGCAGAACGCTACTCAGCAATAGTGTTTGACCATGCCTCGTCACTCCCAGGTCAGCGTTGTCCAGCAAGTTCCCAAGATGGTACAGGAGTTCGAGGAAGCTGGACAGGACTCTCACTCTTGGCATCTTTCTGTTCAAAATGCCCCGGAGCTCCAGGAATTTGGCAGGGTAGATCTGGCTGTCATCTTGTACATATTCGTTATAACAAGGGATGCAAGAAGAATTGAGGCATCTCCTCCAGCAAATTCACTATTTCCCTAACAGTGTGTCCCCCAGGCCTGGAGGATCAGAACCGACAGAGCGAGCGATAGAGCCAGCTCTCTGGCAGGACAGGGCGGGCCCGAGGGCTAGACTCCACTGGGCACGTATTCTTTGCTCAAGTTGGCCAAGAGCCTGCAAGCTCTGAGGTAAGAACTTCCCTTTTCCTCTGAAATGATTGACTGTTAAACAATTCTGTCTTCTCTTGATCCATGCCACCCTCCTAACGGTTACAACCACATCTGTGGTGGCTGCCTATGCTACTGGGCATGAGTTGCTCCTAATTCTTATGACTCCAGAAGTTACTGTTACCAGGACACCAAGACAGTTTAAATAAATTTCAGAAGGTCACAAATCTGAGAACTGCCTGGGCTCTGATTCTAACCCAGTCCTGGAGCTTGTGGTGGTAGTGATGATGGTGTCAGTGACTGTGTGATGTCTTGGTGGTGATGCTGGTGATGACTGTGGTGTTGGTGTTGGTGCTGATGGCTGTGTTAGCCATATTGAGAGCATTGATGATTGTGTTGGCAGTGTGAGTGATAATTGCATCAGTGTTGACAACTGTGGTGTGGGTGTTGGTTGAGTAGTTGGCCATGGTGGTTTTGGTGGTGATGTTCGTGCTGGTAGTGGTTGTAGCTAACCTCTGAATCTTCCTGAAGACCCCTGGAAGACACCATCAATAAGACCTTTAACGTAGTTAGTTACAAGGTGCCCAGACTACTAGCGTTAGCTTCTTGCACTGGCTTCTTAGGGTGAGCAGGGAACTCACCACAAACTGGAAGAATCTGAGCTTGTTTTGAGATCCGGGTGAGCTAGACAGGCTGGGCATTTGGTATGTGATTCTGTAGGAACTCAGGGCTCCTACAGCTTTGTGCATAAGGTCTGGCAAGATAAGAGGCCCCTTTCACTGAGGGATTCAAGAACTAATGGGCAAGATCCCTGGCTCTTGAGTCTGGTCCATCCATTGGCCTATATTCTCTATCTGCTGATGCTTCCTGGAAATTTCAATGTTAGCTACTCACTTTGGATGGTTAAGCATTTCATTTTCACTATTTAAAATATACATTCCCTACTCTTGAACATTCTTTGGGGGAATTGATGGTACTGGGAGACTTCTAGTAAATGCTCTGTCCATGATCAAAATTCATGTCAATTCTGATTAGGAAAGAGGCCTAAACATCTCTAGTTTTAGCAGTCCTACTCCAGATCTCCAGGGACTGTGGACGAAGTCCCAGCCATCTTGCCCTGGATGGGCTCTTTGCATCCAGTGAAACTGAAGGGATGGGACCTGGAAAGAAGGACCAGTGGTGAGGTGAGATCAGGCCTCAGGGGAAGGCGAAGAGTTGTTGGGGACACATGTCGCCAGCCAAGGTGAGCTGCTTGGGAGAGAATTGGACCACACAATATACATCACATCCATAATGGAGCCAGTTAGACCTTAATTCCAGCCTAGATCAATGAAGGCTGATACCAGATCAGCCCCCAGAGGAGCAGATCACTCCCCAGAAACCTGTGCTACGTAACGCAATCACAGTCTTGTTAGGCGTGAGACAGGGGCTCTGTTTAGCACTTTACTGTCCACATGCTGTCCACATGCTCAGTGCATGCTCAGTAGCTTCAGGTGTGTCCAACTCTTTGCAACCCCATGGGCTATAGCCTGCCAGGCTCCTCTGTCCATTGGATTTCCCAGGGAAGAATACTGGAGTGGGTAGTCATTTCCTTCTTCAGGGGATCTTCCCAACCCAGGGATGGAATCTGCATCTCCCGTGTCTCCTGCATTGCAAGCAGATTCTTAACCTGATGAGGCATTGGGAAAGCCAAAATTGCGGTCCACAAACACCTTCATATCACTGGTTTTATTTAATAAATTTGGTCCTTTCAAGAGTCCTGAAAAGTAAGATGTAAATATTATTCCTATTTTGCAGACTTGAAAACTCAGGCTCAGGCCCAAAGCGATGCAACTAGGAAGCAGTAAAGCCATTTATTGGAAAGGAAGTCACTTACTCACTAGCTAATTACTGATCACCTACTATGTCCCAAGCTCTAAAGTAGGCACTAGGTAAACACCCTTTTTGTTTCACTGTATCTGTTCATAACAGTAAAAAGTAACAGGTGAAAGTAAGTAAAGTAAAGTAAAGAAAGAATTATTAAATTCAGATCCCTAAACACCAAAATGTTAACAATCTGGGGCCAGGGCAGGGATAAACAACCTCAGATACCTCAGTATCATTTTTCTTATCCAGCACCTTAATGTATGATCATAATGGTGATAATTGTAGTAAGAAATGATTAAATTATCCTTAGCAAACAGTATTTGCTGGATGAGAAAATGGGTAATACATTTTGAAAAGATATTTAGCCATGATTATTTTAAAATATATCAGAGTTGAAATATCAGCCTTTGAGCAAACTCATTTGTGGGGCTGCTCCGGCTTTGGAAAGACTTAATATGTGAGGCATTACTGCATAAGTAGGACCTGGTCCTCATGTACAGTTTGGGCTCCTTCAGCCTGGAAAATGAAGCTAGCTGGTGTATACAGTCATCCTGGTAATGTCCTTCTATGATCCAACCCTGCCTCTCAGGGGCTCCGGTTGAGCAGGGTAGGGGGCTCAGACACGTCCCTTCTGTCTCCCCGCTTCTGCAGGTAATTCAACCGACAGAGTGCAAAGTGGAGGGAGTAAGGAAAGCTGGCTGATGAGGGGGTTGGAGTGAGACTGGTTATCCTCTCTTGATTAAAAAAAAAAAAGTGTCTTTAACTCGCTGTCAATTATGGTAAGTCATAATTCCTTGCCTGGGATGAGAGCTTCTTTAAGAAGGAGGTCCAATTAATTCTGTATATAAGCTTTTCTGAGACAGACCTGGGCTAGTTTGGGCTTCTCATGGGTAACGTGATCTTAGAAATGGCCTGACAATTTTACTAACTGCTTCCCTTGCCCAAGACCAGTTGTTATATAGAGTCTGTGTGTGTCCCATTGCGAAGATGGGCAGATAGAGGTTATAAAGTTGACTGAACATTTAAGAAAATGAGAGTGGTCTTTAGGATGAGCTCCTGTGTCTTCTGAAGTAGATTTGAATTGAGTCCTTCACATCTTGCCATTGATTCTTCAAGCCTCCTGAAACACTATTCTTCATTGAGAGCTTTAGGGATGGGATGTGGGCATTTCTGAGAGGTGTGCAGAGAGCTGCTGGCTTGGGATACACGAGCAGAGAGTCATGGGAAGGTTCCACCTACCCTGACCTCAAACCTTCTTTCCTCACAAGCTCTTGCTACCCATTTCCTAATTCCAGACATGGAATAACCTGGGTTCCCTCTCAAAGTGTGGGCAGGTATTCAGCTCATGACACCTTAAGATGACACTTTCCAAGGACTCCCCACCCCCAAAGAGCTTCAGGAAGAAGGAAACACATTAGAGCTGAGCTGAAGAATGGGAGTAACTGGCAGAACACCCCCAAAGCTTCACCAGATGACTTGAAGCAGCACCTCCCAACCACCGTGAACTTCAGTGAGTCCCCAGCACAGCAGCTAGTCAAGAAGAGGTGGAATGACCCACCAAGAAGGTACGGGAAGAGTTTCTGAGTGCCCGCTGGTTATATGCTAAGATTCCGTGACTCTTGCAGTACAACCCAAGTGGTCGTGTGGACATGTATCTGGGAGATACAAAGATAGATAGAGATTGAGTCAATACCAAAAGTCCTCTAGGCGCTTGCTGGCTATACTTAACAAAATTTGCAGGTAGCAATTTCTAGTCTGTTTTCCACCTCCCGGCAGGTAGTTTCATCCAGAAGTCAGGATTCCCGGCTTCTTTCAGTTCTGTCTCTAAGCAGCCATGCAACCTTAAACACATTTCTTCAACCCCCGGTTCTTGGCTTACTCATCTCTGACATGGAGATAACACAGTGCCTTTAGTGATACCCGCCTATATTGCTGGGTATGAGGTCTTCTTGGGATCAAGAATAAAGTCCACTTGCTTTTCCTACCTCTCTGGAGTTCCACATGGGTTGAGAAATCACACAGATACTAGTGAGCTGTAATATCGCCATAAATGGGAGCGTACTTAAGAAAGGGAGAAAATGGGAAATTTTCTATATAAAGATGAACTAATTAGAAAGTTCCTTCTAGATTTAAAGGTCCATGATGCTGTGATGAAAAGGCAGTGTGGGTTAATGAAAAGTCCTGAGTTTATCTGCCACATCATCGCCACACCCACAGCTGTTACTGAGTAACCTTCATTGAATCATTGTGCTTCCTGGGACAATATGATGTGCTCTGCTCTGAAGACTCAGATGAAGTTGGGTACTTGAAAGTGCTTTGAAATGTCCATCAGTTCAGTTCAGTTCAGTCGCTCAGTCGTGCCCAACTCTTTGCGACCCCATGATAACACTGTTCAAATGCAAACATTAATATGCCATTAATAGGGTGAGTGATAATATCTGGAGTAGATTTTGATTGACTACAAAGATTTGCCATTCCCCCAAATCATTTTTCGTAGCCGTCCTTTGTCTTCTCATCAAGTTACACAGTTTGTGTTCCCTAGGTCAGTGGCTCCAAAACTTGAACGTGCATCAGAATCTGGAGAGCTTGTTAAAATAGATCGCTGCTGCTGAGCTCAAAATTTCCAATTCAGTAGGTTAGGTCATGGTGGGTCCTGAGAGTTTGCATTTCTAGGTTCCCAGATGATGCTGCCGGTCCCAGACTACACTTTGAGAACTACTGGTCTGAGTTGTTGTTGTTTTAGTCACTAAATCATGTCTGACTCGTTTGCAACCCCATGGACAGTAGACCCACAGGCTCCTCTGTCCGTGGGATTTTCCAGGCAAGAATACAGGTGTGGGATCTTCCGGAGGTCAAAACTGTGTCTCCTGCATTGCAAGTGGATTCTTTACTACTGAGCCACCTGGAAAGCCCACTGGTCCAAGACTCCTGGTCTAATCTTTGATACAGTTCATATTTATGTAGACTCTCTTAGCTTGAGTACTTCCTGGGTATTTCACAACATCCCTTGGACGTGGATTATTTTATAAATGCACGGAAGAGGGCCCAGAGACTGGAAGTCATGAAAAACTGAGGGACTCACAGTGAATCAGGGGTCAAATGGAAATGAAATCAAGATTGGGGAGATGAGGGGTGGTGTCCGTTTCAGTGTTGTTCCCATTGGGCTGGACTGCCCCCTACTGGCCAGTCAGTCACAGCCAGAAGAGCACCACCCCCCACCCAACCCTCACCCCAGCTTGGGCGGTAACTAGCTGCAAAGCTACCCAAATAGCTCGGTGTCACAAGCATCCTTTGGCAGCTGCTGCTGCGGAGCATCCACTGTTTTTGGTAGAAAGTGGGTGGTCAGGGAGCAGGTTCCCACTCCGGCAGCTGCAGCGTTGATCAGATTCTGTCAGTGGGAACTGCCCCAGCTGTCCCTCCTCTCTCACTAAGTGCTGCGCTAGGTGCTTGGTCTCAGGTGCAGGCACTCGTTGGGAAAAGAGGCCTCAGTCTGTAGCTAACTTGTCACCTGCACAGCTTCCCTGGCCCTGGTCCAGAGATAGCCCTCCTCAGCCAAACTTCAATCAGGCTCCTTTGAGCCCTCTTCTCCTTTAGCTCTTGTCCCTGGTCTGCAGAGCCCAGTTTTACCCAAGAATCCTACAGAGCCAATCTGTCTGGACCTCCCCTCCACCCTTGATCCCTGGTCAGATTCTCTCTCCATTCTCTCCCCTATCTGGAAATCTTCACTGGCCCCTGTGCTTTTTGGCCTTGTTGTGGTGGCTAGGATGGTAAAGAGTCTGCCTGCAATGCAGGAGACTGGGGTTCAATCTCTGGGTCAGGAAGATCCTCTGGAAAAGGAAATGGCAACCCACTCCAGGAATCTTGTCTGGAAAATCCCAAGGACAGAGGAGCCTGGCAGACTACAGTCCATGGGGTCGCAAAAAGTCGGACACGACTGGGCAACTTCACTCCCTTAGTCTCTCTTGCCTATTGCCACAGTCTTGAACAAAAATTTTCTTCCAGTTTTTGACAAGTGATGCTGAGTTATTTTTCTTTAACAGCAGAAAGGTACCTGATGCTTTACCTTCTGTACCCAATTTGGGCACAAAGGGGAAGTCACTCTGTTGTCCTCAGAACTGGGTGACTTGTTGACCAGCCTATGAATCACCTCTTGGAGTGATGAGTCACTGATTCACATCCTTCTAATCCATCCTTTGCCAACACTACCTCTGGAGCCCCAGGAAGAGGCCAGTCCTGCTTCAGCCTGCAACCTCTTTTTCCGTTCCCCGATACCCCTCTATGGGAACCCCACTCTTTTCCACCTATTGAAGTCCAGGGCCTTGTGAGTCCCAAGTGAGGCCAGATCTTGTCTCTACAGGGACTGGCAGTGCCCAAGACCCTGAAAGAGCTGAGGTGGAACAGGATCGAGGCTTTCCAAGCTGCTCAACCCCAAAGCCTGGGAGGTGTCAGGCATGAAAACCAATGCATGAGCTATCAACACCAACTGCACGCGCCCAGTCCTGCGAAGCCTGAGAGAAATGCTCGATCTTCTGGATTTATTGTTTTCCTCCCTTCTCCCTTCCCAGATCCAAGGCAGTCTTCTCTGGGCTGAGCAGGTCTGTCTGCTGGTATTATGGCTGCCGCTGCTCTTGGATGCCTCTGTGTGTGTGTGTGTGTGTGTGTGCGCCCGCGTGTGTATGAGAGCGTGCGCGTGTTTTCTCCAGAGTGACTGGTTTGTGCTGTCATCAGCCGTTGTTTTGGTAAATGGCGAGTTAAACAGATATATCCAAGCGTAAAATCTAAAAAATGTTCCCTCTGGGCGCCCGGGGGGTGTTGTTTGAAATCAACTACATATCAATTGAGCGGCGGCGAGCGGATCCGATGATAAATTCCAGTCCACAGACGCCTTATAAATTACATTTTTTTGTTCGCGATCTTGCCTCATCTCAGCTCCCCAGAGGCCCTTAGACTGAGAACTATGATTGTGTTGGAGAAACGTTTGCTCAGCTTGAGCGAGGCCATTAGCATTGCGTGCGCCAGTCCGTCCCTGCGCTCCCCCCCAGCCCC
>SJYV01010468.1:993027-1259302 GCA_006410875.1 Neotragus pygmaeus | reverse complement strand
CACTGGCCCCCAGACCCCACAGCACCCCCGCCCCCACACTTTGACTCATCCGCCCCAGGCTTGGATGTCCAATTCATGCCCCCTCCCCCGCCCCGCTCAGTTGGTATCCTGGGGCCAAGTACTGAACCTGGTACATAGCAGATCCATAACAGTTTGTTAAACGGCACATAATCAGTCACCCTTCCAAGTCAGCTCTAGATGAGTCCTCAGCAGATTGCCTTCCTAGGTTGCTGCAGCCTCTCTAATCTGTGTCCTCTCCACGTAGCTCACACAATCTGCAACGCATCGCAGAGCACTCAAGTCTCCCCCAGCTGCACCTGTTTTCTCCATCAAGCTGCAGGTTGCAAAAACAATTTAGTGGGCTTTGACCAGGAAGGCAAGGGAGAGGAGGGGGAGAGGAAGAGAAGCAAACAGGGCAGAAGATACTGAGACACCATGCAAAACGAAGTGAAGTGTGGTTGTAAGAAATGTGTGTGTGTGTGTGTGTGTGTGTGTGTGTGTTGGATCACAATGTGAAATGTGTGTCTTAACCCAAGCTTCAGTTTAGAAAGGTTTGTAAAGCCCTGCTTGAGTGTTGCATTGGTACAAACTTGTCTAGGGTAGGAAATACAGTGCTTGCTCATCTCGCGGATGCTTTCCTTGCAGGAAAGTCTGGGTTGGTCGAGGCATTGTCTCTCACCCTCCCCACCCCCTCCCCACATTCCCAGGGGACCCAGAGCTTTCAGCACCAAAGTTCCCCAAGAGTAGCCTCTTGCCCTAGCACTTGCCCAAGCCGTGGGTGTCTGGGGGATTTGGATCAGCCAATCCTCTTTTGAGTGCTTAAGGACCCCAGGTTTTGGCGTCTCTTCTCTGTGGGGTCTCCTCCAGCAGTTTCCCCATCTCTCCCTTGTGTTTTTGAGTGTCCTGTTGTGACATAGCTTCCTGCAGGGCAGGATAAGCCACCTTCTTTTCCCCCTTCTCTCCTATCGCATAGGGGAGCACCTTCTGAGCATCCTACAGTTTGCTATTGTGTTGCCATCCTGAGTCTGTTTCCTCATCTGTTACTAGCATCCCCATAGGATCTTGGAGATACTTCAGGAACAGAAAACATGTTACAGGGTCTGGCATGAAGGAAACATTCAGTAAACCTTCTCTCTTGCCTTTCTTTCCTCCTTCCTTCCCCTGGTTCCCGCCATAGCTGGGATGGGGGCAGGAGTAGGGATGGAGGAGGAATGTGAGTGTGGGGCTTGGGCTGCTGCAGTGCTGCCTTCTGCAGTCAGGGCCCAGCTGCATGTGTGCCCCGTGTCCTCCTAGAGACACCTCTGCACATGGCGGGGGGAAGTGACTTTACTTTCGATAATATGAGTTCCACTTCTGTTTCATGGGAAGCAGTTCTCCCAGGTCAAGAAGGCAGGTGGGTCCTCTTAAGCAGGTTCCATGGCCGTGGAAGAAGAACTGATGAACGCAAAGCCCTGTCCTCTGCAGGACGACAGTGGCCCGTCCTGAGAGAGCGTCCCTTTGTCCTGAGCTCTGCTCTAAGCTCTCGTTGTAAATCAACTCATTTCACAAATGAACTCCCCGTCACCAGAACTCTGAGAAGGTGGGTGCTATTTAGCCCCATTTTATAGATTAGAAAAGAGAGACTCAGAGCTTCTGTCACTTCCCCAAGTCACCCAGGTAATAGGCAGGAGAAGCTAGATTCTAGTCCAGGCAGTCTGTCTCTAGCACAGAGGACCTGGTTGTCGGAAGACTAAAGGCAAGGTTGCAGCCTCCTCTAGTCACCTTTTGAGTAGAGCACAACACTTTTTTGGCCCAATCTCTTTTGGAAGATATCCTGGCAAAGAGTATGAATGATGGTTTTTTAGAGTTCGTTTCCTTTGACATGATTTTGGAACTCTATCTTAAAGAAACTGCTAGGAAAGTTTGAAGGCAGGAGGAGAAGGGGATGACAGAGGACGAAATGGTTGGATGGCCTCACCAACTCAATGGACATGAGTTTGAGCAAGCTGCAAGAGACGGTGAAGGACAGGGAAGCCTGGCATGCTGCAGTCCATGGGGTCGCAAAGAGTCGGACACCACTGAGCAAATGAACAACAACTATCTTAAAGAAATAGTGAAAATCAAGACCACATAGTAGGAAGATGCTCTTCACAGCATCCTTTTAATAGGAGGAGAAAGAAAGCTTACCTGCCAGCAAAAGGGTGTCCACGCCTCACCGTGACACTTGTCACTCTAGGATGGCCCTTCTCCCAGACCTCACCCACGCACGTATTGTTGCATTTTAACAAGGCGGTCTGTTAGCCTCCTCACTAGATACTCCAGTTACTGAGGGTGGGGACTTTTGTGTTATCCACTCCTGGAATCCTGCACTTGACAAGGGACTACCTCTGCTGGGCCCTTGATGAATATCCACAGAAAGAAGAGATGATAAAGGCCAAGTCTAGATGGTGATGTACAGTGTTGCCGATAGAATTGCTCATCTTTGCTGCATGTTTGAAAATGTTCATAGTAAAATGTCAGTGCGAAAAAAGAACAGTGGAGGGAAGTTTATAAACAGATTGTAATATGGAGAACATTAATGCCTGTGGAGGAAGAGAGCAAATAACAAACTATGATTACACCTGCAAAAATGGGTATGGAAAAATGCTAGTAGGAGATACATGGAATCTCCTACATAGCACGGTTTGGCAACAGTGGCAGTATGAATGATTTTAACATTTCTACTTCCCTATATTTTCTGTATCCTTTGCAATAGATGCACTTTACATTTAAAATGAAGAAAATGCCTTTTTCTGCTGTGAGTCCTCACCCCAGATTTCTGTTAAAAAAACAACAGGTGCCATTTTCAGCAGAGTACTAAAAAGTCTAGTATTTAAACGCAGAAACAAACTTTGAGTCCATGAAAGGAACCTTGGCTTTACAGAAGGTTCCCAGCAGTATTGTCTTCAAAGGCCAGCCATAACAAAGAGACCCTAAATAAAGAGGCTGGTACGAGGTGGTGTCAAGACTCCCTTTGTGGCTTAGAAGGAGATGGTTCCTCCTCAAGAGTGAGTTGGCCTTCTCCTCCAGCCTCTCCAGGTTTAGAGCCTGGCAGAAGATGCTGGGGGCCTCGGTTACCTCTCACCACCTGCAGGAACACATCCTGATGGTCCAGCTCATTCCATAAGCCTGGCCCTCAGGAGCCCCCAGGAGAGGTGAGGGCCAAGAGACCCTGCCAAGCTGACCTGGCATCAGCAACTCCACACTTCTACTTGCTCTATAGCAGCGATCCACACCAAGGGCCTCTTTGGGCCACTCTGGTCTTCCCAGCCTGGCCACCGTGACAGAGGCTACACCCAGACATGCAGAGCAGTCATTTTCTGTGACCATGTCCAAGTGGCCACCCTGTCTCTTTCTCCTGCCTGAATTCCCAGCACCACATACTGCGCACATAGGCCACTGGATGAGGTCTAAGGCATTGCCCGCGAGGAGGGGCTTTTCCGCTCCTCCAGCACAGGCTGAGTTCCTGATTCCCACTTGCCTGCCACTGAGCAGTGCTCTTGAGCAGTTCTGAAATCTCCATGGGTGGCAACTTCCTTCTTTCAGAAGGAACTAGCATTTATTTTTAAGTGCCTTTTATCAGCTGGGAGCTTCCCAGGTGGTGCTAGTGGCAAAGAACTTGCCTGCCTATGCAGGAGATGTAAGAGACACAGGTTCAATCCCTGGGTTGGGAAGATCCCCTGGAGGTGGGAATAGCATCCCATTGTAGTCTTCTTGCCTGGAGAATCCCATGGACAGAGAAGCCTGGCAGACTGTGGTCCACGGGATGGCAAAGAGTCAGATGTGACTGAAGCAGTTTAGTAGCACACAATCAGTTGAAGACAATGCTGTGAGCTCAGTTAATTCTCCCCTGATAGTTTGGGGTCTAATTATGATCTTCATTTTCCCAGGGAGGTAAATGAAGCTCAAAGAGGTTAAGCAACTTTCATAAAGTCAAAGCTGCTAAGTGACTAACCCCAGGTTTGAGTAAAACATTTAAAACTAGATCGATCAAAGAAATGGAAGATATTATGTGTGTTTTGTACCTCGAGGCATGCTCTTTGACAATATAAGTAGAACTGGAGAGTGGGTTGTCCCTTACTCACAGCTTACTGTGAATAAGAAAAATTTCCTCCCTGACAGTTGCTCAGCATCCATGCACCTAGAGAAGGGGATTTTGGTTAGTGAGGATGAGAGACAGGAGGCATAATGCTGGACTGGGGGACAACTCTGGGACGAGGACAGGCCAGGCTGTGTCCTGGGGGCACAGAGAGGCTCCATCCGGAGAGGGAGCGGATTATGACCAAGAGCAAAGCACATTCCGCTAACCTTTCCCTGTGGCTGTGAGGGGGCTTCTGCCCACGATCCCAGGCCAGAGAGAGAGTCGGGGGCATTGGCTCCCCACCCAGTGGAACTAGGGATGGGGAATTTGTGGGCCAAATTCACGGTGTGGGTCAGAGGGAAGAGCCACGGCTCATTAGCCAGGAGTTCCGGGCAGTGACTTTGGGACAGACCTTTCCCCCGCGCTGGACCCCAGAGTCCTCCCAAATGAAGTCTACGGGTTCCTTCAGCAGTAACCCTGTGATTCCATGTATTAGTACTAGTGTTGTGCTCATCTCACAGGTAAGGGTCTTTGCAGGGCCTTCAAAAGACTCTCAGACACAGTTAGAATGGCACTGGGTTTGGAAGAGCAGGCCACCTCTTCATCACACTCTAGGGATGACACTGAAGGAGAGGTTCAGACACACTGTCACTCAGCACTGACCTCAGCTAGAGCCAGTCCCTCCCTGCCCTGAAGTCAGCTTCCTCTCTGTCTGTCTCTTGCAGGAGATAGGAAAGCTTCTGAACGCAGAGGCTGGGTTTTCGTCACCTCCAAAGCCTCAGCTCATTCCGTCATGCCCAGCCCTGCCATGCTATAGCTGCTGATTACAGGTTTGTGGAATGAATGAACAAAAATTCCTAAAATTTGCCCCTCTCAGGATGAATGCTATAAGGTTCTCTCTTAAGAGCAAGGAGATGTCATTCTGGAATCTGAAGGACTTGGAGCTGACATCTGATCTGACTCTCATTTCCCACCCCTTCCCGTCAGCCATTTACAAGAGACAACTCCCACTTAACAGATGGAAAAACTGAGACCCAGAGAAGAGCTGTGACTTAAAATTTTATATGTGCAAAGCAGGAGGAGACCAGCAGTCCCTTGTCATATTTTAGTTTCCTTAATGTTATAGAAGAGGAAGTTGCTACCCAAGGAGGGTAATGATGATGGTGTAAGGTCCCACAGCTCAGCAGTGGTGGGGCAGAGACAACAGGGCAGCTCCTAAATCAGATTCCAGAGCTGCATAACAGTCCTGGAGCTCGAGCAGCCCTGCTACCCTACTCCAGGTTCCCATGGTAACCATGCAGAACAAACCATCCTCTTTGGGTAACACTGACTCATTCTTTATATAATTTTTTTTTCTTTAAAGGAAAATACATTTGCATAATTTCACCCTCCCCAAATGGACCTGTTCATGAAAGTACACTAAGACACCTTTCAGAAAATAGGTATCCAGGCAGGAAATGGAGATGCTGCCTGATGAAGGGCTAGGGAGACCGCTAGATTTGGGAGTGTATCTAAAAAGGATTAATGACTTGGAGAAAAACATTCTGGAATCTTGGCTTGGAATTCTTTGGCTTATCTTTTCTACCCTTCTCTATATATCTCTTTGGGTGTAATGGTGGTAGTTTAGTCGCTAAGTTGTGTCCGACTCTGCCACCCCATGGACTGTAGCCTGCCAGTTGCTCTGTCCATGGGATTCTCCAGGCAAGAATACTGGAGTGGGTTGCCATTTCCTTCTCCAGGGGATCTTCCCAACCTAGGAATTGAACCCAGGTCTCCTGCATTGCAGGCAGATTCTTTACCAACTGAGCTACGAGGGAAGACCCCAATAAAAGCCCTTAATCAAACAAAAATATGTTACATATTCCTGGCAGCTTGTGCTTTTCAAGACGTTTCTACTGCATTCATTTCATTTGAGTCTGCCCAGTACATAAGGCAGCGATTGCCATGTATAGCTGGGGAAACTGAGGCCCAGAAGGGCAAGGTCACAGGGCTATGTGGAATTCGCCTTCTCAGAAGAGAGGCCAAGGAGTAAGCCTCTGGCAAATGTCAGACACTTGCTGGACACCCTAGAGACAGTGAGGGCTCAGCCACATAGAGCTGGAGGCAGGGCCTGGGTGGAGGCAGACGGCAAACAGTTAACCGAACAAGGTGTTGAAAGTCTCACATGGAGTTAGAGCTGCCACAGAGGAACCTCTGAGGAGCTGGTGTTTAAACTGAGAACCAAAGGGTGCGGAAGAGCCAGGTACGGGAAGAGTGACGGGAGGAAGCTCCCGAGGGCAGAGCAAGTGCCCTGAAGAGCCAAGTGGTGGGCGTCCTCACGGAAGTGAACGGAGGCCAGTGAGGGTCCAGCGTGGAAAGAGAAGGGACGAAAGATGAAACAGGAGGGTGGACAGGGCCCAGCTTATTCCAGGCCTTCCAGGCCAGGGTAAGATGCCTGAATGCAATCAAATGCACTTTTGCTCACGTATACCCAAACATATGGCTGTTCACACATACACATAACTGTGCCTTATTCATGCACATACAGGCACACACGTGCTTAACATGTCCACACACCACTTACACATATACACAAACATATATACACATATACACAAACATTCACGTATACAAGCACATCTGCACAACTCCCGACAACATACTGTCACATGTATACACAAGCACACATCTAAGCACACACAAATGCAGATGCCCATTCTTATAGACACACAAAAGCACATACACATACACTCTCTCATGCATGCATGTGCTTTGTCTCATAAAAGCATATATTTACATATGCACTCACACAGGCCCACTCACACATGGATTCTCACACACGCCCGTGTAGAGCCCACAAACCCCGCTGAGATGAGCTCTCAGCCACAGATAAACTTCTCTGCTGGTTGGTTATAATCTTTCATTGGAACTGACACATTGATAGCCCCAGTTTTTCTAGGAAGTGACCTTCATGCCGGCTATTGATTTCCAGTGGCTATCAGGCGCCCACCACTGGAGTGACAGGTCCGGGCAGAGGTCAGCCCTTAAATAAAGCTCCTGGATTACTAAGCGCCAGGCACGCCAGTGAAAATGGAAATTGGCAGCCCTGGCTCTTTTTATGTGGCCTGATCCTGTGGATGGGGTTTCAGCCCTGGTGACCCAGTGCCCACTTCCTGTTCCCGCATCCCGCCCACCCCACTCTGGGGTGCTGGGGGTGCCCATAGTTTTTATCTTGCAGGGGAGCTGGGCTGAAGGCTGTGGGTGGTGGCAGTTGCCAGGGCCTGACCCTTCCTGGATTCTGTTTTCCAACAAAGCCATGGGCTGTCCCTCTGAGCCCAGCATTCTGGTAACAGACAACTATTACAGGACCCAGAGACCCACTGGTGACTGTCCTTGCAGTCTCAGGCAAGTGGTGTCACCTCTCTGGACCTCAGCTACCCCCTACCCCACTTCCTACCCCATCCGTATGCACTGACACATCCTTTGCCATTTCACATCCAAATAAATGGGGCAGTAGAGACAGATGTGTTTTGTATACAACATAGTACACTACAATATCCATATTTTCAAAGTAGTACAATTTTCTAATCACTAAATTCCACTGAATTCCACTGTGTGTTTTCTTGCTGACCCAAAAGCCCCTTAGACTGTTGCAGCAACTTGGGGCTTGACAGCAAGCAGAGGCATGGGAGGAGAAGGGCCTGAAAGAACTTTCTGATTCTAAAAAGTCTACCTTTTGCTTTTCACAGATGAAAGACAGGTGGAATTCACACTACCTCGTCTGGTGGTCAGGGTTCAAGTCTAACAGCCAAATATCATCCCTGAAACCTGGCTGGCCCTTCTATTCCCCATTCGTACCTGTGGGCTCCCGTTCCCATGCCCCCATTCTGTGACATACCACATCCTCCCTGCTCTCTCCCTCCAACCCTGATCCTCCAGCCCACAGGATCCCAGGACTACCTGACTAGTTCTTTCTATCTGGCTTTGGAAGGTGCACTCAGCACTTTTTTTTTTATTTATCTATTTACAAAATTTTTAATATTTTAATTTTATTCAATTTTCGCCTTAAATTTGAAATTTAGAAAAACAAAATATTTTCTTGAATAGTCTGGTGTGGGGAAAGCTGTGAAGGCTGCCAGCTTCCTGCATTTCTTTGCATCCCTCCAGGAAAAGCCTGTCTGGTCCTGGCTCTCCCATTTTTATGAGGATCATGGCCTGTGTTTCTGCAGCAGAGAGAGGTGGTCATGAAATGAAGTCTGCATGTCCTGAAGGGAGGTTAAGCAGGAATCAGCTATTTGACAAAGGAGGTGATCTCTTCAACAAAAATCAGAGAGGCAAGAGTTGCTGGGGTCTCTTGAAACTCAGCCAGCCACGAGTGTTAAAAGGAAGAAGACCAAGGACCTGGGTGAGTCCATGGACCGGGCTTTTAGCCACAACCTGCACCCCCAGCCTGCGAGACAGTAAGCAGAACACATAATTGAGGGAAGGGTCGAGAAGAGTTCAGGGTCGGTCTTGCAATTTGTATGGGAGGTGGCACTGTTTCACTGGCTTGTGTGTAATCTATTGCTTACTCCAGAATCCATGACACACTTCTGGGAACAGACAGGTTGTTTTACATAACAAATGCAAAAAGTGTTCAGAAATTTACCACTTACTTAGAGAGTTTGAGGTAATTTATAACTAAAAACTTAACATATACCTGTTAAAATAACAATGGCAATCACTTGCCATGATCCTGTTTTTTAATATAAATATGTTACTTTTTGTTGTTCAGTCACTCACTTGTGTCTGACTCTTTGCAGCTTCATGGACTGCAGCACGCTAGGCTTCCCTGTCCTTCAGCATCTCCTGGAACTTGCTCAAACTCATATCCATAGAGTTGGTGATGCCATCCAACCATCTCATCCTCTGTCATCCCCTTCTCCTCCCGCCAATCTTTCCCAGCATCAGGATCTTTTCAAATGAGTCAGTTCTTCTCATCAGGTGGCCAAAGTATTGAAGTTTCAACTTTAGCATCAGTCCTTCCAATGAATATTCAGGATTGATTTCCTTTAGGATTGACTGGTTTGATTTTACTTTTCACTGTGACTGAATTCACAAGTGTGTTCACTGATTTAAGAGGTTGTAAAATACCCTGTCTGATGGGAATTCCCTGGCGACCCAGTGGTGAGAATTTGGTGCTTTCACTACCGTGATCCTGGGTTCAATCTCTGGTCGGGGAATTTAAGATCCCGCAAGCTGTGCAGCATGGCTGATAAATAAAGAAATGTAATGCAGTACCCTGAGAGTTCTGCACCACCTGCTAACGTGACTGAAACGCGTTTGTCTCCTTCCGAGTCTTTGTACAATGTCTCCATTGTACAAAGGAGGGGTCCTGAGTCCCGCCCCCCCACACACACCCTGGGTCCTGTGTGTCAGTGTGGTGGTCGGGCTTCAGGACGCCAGATGGGGACCTGGGGAAGGTGCTCTGTGGGGACAAGGCAGCCTGCACAGGGCAGTGGAACAGTGGCAGGACCTGGAACCTCCTTTGCCCTGGCCGAGGGTGTGCAGTCCTAGAGGCATTCAGGGGCCACCAAGCTGGGTTTTCCAAGCCCTTTCACTGGAAACAGAAAGTCGTGGGGTTAAGATCCCAGAT
Source organism: Neotragus pygmaeus (assembly GCA_006410875.1). Classification (NCBI taxonomy): domain Eukaryota; kingdom Metazoa; phylum Chordata; class Mammalia; order Artiodactyla; family Bovidae; genus Neotragus; species Neotragus pygmaeus. The sequence continues at coordinate 1,249,589 of SJYV01010468.1, read as the reverse complement.
CGGACATCAGACTAACTGATTTCAAACCCAGTTCTGCTGCTTCCTAGCTGAGTGACTTTGAGCAAATCACTTCCCCTCTCTGAGCTACAGTTTCTTCATCTACAAAGTAGGCTCAGGAATTCCAGCTGCATGGTGGATGGTTTCAAGGATTAAGCAAAATATTGTTCATAAAACACCTGCCATCTGTGTATGCTGTTGAGGAAGTGCTTACCATTTGGGGCACTGGCAGGTCTGCCATAGTCATGGCTGAAGTTGCCGCCGCCCAGTTTATCTCGCAGTTACAGCAGCTTCAGTGGGGGAGAGGGGACAGGGAGATTGTCCTTCTTCTCCAGGCGACAATTCAGTAAAGCCTGGAGTCGTTTCAGGTTGTCACAGTAGTGGGGCAATTGCCTCTGGCATGGAGAGAGTGGAGGTCAGGGATGCTGCCGGACGTGGTAAGACACACAGGATAGTCCCCACAACAAAGAATTGTTTGGCTCCAAAAGGCAGCAGTACCAAGTCGGGAAAGCTCCCTTCTCTAAGCACTCTCTAAGGTTTTCCAGGGCTCTGTCTCTCCCTCAAAGTCGTCAGCACCAGATCTCAGAAAGCCTCCATTTCCTGAACGCACAGAGGCAGGGGCTGCAAAGGGAGCGGCCGCCTCCCTCTCGCCCCGAGGCCACTCAGCCAGATGGCAGAAGGGTCAGCAGCAACCAAACATCTAATGACGTGTGACAAGTGCGGCCAGACAGCAGGCCCGGGCTGGGCCCCGTCAAAGCCACTCATTGGTCAAGGGGGACTCATAAATAAGAGCGCAGTGACAGCCGGAGTCTTGCTCAGTGGGAGGGACGGAGCTCCGGCCGCCTCCCGGGCCCTGGGGCAAGCCCTTTATGGGACGGGGCTCCAGCAGGACGGCCTCGGACCCCTGCACAGCGAAGTGCTGCTGAGACGCGCGGGGACCTGTCACCGACACGTCTGTCCAGACGGCTCCACCGCATTCGCGCCATCCCTCTTGGTGAACTATTTTCTCATCTCTGATCCAGTGCGATCTGGGGCTTCAAAGCATTCATCCAGCAAAGCTCTGTGGTGGGAGGCAGAGGGGTGGAGCGACGAGGACACGAAATCTGAGTTTGAGCCTCCGTTTCTTCATCCATTGAATGGGGACACTCAACAGCAAGTGTGTTCATTCATAGGAAATTGTGTTCAAAACAACAAATTAATGAAGGAATGATGATGATGGCATAATGATTATGATTATTCAACCATTTGGGAGAGAGCAATTTATATTTGAAGAAAATATACCTTCTGATTTTCTAAGATATTAATCAGTTTTCAGGGTTTTAGGCAGTTTCAAATAGGCTTTTTGCAATAATAATAGTAATAATGATGTGTATATTAAATAGCACTTTTATTTTCACATTTATTTTTCTCAAGCCTCATGTGGCTCAAAATGGGACCTGTTTCCAATGATGCATATTCTTCTAAAACAAAAGTAAAAAAAATTCAAAAGAATCAGTTTACGCAGACTGACTTTGCTTTTTTTGTTCACTGAGGTCTTGGTTCAGATGACTTGCTGGCATTGGTAGGGGGTGGGGGTGGGGCATGGAACTGTGCTTGCCCCCTCTAAGCATAGCACTTAGCCTCTGAGGTCTTTGAGGGTCTCAGTTTTGTCATTTACAAAATAGGGGTAATTATGCTTCCTGACTTTCAGAGCTAACAACTCAGTGAGACCATGTATGTGGAAGCTGTGTGAGGAGATTAAAGCATCATCGCACAAGGGAATATTAGCACCACAATAATTATCTGCTTAATTATTATTAATTATTATTCATAATGGTGCTTGCAACATGGAACGACCCCAAAGCTCTGTGTCCATGAACAGTTTTCACATCCTTTCACAAAAATCTACATGTGCCTATGATGAAGAAAATAGCTGACCCTTGGAGCACCTGTTCGGAAATCGAAGCTGATTCTTTAAGATTCCAAACAAGTCGCTTCTCTTTTCCTTGGACTGGAAAGCCGGACTCTGGAGAGGGCTCTCCCTCCAGGACGCTGCCTCGTAAGGCTTCTAGAGAAATGGCTCTTTTGGCCAAGACCTTGATGCTAGCTTTCAGCCAGGAGCACAGTTTTGCAGGGAGGGTTATAAATCAAAGCCTGGGTTCTAATGAAACTGCTGACACCCTTTAACTGTAACAGTGTGAACCCAGGCACCACTTGTGAGAAATTAGAGGCACAGAGCCCGCATTCAAGGGACCGGGCATCTGGGGGCTGCCTCTCTCCCTGGTCTCCCCCCTCCCCTTCCTCTCTCCACTTCTTTCTCTCTCTCCTCCTCCCTGGCACCCTTGCTCCCCTTTTCTTTTATAATTTCTACAGAAATCGTTCACTGCTGCCCCATTCTGCAGCTTCTTCAGGAATCAGCCTCATGGCTAAGCTGCAGCCCCTGCCACCCAGCCCCCCAGGAAGNCTGTTAGTCATCCCATGAGCTATTTATTTATATTCTTTACATAATACTTATAGCTGCTTAGTATTCAGTATGTAAATAAGTAGTTTACCAATTCATTATCTTTAGGCTTATAAATTATTTAAACTATTATAAACAAAGTTTATATTGAATATATGTTGATTTTAATATAGTTATTAAATATTATAGTAGTATATTTATATATAAAGTTATTAAAACAAAGCTGTAACAAGCCTCCTCTTAGCTATATCTTTCCACATGTCAACAACTATTACCTTAGTATACATTACTAGAGGTGGAACTGCATGATCAAGGGACATGGAAAATAGTATCAAAGAGCCCTATGGAAAGCATCTACCAATTTACTTCCATCAAGAGTATTTGGGGGCTTCCCTGTTGACTCAAAAATAAAGAAACCTGCCAATTCAGGACACATGGGTTCGACTGCTGATCCAAGAAGATCCCACAACCCACATGCCGTGGAACAACTAAACCTGAGTGTCACAATTACTGAGCCCTGCACTGGAGCTGAGGAGCTACAGCTACTGACCCCACAGCCGCAACCACTGAAGCTCACTTGCCCTAGAGCCCTGTGCTCTGCGAAAACAGAAGCCACTGCAGTGAAAGGCCACACGCCACAACTAGAGAGTAGCCCCTGCTCGTCGCAAACTAGAAAAAAGCCTGTGCAGCAATGAAGACCCAGCACAGCCCAAACTAACTAACTAAAATTATTTATAAAAAAGCGTATTTGGAACTTCCCTAATGGTGCAGTGGCTAAGACTCCACACTCCCAATGCAGGGGCCTAGGTCTTATCACCCAGGAACTACATCTCACATGCAGCAACTGAGAGTTCTCATGATACAAGTAAAGATCCCTCATGCCTCATCTAAGACTCAGCACAGCCAAAAAAATTAATTAATAAAAAATTTAAAAAAATTAAAGAGTATTTGAGAGTCCCTTTGTTTCCCTTATCATCTATCTTATCCAAGAGTATAATTTAAATATCTTCAGATATAAAAGTGAGTATTATATCTTACTTTAGATTTAATTGCTATTACTGATGAGACTGCTATTGTATTTTATTGGCCATTTGGATTTGTTCGTGAAATTCTGTCCAGGGCTTTTGTCTGCTTTTTCCTGCTATAATATCATCTTTTACTTATAGATATGCAAAATTATTTACAGATTAAAGATACTACTCTTTGAAATATTCGTAGCTTCTACTTCCCTAATTTATCATTAGCTTTTTAACTCTATAAGAAATGTTTCTTAGACTACAAAAGCAATGCTTTTTTTAAAGTTGTTTTTTTGTGGAATGAAAGACTCTTTAAATTTTACAGCACTTTATGATTTTCAAAAGTTTCACACACATGATTTAATATAATCCCATAATAACCCCTTTGCTTTTTTAACTAGTAAATTTATGTGTATATTCATGTAGTTTCTGCCTTTGGTGTCTAACTTATATAACAGGATTCCTTTTGAAGCAGAAAAATCAGCACTAGAAAAGAACTATCACTTAAAGAGTTAAGAATTGCTTTGTTTTGAGAAAATTACTCCAGAGAAGTGATTAGTTACAGAGGTATAAATAAAATATCCTTATTCATGGTTCATATTTCATGGACAGGCAGCTTCCACTGGAGGAAAGTCAACTGGCGCCTATAACCTAGTGACTGGAAGGGGTCAAGAAAGAGATGCTCAGAAGGAAAACCTCTGAATAGGGTCTGCTTTATGAACTGTGGAGGGAGTCCTGTGATATCCTGCTAAATATTTTGCTGTTGACTTTCTGAGGAAAAATGAAAGCAAATTTTCATGTACTTAAGTTTACAATAAATATTAGGGTATAATATTTTTGCTTACATAACACAAAATTTATAAGTAGTAACAGAATGTACAGTGGAACACTTCCATTTATTTTGGCTAAACTCTTGTATAGCCAACTCATGCTTGCAACTGATGAATGAATGTGATTTTAATATGAATACTGGTTGATACTTTTGCCTTTGTTAATGAATTAAGACAAAAGTGAAACAAAAAAGACATTTCTTACAACTTTGATTTGTCAAAAACCAGGGCAAATTTACTTGCTGAATCAGATAACAGCTTTCAGATACTGGACTAAGATTTCCACTATTTTTTGTGCTATTCACAATGTGATGACTACAGACATAATAATTTTTTATTTAATCAGTATTATTATATGCAGAGTACATCATGAGAAACGCTGGACTGGAAGAAGCACAAGCTGGAATCAAGATTACCTGGAGAAATATCAATAATCTCAGATATGCAAATGACAACACCCTTATGGCAGAAAGTGAAAAGGAACTCAAAAGCCTCTTGATGAAAGTGAAAGTGGAGAGTGAAAAAGTTGGCTTAAAGCTCAACATTCGGAAAACGAAGATCATGGCATCTGGTCCCATCACTTNGCGCAGAACTGCACTGCTCCAGCTAGCAGAGGGTGGTGAAGGCGAAGCCCTGGGTTCTCCTTGGACACTGTTCCAGTCCCAGGGTGGCTGCTTCATGACTACATGACCTAGGTGAGGTATTTAACCTCAGACCCAGTGCTTGTATCTGTACAATGGGGATAACCACACCTCTCTTGAAAGTGAAAGTGTTAGTTGCTCAGTCATGCCCGACTTCGCGAACCAATGGACTGTAGCTCACCAGGTTCCTCTGTCCATGGAATTCTCCAGGCAAAAATACTGGAGTGGGTAGCCATTCCCTTCTCCAGAGGATCTTTCTGACCCAGGGACCAAACCCGGGTCTCCTGCATCGAAGGCAGATTCTTTGCCATGTGCGGTACTAGGGGACTGAAGGAGATGGATGCCGGTGGACAGTGCTGCTCCAGGAGTGAAGAAAGCAAAGGGCCAGCAGAAGCTCAAGTCATTGAGGACCTTTCTGGTGACCCCCATGGCCCAGCACAACCCCCCATCAGCTCTGGTTTTATCCCTGGTGGCTCAGCCAGTAAAGAATCCGCCTGCAATGCAGAAGACCACCTGCAGCACAAGAGACCCAGGTTTGGAGTCGGGTCAGCACTTAGCAACTAAACAGCCGCAGCATACAAACCTCCATAGATAGTTATTCCCAAGGTTTGATATAAGAGATACTACAAAGGGCATACATATTCCCAAGATCTTTACCTTGGATGCCATTGAGAACTAAACTTTCAGAAACTGAGGCCTGATTGAGATAGAGAATCACTTATTTTAGGGATTATTAGATCTGCATTATTAGATCTGTGGAGACACAGATATAAGAAACACTTGAACTGTGTTCTGTTGGACCTCAAAATGAGGGAGCCCTTCAAGGTCCCAAACCACAAGGTTAGACAAGTTGTTTGTCAAGAATAAGTACTGAAGCTGGCAAGATCTGAGGGTGCTTATTAAACAAGGATTGGTTGGGATTTGAAAGACTTTGTAGTTGCAAAGGAGGGGAACTCTGAAACTCCAAGGTGGTAGCAGCAATGGCTAGCAGAGGTTGGTTTGCAGATGACAAGTAGTATTCTTGTGTTTGATACAATTCTGAAAGTTCAAGTACTCAGTGATGCAGGAATGTTTCTGAAACCACATCCACAGTGGCTACCTGGCTCCATTTTGGCTGCCTGGACCATAATTGCTCCATTTTGATTTTTAACTGACTTTAACTAAGTCATCACCATTCATTTCCCCATCAGTTACCTGATTAAAAATCATCCACAGCTTGGTGTGATGCCTAGCAGATGGAGCGTGGTCTCACTTGATCACTGAGAAGAGAAACGCCCCATGTTCCTAATTCCTCCATGTGAGATGACAGCAGTCTTGTCCTTCAATAGGCAGGTGAAGCTGTGAAACCTTGTCTAGTGAGTCAGTCTCCAAACCATTGACTCAATGGAAATAAAATCCCATCCTTCTCTGAATCCCCCAGTGGATACTCCTTTCTCTCTCCTTAAAGTTCCTGGAGATTTTGCTAATTTAACTGCTTCCCTGGTGGCTCAGAGGTTAAAGCATCTGCCTCCAATGCAGGAGACCTGGGTTCGATCCCTGAGTCGGGGAGATCCCCTGGAGAAGGAAATGGTAACCCACTCCAGTATTCTTGCCTGGGGAATCCCACGGACGGAGAAGCCTGGTAGGCTACAGTCCACGAGGTCGCAAAAAGTCAGACACGACTGAGTGACTTCACTCACTCACTGCTTACTTAGCATCAGACAGAGACAGTAATCTCCTGAAACAGACTATCTATGAGCACAGAGCATATGCACAACTTCTTAAAATTTCCTAGAAGATCTTCCTTTATCAGTTTAGTCTAATTATGATGATCTCGGCGACTTTCTCATAAAACATTCCATCCCTGGATGGTCAGCTATCATCTGCTCCATACCATTTTTGCTCACATTTTATTGGTCAGAGCAGGTCACATGGCCCTCAGGGCAAGATACAGAGTCCTCCAAACTTAAGTCAGGGCTTGCAGGGAGGGACACCAAATATTTTGAACAATACAATTGATCACAGACCTAGAGTAGTATTTTATACAAAGCTGTTGCTACTCAATAAATATTTAATAGGGATGATGAGCCAAATATCATGAGACAAGTATTTGAACACATCATTTTGACATGGCTGTTCAATCTAAAGCAGCTAACTAAATGTTGGGGTACTGAGTCTTACAGTCAGCAAGAGACTTAAACCAACTCAAGTCTCTAGCTTGACTGTGGTGGAACCAGACTAGGTGAGGTCCTATAGTTCAGTTGTGAAAATGCTTCTGTGGAGAAGTTGGATTATACTTGTTCACAATCAATCTGGAAAGCAGGGCTAGGATCCAAAGAAGGGGTGGGACTCTAGGATATAGATTTCCCTTCAGAGAAGAAAACACCTCCAGACCAAGAGTCTCCACCACTAGAATGAGGCTGTGGTCCCTGCCAGGGACATGAAAGCAGGGGTGGGCTGTCTTTGGGGAGTCTGGGGAGGGGAATTCCGCAATGGATAGAAAGTTGGACTAGAGAGTCAGCATTAAACACCTGTCACAAACCTCAAAGGGACATCCATGCCAGTTACATGGCTCAGATGGTGAAGATTCTGTCTGCGATGCAGGAGACCCAGGTTCAATCTCTGGGTCAGAAAGATCCCCTGGAGAAGCCAATGGCTACCCACTCCAGTATTCTTCCCTGGAGAATTCCATGGACAAAGAGAAGACAGGCGGACTACAGTCCAAGGGACCACAAAGAGTCAAACACGACTGAATGACTCTCACTACGGCCCCAACACTCACATTCCAAAATAAGCAGGAGTTAAGATAAGACACGATTTGTTAAAGATTCTAAAATATGTGTTGTGAGCCTCAGGAGGACACAGGATGAGAGCTTCCTGAAGGTGCTGAGACTTCAGCTGGATCTCAAAGGATGCAAAAGACCAGGATGATATATAAGAGTTGGGGGTTAGAGAGGTAGGTTGCAGGGCAAAGGGCTGGTTAGGGCAGGGGTGCTGGAGGCCCAGCATCCCCTTCCTTATCTCCCCTTCCCTCCAGCACAAGGGTCCTTTGGTAGTAAAAGAAACACAACGTGCTTGGAAAGGAGCTGCTGCCGCCTTTCATATCCTTTCCCTGTTTCAGGTTTGCATCTTATTTTCCTGCAAATGTTTTTTTCCTTCCCCTCACCACTCCAGCTTTTGTGGGTGTAACCTCAATTTCTCACTGCCTTTCAAAGCTTTTATTTCCCAAGTGGAAGGAAGGAAATTTTAATGTCATGTCTGGTCCTTAGCCAGGCCAGTTGTCTTTCCAAATCAGTCCAGGGTTCAGGGCAGCAGGGGAGAGTGGGAGGCTCGGCCGAGAGCAGGAGAGAGTCAATAGCGAGAAGGAAAACAGCAAGTGCAGCGGATAAAGGTCCCCGAGGTGATTTGCAAATCTGCTGAAATCCTGAACAAGCTTTGATTTAACCCAAGCTTGAAATGGCTTTTATTTACTGTCTATTGTGGAATAAATGACATCTCATAAACAGGCTTTATCCATTACCCCAGAATGGAGAGCATGGTGTTAGGGACATTTTATCCTCTTGATATCAAAGGAGATATGCCGGGGTGTGTTATTACAAATAGAAAAATCAATGCTGAGACACACACATCTGAAATTTCATTTTCGTCAAACCACATTTTCAAAGGGTGAAAAAAAAAGAGGCAATTGCTAATAAAAATGACTACAGGACTGGAGGATTTACCAAGCTTGAGCAAGGGACCGACTGGGACCAAGCCCAGACAGTGAATAAATTGGACTCTGTCCTCGGGCCATTTCCTGCTCACCCTCCTGATAGTCCAGCCCCACCCAGAGCAGAGCCATCCCCCCGTTTTCCCCAGACAGCCTCCAGGGTCCAAGCAGTGCGCATGGTCCCCAGTCCTCCCACCCCAACCACACACCACACTTGGCCTCTGACTGACCACATGGAAAACACCAGAAATACTGAGACCACTGCTGTTTCCTCCAGGCCTTTACCTCCTTCATGGCAGGGTCTTGGATGCTTCCAGATCTGGTAAGAAAGTGGAAAGGACCACAGGGAGTGATAAAGGAAAGTCTACTGGATTCTGGGGAAGACTCCTGTTGAGGTCCTAGCCTTTTCCACCAGCCCCTCCTTCAGAGAAAGCCATGCTGTGCTTAGTCACTCGGTTGCATCCGACTCCTTGAAACCCCATGGACTGTAGCCCACCAGGCTCCTCTGTCCAAGGGATTCTCCAGGCAAGCATACTGGAATGGGTTGCCATGCCCTCCTCCAGGGAATCTTCCCAACCCAGGGATTGAACTCAGGTCTCCCTCATGGCAGGCAGTTTCTTTACCATCTGAGCCACCAGGGAAGTCCTCAGAGAAAGCAGGTGAGAGGTAAATACTTGCAGCTTTTCATGGGATTTTCTTAAAATTGCCTTCCTGGGCTCCCAACTTTGTATCACATTGTGTAACCCCTTTACTGGGATGACTCTCTGGTTTAGAGTCTTGTTTTCCCACGAGACGGTAAGCTCAGTGAAGCCCAGGACCTGGCCTGGTGCTCTATTCCCCTTGCTGAGCTCAGCACTGTCACATAATAACTGCTCAATACATCCTGGGTGAGAATGTGCAGGCCTGTGGAGCGGATGCAAACAGCAGCCTGGACACCACGTCTGGGTTAGAACTGGGCTAGAACTGGTCCCAGTTGGCAGCTCCTGCCTGGAGGCAAAAACTAGATGGGGTTTGCCCGCTCCATACAGTCGTACTGACTTGGGAATGCCTAACTTCCACCAGTTGAGGAAAATGAGCCAGCAGACTTGGCTTGGTTTTAGAGTCTCACAGTATTGCCTCCTGAAGAAACAATGCTATTGGTCAGAGAGTGATCCAGAATAAAGAGCCAGACACAGGCCCAGGCCCCCTCCTGGACCAGAGCACACACTCAGCCTTCCAGGGCTGCCTGGTGTCAGGGATCACTTCCTCTAATGCAATCTCTTCCTGAGGGATGGGGACATCAGAGCCCAGAAAAAGGAAGTTAGTTTTTCCACATCACATAGGAAATTGCGGCCAGGTGGGGATTGGCCCTTGAAAGCTTCAACTTCTAGCCCCAGGACCTTTGCTCTGCCTGCTAAGAATCTGGGGAGAGAACATGGTAAGGGAGGGCTACACACAGCAGCTTCATTGCAAAGAACATCGGGGTGCTGAGATGATTGCTTTTTAACGTAACTCAGTGGTGGATGATTGGGAAAGTATCCACACTGTACAAATGTAAGACATTTTGTAAGACAAAGTAGGACAAAGACTTTCTCTACAGTTTTGCTCGTGTGACAGCCACTAACCGGGATCAGGAAAGGCTGATTCCTGAAGCCATTCAGGAAGACAATTCCCCACGTGACGGTCCCTCCTTCCACAGGGACACGGGCTGCCTCTCCTTCCCAGCATCTCATAAAGGCTTGAGAGAATAGCCTCCACCAGCCAATACAGCAGCAATCCCACCTGAAACAGACAGCCGGATTTAAATAAGGTTTCAATAGGAAGACTGGGTCTCCTCGGACTTGGACTGTGATGTAGTTATCAGGAGGAGAAATTTGAAGAACCCATTACCTGCCGCTCGGTCTCCCAGGAAATCCCTTGTTTGTGGAGCATGAATCTCTCTGGCTTTGGCTGGCTTTTTCTCTCTAGATTGTCCGGGTAAACATCTGCCTCGCATTGTGTGTTTATAAAAGGAGGCATTTGTGGCTTTGATTGTTTAGAGGTTTCTGCAGAACCCACGTGTTCTTTCTCTCTTCCCTCCCCCTCCTTCTCCACCCGGCCCAATCTCCTGGGCAAACAACTGCTGATGCCTGGTCCCCTTCGCTGTTACAGTGCATCCTTCTGGCCAAAGCACAGAAGAGACCTGCCACCATCCAACTAGTCCACCGTGGGATAGTGAGTTTTCTGCAGCAAGGGCCATATATCTTAATTGCATTGTTGTTATCATTTAATTCCATGAACATGTTCAAGCATCTCCTGTGTGCAGAGTATCAAAGTGGTTATGGATAACTGTACCAACAGTCCCAGTCCCTGTCTCAAGGAGTTTATGGCCTTGTTGAAGAGACAGAGCTGGCAGGGAGTATGTGTTAGTCTCTCAATAGGGTCTGACTCTTTGCGACCCCATGGACTGCAGCCTGCCAGGTTCCTATGTCCATGGGATTTCCCAGACAAGAATACTAGAGTGGAGTAGGTACCCATTCCCCTCTCCAGGGGATCTTCCCAACCCAGGGATCAAACTCAGGTCTATTGCGTTGCAGGTGGACTCTTCACCATCTGAACCAGCAGGGAAGCCCTTGTGAACATTCAGAATCAGGTCTTTACCCACAAAAGGACTACAGAATTTTGGAGGGGCAAGGACACCATCACTGGCCTTCTTCAGTTCAGTTCAATTCAGTCGCTCAGTTGTGTCCGACTCTTTGCGACCCCATGAATTGCAGCACGCCAGGCTTCCCTGTCCATCACCAACTCCCGGAGTTCACTCAGACTCACGTCCATCGAGTCTGTGATGCCATCCAGCCATCTCATCCTCTGTCGTCCCCTTCTCCTCCTGCCCCCAATCCCTCCTAGCTTCAGAGTCTTTTCCAATGAGTCAACTCTTCGTATGAGGTGGACAAAGTACTGGAGTTTCAGCTTTAGCATCATTCCTTCCAAAGAACACCCAGGACTGGTCTCCTTCAGAATGGACTGGTTGGATCTCCTTGCAGTCCAAGGGACTCTCAAGAGTCTTCTCCAACACCACAGTTCAAAACCATCAATTCTTCAATGCTCAGCCTTCTTCACAGTCCAACTCTCACATCCATACATGACCACAGGAAAAACCATAGCCTTGACTAGACGGACCTTAGTCAGCAAAGTAATGTCTCTGCTTTTGAATATGCTATCTAAGTTGGTCATAACTTNCAGCCTTCTTCACAGTCCAACTCTCACATCCATACATGACCACAGGAAAAACCATAGCCTTGACTAGACGGACCTTAGTCAGCAAAGTAATGTCTCTGCTTTTGAATATACTATCTAGGTTGGTCATAACTTTTCTTCCAAGGAGTAAGCGTCTTCTAATTTCATGGCTGCAGTCACCATCTGCAGTGATTTTGGAGCCCCAAAATATAAAGTCTGATACTGTTTCCACTGTTTCCCCATCTATTTGCCACAAAGTGATGGGACCAGATGCCATGATCTTCGTTTTCTGAATGTTGAGCTTTGAGCCAGACATCTTGGAATGTGAAGTCAAGTGGGCCTTAGAAAGCATCACTACAAACAAAGCTAGTGGAGGTGATGGAATTTCAGTTGAGCTATTTCAAATCCTGAAAGACCCACTATAACAAAGCTTAAAAACAAGCCTAGAAAGGATGAAACTGACTTGCATGCAAGTAAAATGATACCTCCATCCAAAATAGAGCCCAGCACTTATTAAAAGGAGACAAAATCTAATCCCAGAAATGTAAAATTTATATGTCCATCAATCAATAAAAATTACTTGACAGACATGGAAGTGGGAAAATAATAAATGATCAAAGATATCGGCCAATAAATAATAAAGATGATGGAATTAGCAGAGAAGAAGGTTAAAAAGTTATTTTAACTATTTTAAAGTATTAAAGGAAAACATAAATATGTTGAAAAGATAAATCAAAGCTGTAAAGAGACCCAGTGGAACTTCTAGAGATGAAAATATCTGAAATTAAAAATTCACTGGGTAGGATTAGCAATTTAAATGCCACAAATTAAATACTGAAGAATAAAAGGTTAGTGATCTAGAAGATGTAGCAATAGAAACTATCTAAAATAAAGTATAGAAAGAAAAATGAACAGAATTTCATTGAATTATAGGATAATATCTAGTAGTCTGATATATGCCTCATGGGGAGGAGAAAATTATTAGAAGATAATAGATTCATATATCTTCCAAATTTAATTAAAACTATAAATTGCAGACCCAAGAAACTCAATGAATCCCAAGCAGGGTACATACAAGGAAAGCCATAGAGGGGCTTCCCTGATGACTCAGTGGTAAAGAATCCACCTGCCAAGGCAGGAGACATGGGTTCAATCCCTGGTCCAGGAAGATTCCACATGCCACTGAGCAACTAAGCCTAAGAGCCACAACTACTGAACTCATGTGCCACAATTACTGAAGCCTGTGCACCCTAGAGCCCATGATCTGCAACAAGAAAAAAACACTGCAATGAGAAGCTCATGCACCATAACTAGAGAATATCCCCCCTCACCACAACTAGGTAAAAGCCCACACAGCAACAAAGGCCCAGCACACTCAAAAAAAAAAAAAAATTAACATTATTTTTTAAAAAAAGGAACCTGTACAAAGGTATGTCATAATCAAATTATGAAAAATAAAAATCAAAGGAAAAAATCTTAAAAGCAGAAGGGAAAAAAGACATATTAAATTCAGAGGAGTAAAGAGAGAAATGACAAAAATCTTCTTGTCTAAAACTTTGCAATCCAGAAGCAAGTGAAATGACATTGTCAAAATGCTGAAAGAAAAACAAACAGTTAATATAGAATTTTATAGCCAGGAAAAATATCTTCAAAAAATGCCAGAATCAAGACTTTTTAGACAGATGAAATTTGAGAGAATTTGTCATCGAAAGGCCTGCACTCCAAAAGATAAAAAATAAATGTACTAATGAATAAATAACTGAAAATGATGAATAAGTAGATACATATTAAAAAACAGCATCACTATTTACAATATCCAAGACATGGAAGCAACCCAAGGGCCCATCAACAGACACTTGACTAAGGAAAATGCAGTGTATATATACAATAGACTAGTGTCCAACCATAAAAAATTAAATATTGCCACTTATCGCAATGTAGATGGACATAGAGAATATTATGCTTAGTGAAATAAGTCAGAGAAAGACAAATACTATATGATACAACTTACATGTGAAATCTAAAAAATAATACATATGAACCTAAATTTGAAACAGAATAGACTCACAGACATAGAAAAAAATGTATCGTTACCAAAGGGAAGAAATAAATTAGGAGTATGGGATTAATAGATACAAGTTACTATGTGTAGAATAGATTTACTGTAAAGCACAGAGAATTATACCTAATATTTTATAATAACCTATAATGGAATATAATTTTAAAAAATCCCTATACTGTATACCTGAAACTAACACAAATATTGTAAATCAACTAAGCATGTGTGTGTGCTAAGTTGCTTCAGTCGTGTCTGACTCTTTGTGACCATATGGACTGTAGCCTGCCAGGCTCCTCTGTCCACGGGATTCTTCAGGCAAGAATACTGGAATGAGTTGCCATGCCCTCCTCCAGGGGATCTTCCCAACCCAGGGATCAAACCTGTGCCTCCTGTAAATGCTGCATTGCAGGCAGATTCTTAACGCTGAGCAACCGGGGAAGCCCAAATCAACTATACATAAATTTAAAATATATATTTCTCATTTTAAATTTCTTTAAAAGATAATTGCCTGTTTAAAATAAAAACAGGAACACATTTGAAGGAAGGTTATAACATGTGCTGAAGTAAAATCTGAGATACAAGTAGCACAGAAAATGGGAGGGAGAAAACAATAGTATGTTGTAAGATTCAGGAAGTGCTAACATATCATTTGAAATTATATGTGATACCTTAAAGATACATAATACAAACCACAGAGTGACATTTAAAAATAAAGTATAGATGATAGATAATACATCAATAATGGAGAGGTAATTTTCTGGCAGTCCAGTGGTTAGGACTCCATGCTTTCACTGCTGAGGGCCTGGGATCAATCCTTTTTTAGGGAACTAAGACCTTGCAAGCCACACAACATGACCAAAAAAAGGGCGGGGGTGGGGGTGTAGGGTAAAAATGGATCCCTTGAAAATACTCAAATAATCCAAAAGAAGGGAGGAAAAGAGGAACAAAGAACAGATGGCACAAATAGAAGACACAGCAAGATCATAGACCTATCAGTTCAGTTCAGTTGCTCAGTCATGTCCGACTCTTTGTGACCCCATGAATCGCAGCATGCCAGGCCTCCCTGTCCATCACCAACTCCCGGAGTCCACCCAAACCCATGTCCATTGAGTCGATGATATCCAACCATCTCATCTTCCGTTATTCCCTTTTCCTCCTGCCCTCAATCTTTCCCAGCATCAGGGTCTTTTCAGATGAGTCAGCTCTTCTCATCAGGTGGCCAAAGTATTGGAGTTTCAGCTTCAACATCAGTCCTTCCAGTGAACACCCAGGACTGATCTCCTTCAGAATGGACTGGTTGGATCTCCTTGCAGTCCAAGGGACTCTCAAGAGTCTTCTCTAACACCAGAGTTCAAAAGTATTAATTTTTCGGCGCTCAGACTTCTTTATAGTCCAACTCTCACATCCGTACATGACCACTGGAAAAACCATAGCCTTGACTAGACAGATCTTTGTTGGCAAAGTAAAGTCTCTGCTTTTTAATATGCTGTCTAGGTTGGTCATCTGCACACTTATAAATAATACATCAAATGAAAGTGATCTAAAAGTTACAATTAAAAGGCAGAGACTTTCAGACTACAATGAAAAATGCAATACCCAATTACATATTATGTACCAGAAACCTATTTTAAATATGGAGACACAAATGGGCTGAAAATCAAAGGCAGGAAAATGTCATAGCTTGTAAACTACAATCATAAGAAAGCTTCAGAGGTTATACTGACATCAGTATAATAGACTTTTGAACAAGCAATGTTAACAGGGTAAAGATGAACATTACATAGTGATAGTCAGGTCAGTTCATCAAAATTTCATAACAATCCTAAATAACAGAGTTTCAAAATTGATCTTCAGGAAACAAAACCCAAACAGAAAAAAGAAAGCCACATACCTACAATAGCTAGAAACTCCACCACCCTTCTTTCAATAATCAATAGAAGTAGGCAGAAAATCAGTAAATATATAGAAAACATGAACAATACTTTTAATCAATATGACCTAAGTGACATTTATAGACTGCTCCAACAACAGCGACATATACATGCACTTCAAATACATACGTAATGTTCATCAAGATAATTCAGACACTGAACTCCAAAAAGAGGCTTTCAGCACATTTAAAAGATTTAAAATCGTACAGACTATGTTCTTTCTGCATTCATTCTAGAATTAAATAAGAAATCAATAGCAGAGCAATATGTGAAAAGTTCCTATATAATTGGAAATTAAAGAAAATACTTCTAAATAATCTATGGGTCAAAATCAGAATTGTATGAGAAATAGAAAATATTTTGAACTAAACTAAAATGAAAACACAATATACAAGAAAGGGGTTTATAGCTTTAAATGCTATAAAAAGATTTTTTTAAAGGCTCATAATTAATGAATCAAGTATTCCATGAAGAATCTAGATAAAGAAGAGAATATTAACCCAAAATGAGTAGAAAAAAATAATAAAGAGCAGACATCAANGTGTGTGTGTTAGTCACTCAGTTGTGTCTGATTCTTTGCTACCCCATGGACTGTAGCCCCACAGATTTCCCTGTCCATGGAATTCTCCAGGCAAGAATACTGGAATGGATTGCCATTCTCTTCTCCAGAGGAACTTCCCAACCCAGGGACTGAACACTAGTCTCCTGCTTTGCAGGCAGATTCTTTACTGTTTGAGCTACAGGGAACATTTTTAGTAATCCCAGAAAATTCTCGGTAGCCACCTTTTAAAAACATTTATTTTTTTCTCATTCTCTATTATTCACTCTTCAAATTCTAATTGGACTTCCCTGGTGGCTCAGACAGTAAAGAATCTGTCTGCAGTGCAGGAGGCCTGGGTGTGATCCCTGGGTCTCAAAGATCCCCTGAAGAAGGATGGCAACCCGCTCCAGTATTCTTGCCTGGGAAATCTAGTGGACAGAGGAGCCTGGCGGGCTACAGTCCATGGGGTCACAAAGAGTTGGACACAACTGAGTGACTTTCACTTCACTTTGACCTTCTCACTTGAACATCCACATCTCTAAACCCCTTTTGCTTTCTCTGTTTCTTTGTTTCCTGGATTTTATCTTGAATAATTTATTTATCTCTATCCCCTAGCCCTCACTCAGTTCTTAAACTGATGCTTGTCTGTCCACTGTACTTTAACTTGAGTGAAACTTTCTTTCATTTCTAGAAATAATTTTGCAATTTTCAATGCTTCACAGGTATTATTTACAGTGAGTTTTCCTTGATCATATTTTCAGACTTACTTTAAAAAATTACTTGGTAGCATAATTAGTTTAGGTTCAGTTTCTGTTCATTTCAAAATCTGTGGGATCCAGCAGTCTGTGTTTTTACAGATATTTCAAAGTACTCCAATGCAATTGTTCCTCAGAACACTCCATGAGAAACATGGATGATTTAAGAAATGTAAAAATGTCCACTTTTCAGCAATGGGTTTTCTCATCAATTTTTTTCATAATTTAATAGAAAAAATTGTATGTTGATAATTTAAGAAAAAAGGCAGGTTTTTCACAATAGGAAAAATGTTAAAATTTTCTTCTTGACATGCTAGTAGAATTTGTGTTTCATAGTTCCCCTAAGAATATCCTTTGCAGTATCTTTTTAAACTTTGGTCAAAAGTTAGATTTTATGATTAGCAGGTTAGAAATACTGCCTTCTTATGGAAGAGTTGAAAGAGATTCTCAGAATTCTAACTGTATAGGACTTTGAAGGGATCATGGATTCTGGAGTTTTCAGAGCAAAATGATTTACTGAACCTCTTAAAATTTAACTGCCACTTATTCTCCCTAAACCAGATAGACCTATGTTGCTGCTGATAAGTCACTTCGGTCGTGTTCGACTCTGTGCGATCCCAGAGACGGCAGCCCACCAGGCTCCCCCGTCCCTGGGATTCTCCAGGAAAGATCACTGGAATGGGTTGCCATTTCCTTCTCCAATGCATGAAAGTGAAAAGTGAAAGTGAAGTCGCTGAGTCGTGTCTGACTCTTGGAGACCCCATGGACTGGAGCCTACCAGGCTCCTCCATCCACGGGATTTGCCAGGCAAGAGTACTGGAATGGGTTGCTATTGCCTTCTTCAGATAGACCTATCAGTTCAGTTCAGTTGCTCAGTCATGTCCGACTCTTTGTGACCCCATGAATCGCAGCATGCCAGGCCTCCCTGTCCATCACCAACTCCCGGAGTCCACCCAAACCCATGTCCATTGAGTCGATGATATCCAACCATCTCATCTTCCGTTATTCCCTTTTCCTCCTGCCCTCAATCTTTCCCAGCATCAGGGTCTTTTCAGATGAGTCAGCTCTTCTCATCAGGTGGCCAAAGTATTGGAGTTTCAGCTTCAACATCAGTCCTTCCAGTGAACACCCAGGACTGATCTCCTTCAGAATGGACTGGTTGGATCTCCTTGCAGTCCAAGGGACTCTCAAGAGTCTTCTCTAACACCAGAGTTCAAAAGTATTAATTTTTCGGCGCTCAGACTTCTTTATAGTCCAACTCTCACATCCGTACATGACCACTGGAAAAACCATAGCCTTGACTAGACAGATCTTTGTTGGCAAAGTAAAGTCTCTGCTTTTTAATATGCTGTCTAGGTTGGTCATCTGCACACTTATAAATAATACATCAAATGAAAGTGATCTAAAAGTTACAATTAAAAGGCAGAGACTTTCAGACTACAATGAAAAATGCAATACCCAATTACATATTATGTACCAGAAACCTATTTTAAATATGGAGACACAAATGGGCTGAAAATCAAAGGCAGGAAAATGTCATAGCTTGTAAACTACAATCATAAGAAAGCTTCAGAGGTTATACTGACATCAGTATAATAGACTTTTGAACAAGCAATGTTAACAGGGTAAAGATGAACATTACATAGTGATAGTCAGGTCAGTTCATCAAAATTTCATAACAATCCTAAATAACAGAGTTTCAAAATTGATCTTCAGGAAACAAAACCCAAACAGAAAAAAGAAAGCCACATACCTACAATAGCTAGAAACTCCACCACCCTTCTTTCAATAATCAATAGAAGTAGGCAGAAAATCAGTAAATATATAGAAAACATGAACAATACTTTTAATCAATATGACCTAAGTGACATTTATAGACTGCTCCAACAACAGCGACATATACATGCACTTCAAATACATACGTAATGTTCATCAAGATAATTCAGACACTGAACTCCAAAAAGAGGCTTTCAGCACATTTAAAAGATTTAAAATCGTACAGACTATGTTCTTTCTGCATTCATTCTAGAATTAAATAAGAAATCAATAGCAGAGCAATATGTGAAAAGTTCCTATATAATTGGAAATTAAAGAAAATACTTCTAAATAATCTATGGGTCAAAATCAGAATTGTATGAGAAATAGAAAATATTTTGAACTAAACTAAAATGAAAACACAATATACAAGAAAGGGGTTTATAGCTTTAAATGCTATAAAAAGATTTTTTTAAAGGCTCATAATTAATGAATCAAGTATTCCATGAAGAATCTAGATAAAGAAGAGAATATTAACCCAAAATGAGTAGAAAAAAATAATAAAGAGCAGACATCAATGAAATAAAAAATGGACAAATAATAGAGAAAATTAAACTAAAATTTCTGAAAAACCAATAAAATTAATAAACGATTAGCTAGACTGATTAAGAAATAAAAAGAAGAGACATTATCAATATCAGGAATGCAATAGGGGACATCACTGGATCCTACATTATTAGATTCTATAGACAGTAAAAGAATAGCAAAGCATTTTGAACAATGCTTTGTCAATACATTTTAAAACAATTGAAATAGATTTATTTTTCTTTTTTAAAATTTTCATTTTNAGGGGACATCACTGGATCCTACATTATTAGATTCTATAGACAGTAAAAGAATAGCAAAGCATTTTGAACAATGCTTTGTCAATACATTTTAAAACAATTGAAATAGATTTATTTTTCTTTTTTAAAATTTTCATACAATTTTAAACAATTTTTCTTTTTTAAAATTTTCATACAATTTTTACTTTCCATTTACAGTTGTTGCAAGATATTAGATGTAATACATCCTGAGTCTACCTTACAACCGATAGTTTGTAGCTCCCACTCTCTCACCCTTATATTTCCCCTCCCCATTCCTGGTAACCATTAGTTTGTTGGTTAGAGAGCATCATCAACTCAATGGACAGGAATTTGAGCAAACACTGGGAGATAGTGAAGGACAGGGAAGCCCTGGCTTGCTGTGGCTCATGGTCAGACATGACTTAGTGACTGAACAACAACAAACGCTTGTTCTCTATATCTGAATCTGCTTTTGAGGGAGATATATTTAGTAGTTTGTTGTATTTGTTAGATTTCACATGATATTTTACAGTGATTATCTCTTTTATTGCCAAGTCCATCCATATTGCTGCAAACAGCTGTGGCTGAGAAGTATTCCACTGTGCATATATACCACCACTTCTTCATTCATTCATCTGTTGATGGACACTTAAGTTTCTTCCATATCTTGGTAATTATAAAATATGCTGTCGTGAACATTGGGTTGTGCATATATTTTCAAATTAGTGGTTTTTTCTTTTTCAGATATATATCCAGGAGTGGAATTGGGTCATGTGGTAGAATCATGTTCCCTGACCTCAGACTATACTACAAAGCTATAGTAATAAAAATTGCACAAAACAGACTTATAAATCAATAAAACAGGATCAGTCGGTCAGTTCAGTCTCTCAGTCATGTCTGACTCTTTGAGACCCCATGGACTGCAGCACTCCAGGCTTCCATGTCCATCATCAACTCCCAGAGATTGTTCAAACTCATGTCCATCGAGTCAATGATGCCATCCAACCATCTCATCCTTTGTCATCGACACCCTTCTCCTCCTGCCTTCAATATTTCCCAACATCAGGGTCTTTTCCAGTGAGTCAGTTCTTCACATTAGGTGGCCAAAGTATGGAGCTTCACCTTCAGCATCAGTCCTTCCAATGAATATTCAGGGTTGATTTCCTTTTAGTCAGTTCAGTTAAGTTGCTCAGTCGTGTCCGACTCTTTGTGACCCCATGAATCACAGCATGTCAGGCCTCCCTGTCCATCACCAGCTCCCAGAGTTCACTCAAACTCATGTCCATCGAGTCAGGGATGCCATCCAGCCATCTCATCCCCTGTCATCCCCTTTTCCTTCTGCCCCCAATCCCTCCCAGCATCAGAATCTTTTCCAATGAGTCAACTCTTCACATGAGGTGGCCAAAGTNCCTCAGAGCAAGGCTATCACAGCACACAGCCCGGACCTCGGCACAGGTTGCCCACGGCACACAGCCCAAACCTCAGTGAATGCTGCCCGTGGCTCACAGCTCAGAAATCTGTGCAGGGTGACCATGCCACAGAGCTCAGAACTCGTCGCTATTTACCACAGAACACAGCATGGACCTCGGCACAGGGCGACCTTGGCACACAGGCCGGACCTCGGCACAGGGCGACCGCGGAACACAGCCCGAACCTCAGTGAAGGGCGACTGCAGCACACAGCCTGGAAATCGTCACCAGCTGACCGCGGAACACAGCCCGGACCTCAGGGCAGGGTGACCGCAGAACACAGCCCAGAAATCTGTACAGGGAGCCCATGGCACAAAGTCCGTAACTCATCACTAGTCGACCATGGAACACAGCCGGGACCTCGGCGGAGGGCGTCCATGGCAAACAGGATGGAACTCATCTCCAGGTGATGGCAGAACACAGCCTGGACCTCAGAACAGGGTGACTGTGGCACACAGGCTGGACCTTGGCAAAGAGGAACCGCGGCACAGAGGCGGGAAGAGGTCGCAAGCCGAGAGCAAAACACAGACCGGACCTCGGCACAGGCCAACCACGGCACACAGCCTGGACCTGGGGGATGGCGACCACGGCACACAGCCCGGACCTCAGTGAAGGGCGGCCATGGCACACAAACAGGAACTCATCGCTAGCCGACCGTGTAACAAAGTCCAGACCTCGGAGCAGAGTGACCGTGGCACTCAGGCTAGACATCTGCACAGGGTGACAGTGGCACTTAGGCCGGACCTCGGTGCAGGGCGACTGTGGCACACAGGCGGGACATCGGCTCAGGGCGACAAAGGAAAACAGCCCGGACCAGAGTGCAGTGGGACCGCGGCACACAACCCGAACCAAAGTGAAGAGCAACCAAGTCACACAGCCCGGACCTTGGCAAAGAGGAACCGCGGCACAGAGGTGGGAAGAGGTCGCAAGCCAAGAGCAAAACACAGACCAGACCTCAGCACAGGCCGACCATGGCACACAGCCTGGACCTGGGGTGATGGCGACCACGGCACACAGCCAGGACCTCGGAACAGGGTGACCGCGGCACAGAGCCCGGACCACTGCAGAAGACTACCTTGGCACACAGCCCGGACCTCAGAAAAGGGCGACCATGGCATACAGCCCAGACCTTGGCACAGAGGGAATGAGGCACAGAGCCCGGAACTCATTGCAAGCTGAGAGTGGAACGCAGCCTGGACCTAGACACAGGGCGACCACAGCAAACAGCCTGAACCACAGTGAAGAGAGACCCGGGCACACAGCATGGACCTCGGTGCAGGACGACCCTGGCACACAGCACCGACTTCGGGACATGGCGACCGTGGCACACAGACCAGACATTGGCTCAGGGCAACTACGGCACACAGCCCGGAACTCGGTGCAAGGCTACAACTGCACACAGCCTGAATCTCGGCGCAAGGCTTACATGGCACACAACCCGAACCTTGGTGCAGTACGACCACGGCACATAGCCCGGTCGTCAATGAAGGGCGACCGCAGCACACAACCCCGTCCTTGGCAGAAGGCTACCATGGCACAAGGCCGGAACTTGGTTCAAGGCTACCGTTGCACACAGACTGGACATCAGCACAGAGCGACCGTGGCACACAGCCCAAACTTCAGTGAAGGCAGACCGCAGAACATAGCCCAGAAATCTGTGCAAGGGGACTTGGGGAGAGAGCTCGGAACTCATCGCTAGTCGACCGCAGAACACAGCCTGGACCTCGGCGTAGGGCAACCATGGCAAACAGGAAGGACTCATCTCCAGGCAATGGCGGAACACATCCCGGACCTTGGCACAGGGCGACCGTGGCACACAGGCCAGACCTTGGTGCAGGGTGACTGCGGCACATAGCATGGACCTTAGCATAGGGTGACCGCGGCACCCAGCCCGAGCCTCAGTGAAGGGCCACCGCGGGACAAAGCCCAAAATCTATGTAGGGCGACCATGGCACAGAGCTTGGAATTCGTCGCTAGCCAACCGCGGAACACAGCTCAGACCTCGGTACTGGGCGACCGCAGCACACAGGCCGGATATCGGCACTGGGTGACCGTGGCACACATGCCAGACCTATATCTGGGGCGACCGCAGCACACAGCCCAGACCTCAGCGTAGGGCGACCACGGCATACAGCCCAAATGTCAATGACGGGCGACTGTGGCACACAGCCTGGAACTCGTCGCCAGCCGACCGCAGAACACGGCCCAGACCACAGAGCAGGGTTACCGTGGCATTTAGGCCAGACCTCGGCACAGGGTGATTGTGGCACAGAGGGCCGACCTCAGCGCAGGGCGACCGCGGCACACAGGATGGACTTCGGCACAGGGCCACCATGGCACACAGGTCGGACCTTGGTGCACGGAGACCGAGGCACACAGCCTGAAACTCAGTGAAGGGCGATTGCGTCACACAGCCCGGAACTCGTCGCTAGCCGACCGCAGAACACAGCCCGGATTACAGAGCAGGGTGACCGTGGTACTCAAGCCAGACCTCAGCGCAGGGTGACAGCAGCATTTAAGCCAGACCTCGGCGCAGGGTGACCATGGCACAGAGGCCAGACCTCGGCACAGGGTGACCCCGGCACACAGGCTGGACCTCGGTACAGGGCCACCGTGGCACACAGGCCAGACGTCGGCCCAGGGCAACTGTGGAACACAGGTCGGACATCGGCTCAGGGCGACCACGGCATACAGCCCAGACCTCCGCACAGGCGACCGTGGCACACAGACCGGACTTCTTGAGAAGGCTACCGTGGCACACAGCCCAGACTTTGGCAAAGAGGAACCTCGGCACAGAGACGGGAAAAGAATGCAAGCCGAGGGTGGAACACAGGCCAGAACTTGGCACAGGGTGACCGCAGCACACAGCCTGGAGCTGGGGAGATGGCGACCTTGGCACACATCCTGGACCTCGGAACAGGGCGACTGTGGCACACAGCCCGGAATTCTACAGAAGGCTACCTCGGCACACAGCCCGGAACTCGGAACAGGGCCACCGTGGCACACATCCCGGACCTCGACACAAGGGAAAGTGGCACAAAGCCCGGAACTCGTCGCAAGCCGAGGTAGGAACACAGGCTCTACTTGGTGCAGGGTGACCGCAGCACATAGCCCGAACCACAGTGAAGAGCGACCGAGGCACACAGCATCGATCTCGGCGTAGGGCGACCCTGGGACAAGGCACCGACCTCGGGACATGGTGACCGTGGAACACAGATCGGACATCGGTACAGTGCAACTGCGACACACAGCCCAACCTCGGCACAAGGCTACCGCGGCACACAGCCCGGAACTCGGTTCAAGGCTACCGTGGCACACAGACCGGACCTGGGCACAGAGTGACCGCTGGACACAGCCCAAACCTCAGTGAAGGGCGACCGCGGCACACAGCCTCAAAATCTGTGCAGGCCCACTGTGGCACAGAGCTTGGAATTCGTCGCTAGCCAACCATGGAGCACAGTCCGGACCTCCACACTGGGGGACCGCGGCACACAGGCCGGACCTCTGCACAGGGCGAGCGCAGCACACAACCTGGAAATATGTGCAGGGTGACCGGATTAAAGAGCTCAGAACTTGTCGCTAGCCGACCGCGGAACACAGCCCGGACCTCAGCACAGGGCAACCATGGCACACAGGCCGGACCTCTGTGCGGGGCGATGGCGGCACACAGCCCAGACATCGGGGCAGGGCGACCGTGGCACACAGCCCAAATGTCAGTGAAGGGCGACTGTGGCACAAAGTCCGGAACTCGTCGGAAGCCGACCGCGGAACATGGCACGGACATTGGCGCCGGGCGACTGCGGCACACAACTCGGACATCAGCGCAGGTTACCGCGGCACACAGCCCTAACCTCAGTGAAGGGCGACCACAGCACACAGCCCGGAAGTCTGTGAGGGACGACAGTGGCACAGAGCCTGGAACTCGTCGCTAGTCGACTGCAAAACAAAGCCAGGACCTCGGTGCAGGGCGACTATGGAAAACAGGCCGGACCTTGTCACAGGGCCACCACAGCACACAGCCTGGACCCCAGTGAAGGGCGCCCCAGGCACACAGCCTGAAACTCAGTGAAGGGCGACTGAGTCAGCAGCCTGGAACCATCGCTAGCCAACGGCAGAACACAGCCCAGACCACGGAGTAGGGTGACCGTGGCACTTAGGCCGGACCTCGGCGCAGGGTGACCGTGGCACACAACCCGAATCAGAGTGAAGAGCAACCGAAGCACACAGCACGGACCTCGGCTCAGGGCGACCCTTGCACACAGCACCGACCTCAGCACAAGGCAACCGCGGCACACATGCCGGGACTCGGCGCAGGGTGACTGCGGCACACGGCATGGATCTCGGCTCAGGGAGACCGCGGCAAACAGCCCGAAGCTCAGTGAAGGGCGACCACGTCACACAGCCTGGAACTCGTTGCTAGCCGACCGCAGAACACAGTCTGGACCTTGGAGCAGGGTGACCGTGACACTCAGGCTGTATCTGAGCGCAGGGTGACAGCGGCACAGAGGCTGGACCTCGGCACAGGGCGACCGCAGCACACAGCACAGAAATCTGTTCAGGACCACAGTGGCACAGAGCCTGGAACTCGTCGCTAGTCGACTGCAAAACACAGCAAGGACCTCGACGCAGGGCGACCAAGGAAAACAGGCCAGACCTCGTTGCAGGGGGACCACGGAAAACAGCCCGGACCTCGGCAAAGGGCAACCGAGGCACACAGCCTGAAACTCAGTGAAGGGCGACCGCGTCACACAGACCGGAACTCGTCGCTAGCCGACCGCAGAACACAGCTGGGACCACGGAGCAGGGTGACCGTGGCACTCAGGCTGGACTTCAGTGCAGGGTGACAGCGGTACTTAGGCCAGAACTCGGCACAGGGCNCAGTGAAGGGCGACCGCGTCACACAGACCGGAACTCGTCGCTAGCCGACCGCAGAACACAGCTGGGACCACGGAGCAGGGTGACCGTGGCACTCAGGCTGGACTTCAGTGCAGGGTGACAGCGGTACTTAGGCCAGAACTCGGCACAGGGCAACTGCGGAACACAGGCCAGACATCAGCTCAGGGCGACCATGGCATACAGCCCGGACCTCAGCACAGGGGTCCGAGGCACAAGGCCTGGACTTCTTGAGAAGGCTACCACGGCACACAGCCTGTACCTTGGCAAAGAGGAACTGCAGCACAGAGACGGGAACAGGTCGCAAGCCGAGGGCGGAACACAGGCCGGACCTTGGCACAGGGCGACCGCGGCAAACAGCCCAGAACTGGGGAGATGGCAACATCGGCACACATCCCGGATCTCAGAGCAGGGCGACCACGGCACACAGCCTGGACCTCTGCAGAAGGCTACCTCGCCACACAGCCCGGATCTTGGAACAGGGTGACCTAGGCTCACAGCCCAGACTTCGGCACAGAGGGAACGAGGCACAGAGCCAGGAACTNGGGCGACCACGGCACACAGCCTGGACCTCTGCAGAAGGCTACCTCGCCACACAGCCCGGATCTTGGAACAGGGTGACCTAGGCTCACAGCCCAGACTTCGGCACAGAGGGAACGAGGCACAGAGCCAGGAACTCATCACAAGCCTAGGGCAGAACACAGCCTGTGCACAGTGCAGGGCGACCACGGAACACATCTCGAACCACAGTGAAGAGCAACCGAGGCACACAGCACCGACCTCGGGGCATGGCAAACGTGGCACCCAGACTTGACATCGGTGCAGGGCAACTGTGGCACACAGCCTGGACCTCCTCACAAGGCTACCGCTGGATACAGCCTGGAACCCGTTTCAAGGTTACCGTGGCACACAGACCGGAACTCAGCACAGGGCGACTGTGGCACACAGCCCAAACTCAGTGAAGGGTGACCGCGGCACTCAGCCCAAAAATCTGTGCAGGGCCACCATGGCACAGAGCTTGGAACTCGTCGATAGCCAACCATGGAAAACAGCCTGGACCTCCTCATTAGGCGAACGTGGCACACAGGCCAGACATCTGCGCGGTGCAAGCGCGGCACACAGCCTGGAAATCTGTACAGGGCGACTGGAGTACAGAGCTCGGAACTTGTCGCTAGCCAACCNAGAAAGAGAGAGCAGTGTGTGAGGCTGGCCGAGCAGAACAGGCAACCAGTGAGGGGCTGCTTGGTCCTTCCGGTGGGTGCTTCTGGATTAACAGGGCACACTTTCTGGCCGATCTCTCCTTCAGTGATGAAGGCTGACCGTAAATCACCCCCACCTATATCTCCCCCACCTATGGCAGGCAAAGACTTGATCCTAAATCCCTCCCCCACAAGCAAAGACCAAGTGTCCAGGGCAGGATTTCTGTGTGGAAAGGGCCCTCACCTTCCTGGCCCCTCCGTGTGTGTACACGATATTGCCCTTGGAACAGCTTAGAAAAACCCAAGCCACCTTGCCTCACTGGCAGTATTAATGGTGACAAGTTCTAGGACCCGCCTTGGGTGCTGGGTATGGCTGTTTGATTACCAAAGTGGAAGGTTAATAGGTAGACAGCTCCCAGTCTGACCTTGTTACTGACCCCTTGACACCTTCTGATCTCGTTAAGTCCCATGAGAAGAACACTTCTGCTTGAATGGCTGAGAGATATGTGACTACACTTAGAAAAATGCAACCAACAATTGAATTTGGTGGCTTCATCAGAATATTAAATGGTGACTGTCACAATCAAAGGCAGTCATCTGGACCCTTCCACAAACTAGGAAACATATTTGGTGCTCTCTTCCAGGGAGCTAGATAGGCCGAGGAGCTCTCCTGTCCACCAGTGAGGCTGTGGGACACAGGGCTCTACTGTGCCCTGAGATGCTGGGGGAGACGCTGCACCGGGAGAAAGCAAGAGCTGCTCCGGGCTGACGTTCTCGTGTTCCTGGCCACGTGTGGCATCCGTGGCCCATTCGGGACTCCAAGGGAAGCCAGAGGCTCATTCCCCGGGAACTCACAAGTTCTGCTTTGTCCATGGCCTGGGATTTATCACTGCTCCACAACCTTGCCCAAATAAATCACACAAACAGAAGTCATTGATCACAGCGGAGACGGGCTCAGAGTGAGGATGGTTTCATGAAATGACATTTTGGGACTATCCCTCTGCCAGCAAATTACCACTGCCTGTGTGTGAGGGGGCTGGGGTTGTGGGGGTCCAGAACCAGGCACTAGGGGGGCTTCCCTGGTGGTCCAGCGGCTGAGACTCCAAGCTCATAGTGCAGGGGCCCCGGCTTCGATCCCTAGTAAGGGAACTAGATTCCATACGCTGCAATTAAAAGATTGAAGGTACCATGTGCTGCAGTGAAGACCCGGCACAGCCAAATAAAAAAGGAAAAATAAATATTGAAAAAAAAGAAAGAAGTAGGCACTAGTTTCTGACAGCAAGAGGCTCACACTCAAGGGAAATATGACCAAACAGGAATCATTTTCTCCTGAAGATGGGTAAGAAACATCAGAACTACACAGGAAAGACAGGAGCTGAATCCTCTAGTCATTATCTGAAGAATGAACCCAGCACTGTAGGGCTCGTGACTCCATGGCATTCAGAGGAAAGAGCCTGTGCTCAGCCGTCAAACGCACCTGGTTTCAAATACCAGCCTTACCACTTACTCCTGCATGTCCTTAGACAGACTGCTTACTCTCTTGAAGTTTCTGTTCACTCCTCTGTTAAATGTCTGAGGAGTAAATGTTAATGATGCCTCTGTTAACGATGCCTTCTTCACTATATTCAAAACAGAAATTAAATGTCAAATCTCTAGTAAAGTAAGTGAGTTTTAGAAGCTACTCTGTCAATCTGTATATCTCCTTCTTCACTTGCTGGACCAGAAGTAGTTACTGAATAGAAACTGTAGAGCTAATCAGCTCAACTATAAACAGAGTAAGAAGTCAAGGCTGTTCTACCCATACATGGGGTTTGTAACAGCAAGAGGTAAAGAGGGGAGCTGAAGAATACCCTTGCACCAAAATATCCACCCTTTGCCCCCAGGAGATAGTGGTGAGGACTACTGGAAACTGAGGCAATCTTATTCACCTTTGAATTCCTAGCCCCTAGAGCTGGTCTTGGCTGGGTTTGTTGGGTGGATGGATAGATGGATGGGAGGATGGACAGAGAGATGGATGAATGAATTGATGGATGGGAAGATAGGTTAAAAGGGTGGACAAGTGAACAAATGGGTAGATTTTTCACTATTGAGACACTTGTTTGCATCCCTGTTTTACAATTAGAGAAACTAAAATGAGGTAAACATGCTTACAAAAGGCTGATGTCTTCATTCTCCCAGAAGCCTCTGTCTTCTTGCAGATCAATCTATGTTGCCCAGAAGTCCCATGTCTTTCCCTCCAGCCTACCCTAAATCCTTCCAGATCCAATTCAAGTTTCATTTCCTCTGCAGTCTTCTCTGACCAGACGGGTTCATGCTTCTCTCTCCCTTTACTGAACTTGTCAATACTGACTGTTTCCCACTTCCTTGAGCTTTTGATTGTTGCCTTACATATGCATCTTATCTCCTCAACTTGATAGCAGAGAATGGGTTCTATGCTTCCCTCACAGGCCCCAGCATGAGGTTGGGCACGCGTGCCTAGAGTGCAAAGACTGTCAAAAAATGCTTGGTGGCTGCTCAGTCAGCTGATGTTATAACAAGAATAAAAGTTGACCCTTACTGATGGTGTCAGGCACTTCACTGTACACAATCTAAGTCTCACTACAGTATTAGAAGATGGGAATTATCTTTATTTTATGGATAAGGAAACTGAGCCTGAGAGAAGTTGTGATGTTTTCATGGACCCAAAATTCCTTGATGCTCTTCTTATTGGCAGATGGGATTCTGCATCCCCCTGCCCTTGAATCTAGGTGGGCCTCTGACTGCATTCACCAATAGAGTGTGACAGAAGTGATGCTTATGACTTCTGAATCTGGGTCATAAAAGGCCAGGCAGCTTCTACTTTTTTCACTGGAACCAGCAGTTAGAGAACCAAGACCCTATGTAAAAAGTTCTGCTCTTCTGAGACTGCCATATTGTAAGGAAGCCCAAGCTATGTGCAGAAGCCACAGGCAAATGCTCTAGTCACCAATCCTAGTCTCTAAATCATCCCAGCCTAGGTATCACACATGTGCATAAAATAGACTTTAGGAGGATTGCATTTCAGCCTCAGCCTCGGAGAAATCCTTAGCTTTCAAGTCTTCCCAGGGAGTTCCAGACATTGTGAATAGAGACAAGATGTCCCCACTCCACGTTGTCTAAATTCCTGACTCATGGAATTCATATGTGTAACACAGTAGTAGTTTTAAGCTGCTCAGTTTTGGGATAATTGGTTGTGCATCAGTAGTAAGTAGGATATAAGATTAAAATCCAAAATGAAAGTGGAGTCACTGTTACCTAATCGCAGGCAAGCTTGGGAAGGTCCATAAAGGGACCTCTCAGCCATGTCCAATGCTTTGTGGCTGTTGTTCAGTCACCCAGTCATGTCTGACTCTTTGCAACCTTGTGGACTGCAGCTTGTCAGGCCTCCCTGTCCCTCACCATGTCCTGAAATTTGCCCAAGTTCATGTCCATTGCATTGGTGATGCCATCCAGTCATCTCATCCTCTGACACCCTCTTCTCTTTCTGCCCTCAATCTTTCCCAGCATCAGGGCTTTATCAATGAGTCAGCTGTTCGAATCAGATGACCAAAATAGTGGAGCTTCAGCATCAGTCCATCCAATGAGTATTGAAGGTTGATTTCCCTTAAGACTAACTGGTTTGATCTCCTTGCTGTCCAAGAGACTTTCAGGAGTCTTCTCCAACACTGCAGTTTGAAGGCATCGATTCTTTGGCGCTCTGCCTGCTTTACGGTACAGCTCTCACAAATGTATGTGACCACTGGGAAGATCATATCCTTGACTATATAGACCTATATTAAAAAAGTAAGGTC
This sequence comes from Neotragus pygmaeus, assembly GCA_006410875.1. NCBI lineage: Eukaryota > Metazoa > Chordata > Mammalia > Artiodactyla > Bovidae > Neotragus > Neotragus pygmaeus. The sequence goes on along the minus strand of SJYV01010468.1, from coordinate 1,218,526 downwards.
TCTGCTTTTCAATGCACTGTTTGTCATAGCTTTCCTGCCAAGAAGCAACTGTCCTGATTTCACTGTTGCAGCCACCATCTGCAGTGATTTCAGAGCCCAAGAAGAAGAAATCTGCCACTGCGTCCACCTTTCCCCTTTCTATTTGCCCTGCAGTAATGGGGCTGGAGGTCATGATCTTAGTTTTTTTAATATTTAGTTTTAAGCCAGCCCTTTCACTCTCCTCCTTCACCTTCATCAAGAGGCTCTTTAGTTCCTCTTCACTCTCTGCCATTACAGTGCTATCATCTGCATATCTGAGGTTGTTGATGTTTCTCCTGCCTGTCTTGATTCCAGCTTGTAACTCATCCAGTCTGGCATTTCTCATGATGTGCTCAGCATTTGGTTAAACAAACAGGGTGACAGTAGACAGCTTATTGTACTCCTTTCTCAATCTTGAACCATTCAGTTGTTCCATACAGGGTTCTAACTTATACTGTATTCACCCAAGGTCAAGTGATTCCTCATAACGTAATTCCTGAATGGTAATTCAAGATTTCTCCAAAGTTGTCTACAGTAGAAAACTCTAAAGAGAGGGGCTCCACTCCCTTGGGTAGGGGTGGAGGGTCAGAGAGGGCTATATGTACAGGCATGAGCACCATAATTCTGGCATCATAATACAGAGCCCTTGTGTTTCTGCCATCAACAATAGTACAAACACCTTAATATTTAATACGAATAATAGTACAGAGACTTCATATTTGCATATCATTGTATAATTTAAAAAATTCTTCTATAGGTACTACATTGTTAGAACCTCAAGTGCCCCAAATGGAGCAGCTGCTGTTTCCTGTGTTTACAGCTGGTGAGAACATACATGGACAGGTTAGGAGACTGACACAAAATCAAAACGCCAGATGTGGCAGAGACGTGACTGGGATCTGCGTTAGGGCAGGAGCCCTGAGCTTCTGCTGCCCATGCAGCCCTCTGAACAGAACCACAGGAGATCCCTTCCCTGGATCACCCAGCTTTGTGACTATGGATCAGCTATCCAGGCAGAGGGTCAGCTAACTGTTTATTCTGTGGGGCTGATCCAGTCGAGGGCTGGGCACCAAGAGTGAGTGAGGGAGAAACTCCAGGGAATTCTGCTGGGGTTGCCCCAAAAGGGCAATCCTGTGCCTTCCTGTATCCTGAATGTCACAGAAGGTGAACAGGAGGCAGAGTGGAGCGGTGATGAGAAGGTGGGCTCTGAGCCGGACTGCTGCCTGTGAGTTCTGCTCTGCCACCTGCTAGTTCAGAGACTTCGGACAAGTCACTCATCTGCTGGGGAGGTCATGACAGCACCCACTGCAGGTTATCTAAGAAGGATTAAGTAAGTATTTGCCAGATCCTTAGGGCCGTACCCGATGCCTGATAACGTGGTTTATAAATGTTCGTTAAGTAATGACAGACCCTCTAAGGGCCAGACACTGATGGCATCTGGTTAAACAGAAGAATAGGACACACCATGTCCTCAGGGAGCCCACTGCCTCACTTCCGTCTGAGCAGGACGTCCTGTATTGCACTCTCCTGTCACATTTTTACTATTACAGTGACTTTATCAAAAGGGCTCTTAATGACTGGTGTCGTGATCGACAGCCACATAACTTGAGTCAAGGGTTAGATGTGGTGGGGGCTTCCCTGAGAGCTCAGTTGGTAAAGAATCCGCCTGCCGTGAGGGAGACCTGGGTTCCACCCCTGGGTTGGGAAGATCCCCTGGAGAAGGGAAAGGCTACCCACTCCAGTATTCTGGCCTGCAGAATTCCATGGGCTGTATAGTCCATGGGGTCACAAAGAGTCGGACACAACTGAGCATCATTCACTTCACTTCACTAGATGTGGTGGAGGATGGAAGCGAGGAAGGGCAGGAGAGGGTCCCTGCCCGTGAGTGTTCAGAAAGGGACCCCAGGCCCACTGCATTCATCTCTGCCTTATCCGCTGTGGTCACCATTGGCCGCTGTGGCTGCCACCACGCACTGTGGTTACTGAGAGCTTGAGAAGTGGCTTAGTCTGAATGTCCACGCGGAAATGTGCTGAAAGACTTAGAGCCTGCAAAATTCACGTGGCTCTTTTTTATACTCATTTTATGTTGAAATGATAATATTTTAAACATACTGAATTAAATATGTCTCTTTTCATTTTTTAAAAAATGTGGCTATTAGAAAATTTTAAATGGCACGCATATTTGCAGTATTTGCAGCTCATGTTACATTTCCCTGGGAGCGTGCTCCTTTGTAGAGTCCCAAGCTAAATGCATGGCTCCCAGTAGATGAGTGAGCTGGAAAAGGAAGGTGAGACTTCTTCTAGGACAATCTTCGTGAGGCGAAGGTTGATCTCGGCCTCAGGGAGATGCTCTTTCCTGTGTACTCAGTACCTGACATGAGTCCCATCCTTAGTGGGTGCTCATTTTAGATGTGTTGAATTGCTGGCATACTGTGAGCTGACTTTCTGGTAAGAGAGGGACAGGAAGACCTAGGAGGCCTAGGAACAGAACTGCCAAGTTTCAGACGATGCTCTGACTTTAAAGCATGTTTCTTACATATCTTAAGACAGTAAAATAGAATCAAAGCTGGTAAAGCCCATCTCTGTCCGAGTGCAGACAGTGATCATCCACTTGGGCTTCCCATTTCTGAACTGGCCTGCTTGCATCAAGCCCTTCAGAGGCCTTCACTGACATTAGCATCGGTGCGTCCATTTGGGATATCAACTGAAAAATATAGTCAAACCTGAAAGCAGAGAGTTATTTCATTTGGGGAGAAGTCAGGCTATATATAAGTTTGCAACAAAGGGAGCAGGCAGCCTGAACATCAAAGATGAGGCATCAGGTTAAGGAATTTAGCATTCTGTTGATGGGAAGAGGCAAGCCTCTTGGCTTGTTGAATTAATTCCTTTCGTAGGCACCTCAATTACCTGGGCCCAATCCTGTTTCGTTGTTCACCTTGCTTCTTGCATTCCCCCAGCTCCTCAGCGATCACCGTTGGGGAGGCGGGTGGCACCACCCACTGGATCGCAGTTTGGGGAGCCCTCATTCACATTTGAGGGCCAGAAATCACAGATGGCTGTGACATTTCTTGTTTATTGATAAGGCAGGAGATATTTTCATTTCATGGAGGTCCTCAAGAAAGGTTTGGTCTTAATTGCCTCCTTGTCTCGGTGGCTAAACTGAGCCAGGACCCAGATTCTGGGGGACCATATCCCCATGCCATCATCCTTGGAAGGAAGTTTCAAAAAAAGTTGGGTCTCTGCAAATGGCTCTCGGGAAGGGAGGGGAAGATTCAGGAAGGCTGGGCTGGGGGCCGCCCTCAGAAATCCAAGACTAATTCCGCAGTCTAGTCACTCCGTCAAACATTTAGTGTATCCGGGTGATTGTTCCCCGGTAGGCCGCGACGGTCTATCTGCTGGGCCTTTTGTCATGTTAACTGCAGCCGATCAATGGATTGAGGTCAGGACTTCTGATGTAGGTGCAAGCTTAGAGGGAAAAAAGTCTCAAAGATTCATTTTTTCTCGTCTGGTAACACTCCGGTCACTTATTTTTTCTCAGTTAGCCTCTGCCGCTCTAAAGTGGATATTGATCAGTGCTTTAATGCAAACCTGTCAAATTAATTTTGCAGACCTGGGATATGACTGGCCTAAAATTGCTTCTGCATCTGTTCTCTGCAGCAAGCCTATGAATTTTAATCACGACCAGAATGGGTTGGTGGCTTTTTTTGTTAGAAACTTGAATAGGAAAGGTTTAAACTGTAAATGCCAGGGAATGATGCTGTTTTGTTCTTTTCAGAAACTCATGTGGTGGAGGTCAAAGAAATTATTATGTCGGGTGTATTCTTGGCAGATGCTGTGGGAAGCTTTGCGGGCCGGCTTTCTGCAGAGCTGCGCCCACGGATTGCTGGGGCCTCCGTAAACACCCCAGTCCTGGAATCCCCGCTCCAGTGAGAGAGGTGGGCATTGGAATGCCTGCAGGATACGTCACCACGGCGGGCCTGAGCCTCCTTGGCTCCCTTTCTGTTGTCACCCCAGACAACTTTGCCTTCTGCGGGTGTGGGGGGAGGGCGGAGAGGGTAGAAACTCAGAGTTCACTTCGCTTTGAGTATTTAGCTTCCAGGCCTGGCTTGCCTCATCCTCCTTATTAAAACAGAGTGTCTTCCAAGACTCAGGTGATGATCTAAAAAGTGTATCTAATGTAGGGGACAATCCCGTGGAACTCCCCCCACCGAGACAGGCCCCTCTGGTGGGGACCACACCTCCAGGGGCCTCAGCCCGGGTCTGTCCGGAACTCTGCTGCTGTCCTGCCATCCTCTCGCACCAGCCACCACCCTGGGCCCTGATGGAGGCCCCTCCACACCTCCAAACCTGGAAGTGGAGCCAGGGCTGTGACACCCCCAGCTGCCACATCCTTTGGCGGCCACTGTCCCCACACCACTCTGCAGCTCGCAGCCCCCTCAGCCCTTTGCCCAGTTGGGCCATTGAGGCAGGCAGGCCCTTTTGCAGGGGGAGGTGCTTACAACGTGACACCCGGGGGCTGCGTCTGCTCCCCACTGCGCAGCACCCCTCCCTGCAGACAGTCCTGCTGAGTTCTCGGGGCAGAGAATCAGCTGGTTAGAGCCCCACGCACGCTCTTCACTGCACGGCACCGTCATCTTTTTATAGAGTGCTTGCTATGTGGGCTTCCCTTGTGGCTCAGCTGGTAAAGAATTGCCTTCAAGGCAGGAGACCTTGGTTCGATCCCTGGTTTGGGAAGGTCCCCTGGAGAAGGGAAAGGCTACCCACCCCAGTATTCTGGCCTGGAGAATTCCATGGCCTGTATAGTCCACGGGGTCCCTAACAGTTGGACACGACTGGGTGACTTTCGCTTCACTTTACTACGTGCCAGGCTTCATTCTGAGTTTCATAGTACCTAACTTAATCCTCACAAAAACCACATGAGGGCGATACTGTCACCCTCCTGGTGTTACTGGGAAGGAGGCTGAGGCCCAAAGAGGTGAAATAAGCTTGCCCAAGTGGCAAAGCTCACCAGTGGCGAGCGGAGATTTGAACCTGAGCTGTCGGCTCGAGAGCCCATCTTTCAATCTGCTTTGAGCGCTGTGTGTCTGTCTGTCTCTCTCTGCCCACGTGCAGCAAAGCCCTTGATGTGGAGTTCTCTTTTGGGCCCCTGATTGTTGCATCTGTGTTATCCTTACCTCCCCAGTGAAACTCCAGGCTCCTTAAGGGTAGAGCCCCTTTGTCTCTTGAATTGTTGTTCAGTGGCCCAGTCGTGTCCGACTCTTTGCCACCCCATGGACTACAGCACACCTGGCCTCTCCTTCCCTCACCATCTCCCGAAGTTTGCCCAAGTTCATGTCCATTGCATCAGTGATGCCATACAGCCATTGCATCCTCTGACACCCTCTTTGCCTTCTGCCCTCAATCTTTCCCAGCATCTGAGATTTTTCCAATGAGTCAGCTGTTTGCATCAGATGACCAAAATACCAGAATTTCAACTTCAGCACCAGTCCTTCCAGTGAGTATTCCCTTAAAATTGACTGGTTTCATCTCTTTGCTGTCCAAGGGACATGCATCTTCTCCAGCAACATAGTTCAAAGCCAGCAGTTCCTCGGTGTTCTGCCTTCTTTACAGTCCAGCTCTCACAACCCTCTGTGACCACCACAAAGACCATAGCCTTGACTATGTGGACTTTTGTCAGCAGAGTGATGTCTCCGCTTTTCAGCACTCTGTCTAGGTTTGTTATAGCTTTCCTGCCAAGAAGCAAATGTCTTCTGATTTCATGGCTGCAGTCACAATCCACAGTGATTTCAGGGCCCAAGAAGAGGAAATCTGTCACTACTTCCACCTTTTTCCCCTCCATTTGTGGTGAAGTAATGGGGCTGGATGCCATGATCCTAGCTTTTTTAATATTTAGTTTTAAGCCAGCTCTTTCACTCTCCTTGAATATTTGAATAGAAAAAATGAACGTGAAGGACCACATGGTCATAGAGAACAGACCAGGAAAGTGTCTGGGAACCACTTTGGTGGGAACTCTTGGCCAACTCAAGGAGAGAGGAAAGAGTCAGAGGTCCCTCTCAAACTGCTCTGAGGAGAAGCAGACATGTGACCCAACCTGAACTTATTACTTTAAACTAGAAGTTATTACTTTAAACTAGACAGAGTTGCAATGATTGAAAGCAATCAGAAGGTTATGGAATCTCATTACATATTGATGTCTGAGTGGTGTAATACAAGGAACGGGGGGTGCATATAGAATATGGGTACAAGCTTACACCCCTGCTGAGAGCCTTGCTTTGGGTGAAGCAGAACTGGGAAGACAACTTCTTCCAAAATGGCCCCCAGTTTGGGGCTGGTGGATTCCACCCTCCCTCCACCCCATACACGCTTTCCTGCAGAAGGAGAAGCCTTCTCTGACTGATGACCTACAAGATAACCGAAGTGAGCTGTTGGTCGTCACTGACCACTCAGTAGAGTTCCGCAGAGCGGGAGCTAAGGACTGTGGGGCTGATGCTGACAGAAACCCTCAGAGGCACCGAGCGGGGGAGCTGGTCGCCATCCATGTCTTGGCTCTGTGTGTTCACTTCATTCTCTCAGCTGTGCGCAGTGGCAGGGACACGGCTGTGGGTTCTGCCTCCCCACTTGCAGCAGAGGGCTTCTCTGCCTCACGTCTAGATTTAAATCCTGAGGAAGGGCCCAGACAGTCCAGGTTCGGGTCACCAGCCCTCCCCTTGGACTAGTCCTTATGAGGGGAGGAAGGCTCATGACTGGCTCAGCCTGGATCATACGCCCTTCCCGGAAAGCACAGGACTCTCTTATCAGAGAAGCCAGGAGCAGATCACACTGGGGTAATTGTTATATAAAATGAAAAGTGGAGTCGCTCAGTCATGTCCAACTCTTTGCGACCCCATGAACTATATCCCACCAAGCTCGTCTGTCCATGGAATTTTCCAGGCAAGGATACTGAAGTGGGTTGCCATTTCCTTCTCCAGGGGCTCTTCCTGACCCAGGAATCGAACCCAGGTCTCCTGTACTGCAGGCAGACTCTTTGCCATCTGAGGCACCAGGGAAGCTCCAATTGTTATATGGAGAAAGTCAGTTCCAATTTGAGTGTTCTGCAAGGATTCATTGGTCATTTGTGCTGAATTAACATAAAGGAGGGTTTCCCTCATAGCTCGGTTGGTAATGAATCCTCCTGCAATGCAGGAGATCCCAGTTCAACTCCTGGGTAATGAAGATCCGCTGGAGAAGGGATAGGCTAAACACTCCAGTATTCTTGGGCTTCCCTTGTGGTTCAGATGGTAAAGAAATCCACCTGCAATGCAGGAGACCTGGCTTCGATCCCTGGGTTGGGAAGATCCCCTGGAGAAAGGAAAGGCTACCCACTCCAGTATTCTGGCCTGGAGAATTCCATGGACTGTATGGTCCATGGGGTTGCAAAGAGTCAGACACGACCAAGTGAGTAAGCACAGAGCGTCAAGGGAGTCGATCCCTTACCTGCCAGGATGCTGTCTCCAATCCAAGCCCACCAACCCACGGACAGACGGACAGAAGGTCGGGGAGGGTCTTGCCCATGACAGGCCCTGCCTCCTCCTTCAGGGCCCTCCTGTGAGCCCCGCAGGAAGACAGAGGACACTCAATGGCTGTGCCTGAATGAAGTGCTGAGTGAATGAACGCCGGTATGAATGAAAGGAAAGGAAATGAAAAGCTATTAGACCCCCACACACTCAGAGCTCACCGAACCACACTGCTTCCTGCCCATCCCTCCTCTGCTAAAAGCTTTGTGCTCAGAATATCAGGTTTGGGCTCCTCGGTCCCCGAGGGGAGGGGAGACAGCCAGCTGCTCTGTGGTCTGCAGAAAAGGCACAGGGCTTGAGATCTGTCCTGCCGTGAATTGCCACGCAACTTAGCCTGCCTCTGCTTCAGTTTCAACATCTATCAAGGGGGATTGATGCTCTCTGCCCTGTTTATCATGGCCTGTTTATCATGGCCTCTCATGCCCTGTTTATCACTAGAGGGGCTCAGGGAATAGACAACGTTAGAAAGTTCACAGCACATAGAAAAACTTAGAAGGGAAGCACATTGTGGGAAGAAGAGGATATGTGACCCTGGGCCTCCATCAGGGGCACCAGATTGACTGTAGAGCTCAGTGCCAGGCATGCCAGGCACCATGCAGTGTGCGGGAAGGCACACAGGCGCTCCACACGGAGGCGCTCCCACCTGCAAGGAAAATTCCGCAGGATCCCGAGGTCCTGCCAATGCCCAGGCTTGAGAGGCAAAGATTTAAAAGTGAAAGAAACAATATTCTTGCACTGGAGTAAAGACACACAGCTCTACAGCAGTCAGCTACTTAGAAAGTGCTCAGGGGTGTCGCAGAAAATCAGCCAGTTAATTGACATTTGTTGAATACCTACTGTGTGCTGGGTACTGTTCTAGAATTTGAGAATGAGAGGTAGAGTCTTTCCTAAAGAGATATATACAAGTGAAAAATGAATAAACAAGCATGGAATGAGGATATGGGATGGTTTCAGACCTCGAGACATGCTATAAAGAAAATAGAACATGATGGAGAGTAGCTATTTGGGTCAGAAGTTACTTTAAAAGAAAAATCTGGGAGATGATGATGCTGAAAGCAAGACCCAAGTGAGAGAAGGAGAAAGAATGTGCTACAAAGGTGGAATAGCCACCAGAGAGCCTGGGAGGGCCGGGGAAGGATAATGTGAGAGTTGAGAAAGGAAGTAGCAGAAGCAGAGGATACCGGAGAGGTGGCTGCGGCCTGACAAGGTCTGGACATTGTCAGGAGAAAGAGAGGGTGGACTTCATCCCATCTTCACTGGGAATCCACTGGAGGTTAGAAGCAGGGACATGATGTGATCTGAGAGAGAGAGAGCTTTTAGGCAAACATGGCCAATCGTTAATCATGGGTGAGTATGGGTATTGAGGGCATAAGAGTTCTTTGTTTTCTTCTTGCAACTTTTCTAGTTGCCTGAAATTATTTCAGAATAAAAAGCAAGGAAATGCAAAGAGAACTCTGGCCCCTGGTGGATAATCAACTGCAGAGGGTGGAAGAGGGGTTAAGGAAGGCTGGTACCACAAGAGCAGGAGGGGACCAGCAAGGGGGCCCCAGTGGGGGTCTGGGTGACTTGGACCAGGGCAAAAGAGGCGGGGAGGCCATGTTCAGGGGATCTTCATGGAGGGCTGTGTCCGTTTTGTGTCCCTGCCATAACAAATCACCACAAACTCAGTGGTTCTAAACAAAATGAAATCATCAGGTGACAGTTCCGTAGGTTAAAAATTCAACTCCGGTCTCAAGATGCTAAAGGCAAGATGCCGGCAGGGCTCATTCCTTTCCAGAGGCTCTAAAAGGAGAATCCCATCCCTTGCCTTTTCCAGCTTCCAGAGGCCACTCCCCAAGCCGTGTACGTAGCCCCTATGTTAGGGACAGGCCATGAGCAGGTGAATCCATCTCTCGATGTCTTCTCTCGTTCTGACCACAGCCAGAAAGGTCCTTGACTTAAGGACTCCTGTGGTGACACTGGGTCCATCAGGATAACCCAGGATAACCTCTTCATCTCAAGATCCTCAGCCTTCATCACTCCTGTAAAGAACCTTGTGCCATGCATGGCAACATATTCCCAGGTTCCTGGGGATTAGGATGTGGACACTTTGGGGCACCATTATCCTGTCTGCCATGGAGCAGAACCACTAGGCTTTAGTGATGGACTGGAGGTGGGTACGAGGGGAAGAAATGAACCAGGGATGGCTGCTGGATTTCTCGCAGGAGGCACTGAGTATATGGTGAGGCCATTTCTAAAGACAGCAAGGGCTGACCCGGTGGGGGAAATCAACAGTTCTATTTGAGATGTGCCAAGTTTGGAGTCCAGCAGGAAGTAACTGGAGTTGGGGCAGGCCAGAGTGAGTGAGGGCACACTGGTACCCAGAGAAAGAGGGCAGCCTGAGCAGAGAGAGGGTGAGCGTGGCCCTCGCGCATGTCACAGCACTTGCTTCCTTAGGACGAGTCCTGAGCCCCTAGCAGTCAGCAGGCCCTAGAGGTGCAGATACCTCCACAAATAAAAGATGCTCCAGAAGGCAGTGGAAGGCTAGCTAGAGAAATGGCTGGATAGACAGGTTGGGGTTGGATTTACAAGGCTTTGTGTGTTAGGCCATGGATGGTGGGTGTGTGGCAAGGACAACGGGCAGCCCCTGCAGTGCCTCAAGTAGATGAATGACATCAGAAAAAGGTTATGAGAAAACGACATAAACAGGCATCAGACTGGCCGGGTGTGTGTGCAGGCAGAGAAGGGGTAGGCAAGGGCACATATGCTGGCTCCAGACCAGCAAGGGAAACCCTGGCCAGAGCCCACCCCTGCGCTGCCGTTTCCACTGCTCCTGCTTGGGGGCTGGCATTTGCAGCTGAAGGGAGGCAGGCTGGGCATAGCAGGGTGGGGAGGTGTTGAATGAAGGGAGAGGCGTTTCTTCCTCTTTCTGAACTGCCGCTCTTAAATCAAACAATTCAATCCAGGTGGAAGAGGCTTGGCAGCTGGGAGGGAAGAAGAAGGAAAAGCAGACGATAAAAAAAAAAAATCAATAACTCTTCCCCATAAAATAAATTGAGATTTGTGGAATTCACTTCCACTTGACATCAAAGATGCCGATTTGGTGAATTCGTTTAAGGCCAAATTGAAAACGTATCATTTTAATCCAGGTCCCCAAGCTGCCCCAGGCTCCATGGCAAGGGCCCTGGGGACCAGGTTTACGGCAGTTTCGTATGCTTGTTTGGGGTCAATTGATCTCTGTTGCCCTAGAGAAGCTGCGTTCAGGACCGCCAGTGAGGCCTGATGATGTCCTCTGCACCACCCCCCAGCCAGGTGCCAAGGCCCCACTGGCTAGGACACCCCCAGGGCCACTGGCGTGGTCCTATTTCAATTCAGTTCAGTTCAGTTGCTCATTCATGTCCGACTCTTTGCGATCCCATGGACTGCAGCATACCAGGCTTCCCTGTCTATTACCAACTCCCAGAGCTTGCTCAAGCTCATATCCATCGAGTCAGTGATGCCATCCAACCATCTCAACCTCTGTCGTCCCCTTCTCCTCCCGCCGTCAATCTTTCCCAGCATCAGGGTCTTTTCCAAGGAGTCAGTTCTTTACATCAGGTGGCCAAAGTATTGGAGTTTCAGCTTCAGCATCAGTCCTTCCAATGAATATTTAGGACTGATTTCCCTTAGGATGGACAGGTAGGATCTCCTATTTAGTTCCTATTTAATTCCTGAGAAGTGACTGTAAGAGGCTGAGGCAAGGCTGGTGGGACACTTGGGCCTCTCATCTCGTGCAGCTCTTTGGACCTTGCAGGGCTTTAGCGCGTTCTCATATAGATGCATGTGGGATAAAATAGAAGACAAGGTCCATAGACTCTGGCTCTGAGTCCCCAGTCTTCCTTCGTGCTGGGTGTGAGAGTCGGTGTGGACGGCGGGTCCACAGAGTGGCTCAGTGCTGAGAACTGAGGCACACTCAGGACACACGTGTGGTTGAACTTCCTCCTCCTCGCCTCCAGGAGACTGGGTCAGAAATGTGTGGGCTGANCCAGTTTTGGAAAGCAGCATCTGAAAATATTTATTTTGATTGCTTTTACAACTAGTTAGGTTTTTTTTTTCCAGGCAGTTGCAGAGTAATACATGGAGGGGAAAAGTTCAGTATTGACACTAATGAGGTAACCACAAAAAGCCCAACCACTTCATGAGCACACAAGACATTTTGCCAACTATAGCCAAGCAATGCTGTGTATATCCAGTGAATTACTCAGTTAGAAAAGCTACTCAGAACTAAAATCTTTCCAAGCATAATTTTACTGTAATTTTTTATTATTAGGTAGAAAATCATTCTCAGTCTATTTTCTGTAATTAGTCTATATAAAAACATCATATTAACTTCTGTTGTTTGTTTTTCTTTTAAGTAAGTTTAAGAAAAATAAATTTTTTTCCCATCCAAGTGAGAAAGAAAAAACATGACATGTGACTTCCCAAGAAAGCCTTGTAGATAGAGTTTAGCAATTCTCCAATGCAATTATTTCATGGCCTTCTGCCTAAATAATTCTAAGCTGCTTCTCCAGAGGAAATGAGTCAGAAAAAATATGCTTGTCGTATCCTTCTTCCTTGGGAGACTTCTCTTGATATCTTGTAGATCCACGAGGCTTCAAATGCAAGTCTTTTGACTTGTCTGCATATTTTTTCAATCTGATTTTGATAATCTGTTTCTAGGATACTTTAAATTTAAAACCATATGGTGTGTGTAAGATATCAATGTTAGGAAATGAAGAGATGCAAATATGTTCTGCTTTCTGTAGCCCTGTACCTAATGTCAGACTCTGCCTGCTAATGCAGGAGACTTGGATTCTGTCCTTGGATCAGAGAGATCCCCTGGAGAAGGAAATGGCAACCTACTCCAGTATGCCTGCCTGCTACAGTCCATGGGGTCACAAGAGTCGGACACGACTTGGTGACTAAACAACAAGAACCTAATATCAGCATCTGGGAGCAGGAGTTTGCCTGATGGTAGAACTCAGGGAGGGCCACGAGGGGCAGCTGTGTTGAGGTGCATTCTAAAAGAGAATTGCTTGGCTGTGCAGCGGCAACAGCAGGAACATGCAGGACGGTACTTGACACTGATCTCACAGAGGAAGATAGTCACGGGAACTTTGGCTAACTTTGTCCCTCGGGAGCTTTGGCAGGTCTTAGAAACTGTAAAGCAATTCCTCAATTCATTTAAATTTGAAAATTGATGTCTCATTTGATATGAGATTTATAATGACTCAGCTGATTAAACTTCTAGATGAGAGCTAAACTTCTTTTTAATGTGTCAAGGTCTGGCTGTGTAGGACACCCTTTGACTCCAGAGCCATCCTGGTTTCAGTCACTCCAAGCTAGGCCAGTAGAGCAGTCGGTCCCCAAAGCAAAAGCAGATAGAGGATATGAATAACTCTTTGCTGCTATTTAACTTATATTCAGTTAACAACTATTAAACATCAACTGCCTGGCTTCCCTCGTGGCTCAGATGGTAAAGAATCTGCCTATAGTTCAGGAGACCCAGGTTCAATCCCTGGGTCAAGACAGGTCACCTGGAGAAGGGAATGGCTACCCATTTCAGGATTCTTGCCTGGAGAATTCCATGGACAGAGGAGCCTGGAGGGCTATAGTCCATGGGGTCACAGAGAATCAGACATGACTGAGCAACTAACACAGATATTAACCATGCCAAGGATGGTCATACAGCAGTCAACCATGATCAATATGAGGCCTGCTTGATTAGTGCTGGTATTGAGGTAACCTAACTCCAACCACCCAGGCAGGCCCAGAGCTGAGGGGATTGTAAGCACGAAGGCAATGAATAATCTTCAAACTTATTTTACCAATTTTGGAAAAACCATGATTCCCTGATGGATTTTTTTTTTTTATCTGAAATCATCATCATTACATTTAAATGTCTCAGGTGATATACTTTATCATACATTGTAGATGTTGACACTGGAAATAAAAATATACTTCTTTTAAATGTATATGTGAAATCTTGTTATAATAGACTTAATAGCTACCATTTCTTATATTTAAAAACATCTTAACAAGCTTTGTAACAATTGGAAATATTATATTGCTCCTTGAATTGCGTTCTGTTTCTCCCACAGAATATTATTCTAGGATTTAAAAAACAATTTTTTTTTCAGCTGCACCTTTCAGCATACAGGATCTTAGTTCCCTAAACAGGGATCAAATCCATGCCTCTTGCAGTGGAAGCTCAGAGTCCTAACCCCTGGACCACCACGGAAGTCCCAGAATTTTGTTCTAATGTTTTTTTCTTAAAAGTCTTCTTGATCACCCTATTAAATGTTTATCAGCATATTATATATATATGTATGTTCTTTCTATTACCGTAAAGCTCCAAGAGTCTAATGACCAAATGACACACATACTAGAAATTTTATTTGAAATATCTCTTTCAGTGAATTGAGTAGGTACTGTTTATGGTGACTTGGTTAATGTAGTCAACTGTCTAAGTGTTCCTCTGGTGAGCAGAGATCTTTACACCCTCTAGTAATGCCTCATATTAAGAACTGTGAGGGGTCTGATATCTTACAAGTTACCCTTCCATAATTTCACGTGTGCTGGCAGCACACAGGAGGTAATTACAGCAGTAGCAATTGCCAGAATATTCCCATTTTTGCACTGGTTCTCTGACCCCCAGTTCCCTCAGGGCCAATGTGGATGGGCCCAGATGGATGTCTGCTCACACAATTCATTGCATTTCAGGACAGAATTCTGACCTTAGGAAACCCAAATCTTTTTTAATGGTCAATAAGGATGCCTTCCATTTGCTCAAGTATTGTTCTAGGAAGTAACTATATTAGTGTCCAGGGGTTGCTGTTACAAAATACCACAAGTGTGGTTGTTTAAAACAACAGAAATTCACTGTCTCTCAGTTCTAAAGGCTACAAGTCTGAAATCAAGATGGTGGCAGGGCTATCTTCCCTCTGAAACCTGTAGAAGAATCCTTCCTTGCCTTCCAACATCTGATGTTTCATTAGCAATCTCTGGTATTTTTGGCACATAGCTGCATGACTCCAGTCAGCACTTGGCATCTTCTCTCTCTTCACATGGATATCTTCTTATAAGGACACCAGTNACCCACTGCCTTTTCGGAGCAGGGGGCCACTCCTCCCCCGTGTAACTAAGAGCAAGCCTTGATTGGTTGAAGGCTTGGCTGTAGGACCCTACAACCCCCAACTGGGTCATGACCTATGCTTAGGGACTTTGAGGAAGTTTCCCTCACTGATGAACAGAGGCACCTGTGAGCAGAGATGTCCTGTGTCTTCCCAGGACACGGTTATAAAGTGATGTCCCCAACTGCTCAAGCCAGGCTTCTGCCTGCCTGAGGACAGACCCCTGCAGATGGGAGGGAGGAGAGGAGGGAACAGAAGCAGGTCCTCACTGTGTTGGGATTTCCTGTTATAGGAGATACGAATCCCCATTTTGAGCTGAATCTTCTGTTACTTGCATCCAAAAGTATCCTGATTGATGAGATCCATGTGACTTACTACACACTACATCATAGTCAGTTATATGGGAGTTCTCTTCCTGTTTCTGTCCTGTCTGGATTAATTTTCTTCCCTTCTGTTCTATTCATCCTGTACTTCTAGAAGCCAGTTCACTGGCTACACATAATAAAAGGGAATATGGGCGTCAATGTATCCTAGTATCTCTAGAAATTATCCAAAGAGATTTATTCATCTAAATGGGTAATGTAGTGTGTTTGTCGCTCAGTCATGTCTGACTCTTTGTGATCAAGACCATATAAGATATATCTATTAAAATATTTCCTCTTTCATAAAGAGTCTCCAAGGCGACTTTCATGGGCAAGGCTCCATCTCCAAGGATACTGTGAGATGAAGACAGGGGTATAGCAATGGCTTTCATTTTCTTTCTGAATCCATGCCCTTCTTTGATAGCTTAACATCCTCTCATTTTTTCCAGAGATTATTTTAAGGTCCCCTGGGGGAAAAGCATGTCTTCTCTAACTATAGAATCTTTATCTTCAACAATTTTCCACCAACCAGAAAGATTGTTGTCAAGCCTTAATTTCTATAGTCGACTTTTTTTTAAGAAAATTAGGTTTTAAAAATGTCCTCCAAATAAAATTATAGTATCAAGTCTTCACTTACAAAATGCACATCCCCTAGACCTTCTAAGGCAGGCATGGTCACCTACAGAGACCAGACAAGAGCAGCAAAGCCCAGCGCTGGGTGTGTAGCTACTGCAGCATTTGCCTTAATTGCCTGCTTTGTTAACTGGTGATTAGAAACAGTGAAATAACATATTGTGCCTGCTTTCTTTTTCTTGTTGGGACTAAATTTAATTGTGTTTGTGAGTTGTTTCAAATGCCCTTTGACAGTTGAGAGGTCTTCTCAATGTCTGCAGCCCTTAATTAAATGAACCTAATGTTAGGACTGAGAACAAGATGTTCTTAGCAATCTCACAGTCTACAGAGAGCCAAACACCTCTGGCCTTGGAAGGCCTCTTTCAGGCAGGAAACGTGGTTGTGCAAAAGCTAGGAAACAGGAGAGGACAGGAAAACTCAGGACTAAGATCTCAAAGAGAGGAGAAGCCTGGGAGGTAGCAGAGAGCCCAGATGGCCCCAGGTTCTCTGAACAGATCACTGGCCTGGCCACAGGGCACAGACTAAAACCACGTGGGACCTGATTCCGATCTCTCCTCGTTCAGTCCATCCCGCCAATGAGCAGACCCTCTGAAATGCTGTTCACCGCATCAGCCCCTGTTTAAAAACCTCTAGTTCAACCATTCCACAAAAATTGACTGGACGTCTATTATACACACCAAGGTGCTTTGGGGATGCAAAGATGAAGAAGCAGCGTTTGCCCTTCTGGAACTCTAGCTGAAGAGGGGAGATGAGGAATGAACAGAAATAGCGTATCTGTGTACTGGACTGTTAGCATCCAAGCATATACTCCACCATAGCATAATGCCTGCACACATAAAAAGGTAGCAAAGTACTACAGCAGAGATCACCTAGCCGCCAGGGAGGATCAGAAGACAGCCTCACCATGCCTCAGTTTCTGTATCTGCAAAATGGAGCTAATAATCGAACCTTCCTCAAAGGGTGATAGTGAAGAATTAAATGCATTAATTGTGTGTAAAGTGCTCAGAATAGTTCCTGGCACATAGAAAGCGCTGTAGAAATGCTTTCTTTCATTACTATTACTTCCAGCTAAGTCAAAGGGTCCTGTGATTAAATGGGGAGTAAGAAACAGGTAGCCTAAGAAACTGTTTCGACTCCGCATCCCAGCCTTCAGGGTCTGGGCTTCACATTCGCTCTTCTCTGCCACCACTTCCAGGCACAGGACCTGGTTACAGTCAGGCAGGTCAGCCTCCACACTGTCCCTGCAATTCACCGGGTGCACCCCCAACCCTGCTCATGTTCTCTCCCCTCTTAATCTCCCCTCTTAACCACTGCACCACCAGGGAAGCCCCGAAGACTCTCCTTTATCTCAACTTGAGTTGGGCTCCTCTGAGTACATTTTCTGACTCATCCCCGACCTTGAGCTCTGTCCTTGGCCTGCTTAGTAAAAAGAGTCCAATCCCCTTGGTGGTGGCTGATCACCCTTGTGATTGAACCCAGAGGATGAGATGCTGCACTTTGTATCGACGTGCTCTCAACTGCAGCATGCTAGATGTGAGCCAGTCTTGGGACGGGGTAATGGCAGTCAAATATATTTCCTTGTCTTCACCAAAGATGGATATGTCTGTCACCTGCACAGGATCGAGCATCAGTTTTGTCATCTTAATCTGGATGATGTCCAGGCCTCAGCAGAAGTGATGCAACCAGGCAGGCTTGCTTAGATCCCTGGTAGCCCATCCCTTCCTCCTTGAGTTTGAAGCCTCAAATGAGGGGGACCTGAAATCCTGCAGAACAAGAGAGCATGCTTCTTTCTCTTTCTCCACACCTGGAAAGTTGAAGGGAAAAAAACTAACTTTCAGTGCCTTGAATCAGGGTCAGCAAAACCACAACAAGTACACAAAACTTGTCTTCACTTCTGTCCCACTTCCTTTCTCAGAGCCACCGTTCTCCCCTCCCTCTTCCCCTCCCCCATTCTGTGTTCCAGTGCCGCCTCTGAGACCTTGTTGTTGGCTGGCTAGTAAGATGCGTGGGGACTTGCCGCTTACATCCTGAGGGTGCCCATCAGGCTGCAAAAGATTCCCCCCATGAAGAGCAGGCTCATGACTTGGGATGCTCAGGCTCTCCTGACACCCCCCAAGTCACCCGGCTGGGTGGCCACAGACACTTTTATGAGATCCCCAGCACTGGCCCTGCCTGCTACTGAGTTGTTGGTTTGTTTTTTTTTTTCTTTTTCTGACAGTGCAATATTGCATATAATAACAATTACCAATGACCTCCACTGGGTTGTCCAATCTCATTATTGCCGATACATTTGGTACCTGCCACTGCCAATTTGCCTCAGCTGAGGTTTTATTCAGTGGGATATGATAGAGCTGTACAGCAATCTTTTTCCATTTAAATAGTTTAATTGAGGAAAGCTATCAGATGTTTCCAAATTTAATGTATACAACAATTTGCTTTCTCCTATCTCTTTTCAGAGTTGAGTTGGAAGAAAATGACATCTGATTCTTATAGAAGGAAAGCAATTACATTTTGGCGTCTGCCTTCCCCGGCTTGCATATGTTTTTAAACATAAAAAGAAATTCTTAATATGTAATTGTCAGGTAATAAAAAGGGAAAAATATTTTACTTTGCGTTTATGAAGTAATTTTTCAAAAGCATAAGGGAATTACATGTTAATGTTTTATGTTTATGACTGCACTCTAATACTGCACTATTTCTTCAAGTTTGGGGTCTTTTTTTTTTTTGCCTCTCCGAAGATGAGAGCTGAGATGATCAGGCCTAGCTCCAACCCTGTCTCCCTGCCAGAGATGTTTTTGTGCACCCAGAGTTGGCCTCTCTGAGCTCCCTCCTCAGGGCGCCCACCCTCTGCACCATGACAAGTGTTAACTTGTTTTCTACATTGAATTCTCACTGTGGGAGACTGAATGGTCTCCCTGTCTAGATCATAAGCTGTATGAGAGTGGAGAGAATTCCTTTTTCCACTCCTGTGTTCTCCACAATGCTCAGCAAAAGGCTCAGCTCAAAATAGTTGGTGCTCCATAAACACTTGAACAAATTTACTCCCAGAATTGCCAAATAACTGATCACCAAATGATGACAATGATGTTATTCTAGCACCCAATGCATCATACACGGCCTTCCTGTTGGCTCAGATGGTAAAGAACCTGCCTGCAATGCAGGAGACCCGGGTTCGATCCCTGGGTCAGGAAGATCCCCTGAAGGAGGGCATGGCTACTCACTCCAGTATTCTTACCTGGAGAATCCCATCGACAAAGGAGCCTGGTGGGCGACAGTCCATGGGGTGGCGAAGAGTCAGACACGACTGAGTGACTAACACTTTGCACTTTCACTTTCAATGCATGATACAAGGAAGAGGCCCACTGAACAGAATGGATGGATGGATGGATGGATGAACAGACAGATGAGTGGGTCACAGACTTCACACAACTCATCTGGGGTTTCTCTGACATTTTGCCCAATTCAATTAGACCTGACAGTCCCTCAAGTGCTTTCTTAGCTATAAGGCCTATTTGCACCAGATAGACTAAATAAGGTCTCAAAATATTTTCCAGAGAGGACCCTTGGGCTACTCAGAGAGTCGTCGGAGTAGTGGGAGGTCCTGAGTGTTACTATCTCCATTTGTCAGAGGAGAAATAGGTGGCCTCTGAGTCTATTGGAGCATTTCCTGAGATTTTATGATTACAAGCTTCAGCTCAACATTCCCTACGGATTCTATTTCTCTTTAAATACACTGACCCACTCTCCTCAAATATCCTTTGTCACTTCTCAGAAGATGAGCTCACTTTCTTAGTCCATGTGGCTTCGTAAGTCCTAAATCTTGATATGCAAGATACCTCCAACTCTCCTCTCGCCTACATCTTTTTTTTTTTTCCTTTTAAATTTTTACCAAGAATATCTTGGCTGTTCTTTGCCCTTTGCATTTTTATAGAAATTTGAGAATTAGCTTGTGAATTTACATACAACACATATATGCATACAAGGACACACACAGACACACACACAGCCTGCTGAGTTTTTACTGGGATTGGATTGAATTTGTATATTAATTTGGGGGTACTTGTCATCTCTAATACATCCAATCCATGAACACATCATTAATATTTACTGAATATTCTTTCCTACTTCCCTCTCCATGTACAGTTTTATACCTACATATACATACAATTTTACATAAATTGGGTCACATCATTCATGTGGATTTTATTAAGGTCAACATTCTTTAATATTTTATCTTTTTAAACCTCTCTGATTCCCCGTCACACACACATCACGTTCCCCCCACCCATATAACACTCTTATGTTTGCTGGTATCAAACTGTTTTGAATCTTCCCACAATATTCTTCATGCTCATATAGCCATTTATATACATAAATATATGTGTGTACTTTATAGGGGTCATAACTACAAAAATGGGTCATATTATATACCCTTATCTACATTTGCTTTCCTCACTAAAAACATATCCAGATAATCCCTCCAACTCAGCAAGTAATGATATCCAATGCAATCTTTTTTAAGAGTCACACAATATTCTATCCTGTCTGCAATGCAGAAGACCCAGGTTCAATCCCTGGGCCGGGAAGATACCCTGGAGAAGAGAATGGCAATCCACTCCAGAATTCTTGCCTGGAGAATTCCACAGAAAGTGGAGCCTGGTGGGATACAGTCTCTACGGTCACAAGGAGTCAGACATGACTGAGTGACTAACACACAATATTCTATGGAATAAATGCCCCACACTTTAGTCAGCTTTTCCTCTATCGATGGACATTATTCTTGTTTCTGAAAGAATGCTGACATGAAAATCTTTGACCTTGGACAAGTGTCTTTTCTTACTATAATTTTGTTTTTAAAAGTCTGGTTCAAAGGAGTGGGTTAGTAAGGTGAAGGTTATGCATATCTTATGTTAAAAAATTATTGCTCAATTTCTTTCTGAAAACACATTTCACAGTTCCTCTAATTATACGTATATAAAGACGAGCCTTTCCCCTAACATTTCTACCCATGGTGGGAGTTATCACTCTTCTAAATTTTTACTAGTTTTGTGATAGAAACGATTTCTCATTGCTACTTTCATTTGCATTTATCTGACTACTAGAGAAGTTAAATATCTCTTCACGTGTATTGATATTTGAATTTGATCTCCTCTAAATGGTCTCTCCATATCCTTTATTTATTGGATGTCTTAGTCATTTCTTAGAAAATTTTGGTATCGTTTAGACAGTAACTTTTAAATACACGCTTGTGGATTTTATTTGATTTTTTTAGTCGTGCCATGGGGTTTGTGGGATCCCAGTTCCTCAGTGGGAATTGAATCCAGGCCCTTGACAGTGAAAGCACAGCTTCTTAACCACTGCACCACCGGGAAGTCCCCAGACTGTAACATTGTAGCATCATTTGCATTAGAAATATGTTCCCCCATCTACTATTCGCCTTTGCTTTCACTATACTATTGTACCGGTTTTTATATAGTTACAGATGCCTATCTTTTTCTTTATAGCGTCTAAATGTTCTGCCTTGGTTAACAAATTTTTTCCTGTTCCATACTACCCTCTCCCTCAGCCATGACCCTTGGGAAAGATAAATCCACATCTATACTCTTGAATTTTCTTGTAAAAATTTTGCAGTCTTATTATCATTTTTAAGCCCTTACTTTAGGTGGAATGTTTTAAATGTGATGTGAGGCAGAGGATCCAACACTGTTTTTTTTTCCTCCTAAGGAGATAATCAGCACCACTGCAAAAACAGACTGCTCTTTTTCTTTCTTTAAGTTTTTAAAAACTTTCTTGAAATAAAGTTGATTTACCATGTTGTATTAATTTCTGCTGTACAGCAAAATGAGTCAGCTACACACACACACACACACACACACACACACACATTCTTTTTCATATTCTTTCCCATTATGGTTAGTTATAAGATATTGAACATAGTTCCCTGTGCTATACAGTGGATCTTGTTTTTTATCCATCTCCCTTTTCTGAGATCTTTTTCTGGGTTTTCCACTCTATGTCAATCCATTCTTTATATGTTTTCATATATGATAAGAAATAAGTCACCCTCCAACTATTTGTGAGAGTTTTTCTTGGTCTTTTTCAGACATTTACTTTTTGTATCCACTTTTAGACAGCTTAAAACAGTTTTTAAAAATCCACTTGGAATCCAATTGGAATTTCATTACATTTATACAGTAATTTGGGGGAGAATTGAAATTTTTATGTTAAGTCTTACCATTCAATAAGGTAGCATGTTTTCCATTTGTATAAATATCATTTTACCTCTTTCAAAAATATGTAAATATCTTCATACCAGTTCTAGTCTGTGCTTGAATTTTATATTTGTGCTGCCTTTAACATTGAAGAGTTAGGCTCAGCCAAGTATCATAGACTGAACTTGCTGACTGAGACAGAAGACCTTAATTAAACCACAGTCTGTAAAAATAAAAACAAGCCCACTGGCAAGTTTATAGGGACAGTATGTCATACTGAACTGAAGTCAAGTAGATTTGGTTCAAATCTTCCTTACTAAGTGAGCCTTTGGTTTCTCCACCTGTGAAGTAGGTGTAATAATACCTACCGCACTGGGTTGAGGTAAGAATTAAAGATCTTAGGACAGAGTTGGCACATGGTAAATGAATTAGTAAATGCTTAGGGAAAGTCTTTTCTTTTTCTTAGCTGATGATTTGAAAGAGAAAATAACCTCTCTATGCACTGCATATAATCCACTTGTAAAATTACAGTGGCCTCTGGCCCTTCCAGGGCTACCCTGGTAGCTCAGAATCTGCCTGCAATGCAGAAGACCCTGGTTCAATTCCTGGGTTGGAAAGATCCCTTGAAGAAGGGATAGGCTACCCACTCCAGTATCCTTGGGCTTCCCTCGTGGCTCAGCTGGTAAAGAATCTGCTTGCAATGCAGGAGACCTGGATTCAATCCCTGGGTTGGGAAGATCCTCTGAAGAAGGGACAGGCTACCCACTCCAGGTATTCTGGCTTAGAGAATTCCATGGACTACAGTCCATGGGGTCGCAAAGAGTCAGACGTGACTGACTTTCACGTCACTTGGTCTTCCAACCTGCCCCCTGCAACAGCTGTGCTCCCCTCCCCCACCTTCCCCCAGGCTCTCTCCCTCTACATTTGGAATCTGGGCCTCTGGGGGATCTTAATCAATAACATTTCTCTCAACAGCAGTATCCTGGGCTCAGTGCTCTATGTATATAATTTGTGTGACATATTTGCTGTTTTTAACATCTTATTTTGGTCCCCATTTCTTTCTTTCTTTTTTTAATGGTCAAGTTTCATCTTTATTCTGATATACCCAACAAAATTTACTACAGATTAATTTAATCATTATTAATCCCCATTTCTTTTCTTTTGTGGGCAAAACTAAAACCCTAGTAAAATATAGTGGTTCTCAACTCTAAAAGACACTCAATCCCTCTCAAAAAGTCAAGACAAGTTTTTAATACAATTATGAAGAAAAATAAAATGAAAGTAATTTATAATCAGATAATGTGTATTTCTGTATGTAGATTTAGGCATATCTGCAATAGAAGACAGAGTCTTGCACCTACTCATAGTAAATAAATTTGTACTTAAAACTAGATGATATTTGAATGAACACGACTGGAATTTCTTTATATTTGACATTTTGAGAAGAACTGAAAAATATTTTGGGTGTGTGTATGTGCATATATCCATATATGTCTGTGTATATACATACAGATTTTCACACACAGATAATTTTGTTACAGATATGTTATACTGCTATCATTCAAATTGTATCATGTGTCTGGTAAAAAAACAACAACTCTTGAGATGAACTGAAAAGGCTCCCATTTCCCTTATTTATGTGGGAACACTTTCTTGGGAACACCAGCATATATTTTAATCAAAAATATTTTGATTTGTGTAATGAACAGAGTCTAGGCTGCAACCCTTATAAGCGGGCTGTTCACCTCTACAGACTGGCAGGTCTCACCAGGCAAGTGTGGGTTCCCCTTGCCTGTGGCAGGATGTCCAGCATCGTAGACTTACCCTCTCAAACAGGCAGTGTGTGTGTGAACGTGTGTTAGTTGCTAAGTCATGTCCAACTCTTTGCCACCCCCCTGTCTGTAGCCCGCCAGGCTCCTCTGTCTGTGGAATTTTCCAGGCAAGTATATGGGAGAGGCGAGCCATTCCCTTCTCCAGGGGATCTTCCCCGCTAGGGATGGAACCCGGGCCTCCCACATGGCAGATTCTTTACCATCTGAGCCACCAGGGAAATGCCTAAAAAAGGCAGGGGCACCCCCAGTTTGGGCACCAATCAACAGACCCTCACCGAATACCCAAAATACCCTCTAGGGGGCAGCCCCAGCCTCAATGCCAGCTCCCCACGCCCCCACCATCTCCGGACCCTTGGGAACCGGGCCCCATACCCGTTCGACCCAGGTATCTCCCCGGCGAGGACCCGGCCGCGCCCACCGGCTGCCCAGCCAGGATTTCCTACAGCCTTCGCGGCCCCTTTGCTGGCGGAGAGAGGAACAAGCTCCCGGCTTATGGAGGAGGTCAGGGGAAAGTGATTTCAATTAGAGAGGGATCTCCGAGGTCTCAAGCCAACACAGACAAGTTGTGTAACACCGGCGGCAGGGCGACCGGAGTCATTTATCCTTCTCAGAGCTGGTCAGCCAGGGCTTTGCAGGACGCCGCTCTGCTGCCCCCGCCCCCTCCCTCCCACATCTCCCATCTCTTCCTGGCTTTTGAAAATAAAAGGGAAAGAGCAAGAGTGATCTGCTGCAAAATATCTCATCCGCAGGGTGAGGGAGGAGGCAACCAACCTAAGGGATGCCTGCACCAAGGCCTGCAGACAACGCCCTCCCTGGTAATGCGACTGGTGGTTTGAGAGTTTCAGGGTTGGGAGCAAACAGGGAAAACCAGGGAAGACCGGCTACATGCCTGGTGGCCTCCCCGCTCTGGCTTCCTTTTCTACCGGAACCCTCCCATCCTCAGGTCCCCTCCCTCTTGAAGTTGTCTTGACTGGCTTCTGGTCATTCAGAGCCCGTGTAGTTCAGTCCAGGACATTGGGCTGTTTCCAAGAGTTCTTGAGGTTAGTATGTTTCTCCAGCCATTTGTGTTAGCCCCTGGTTCATTTAAGCTGACTGTATTCTGTCTTGTTGCTTTCGAAGTTCATGTTCGTGTCCAGGGGACCAAAACTAGACACTGACAAACCAGGTCTGTGCAGCAGAAGTGGAGAGGGCAGGAGGGCCAAGGAAGCAGGCTGGCGTGAGGAGCCGGTGCTGCAGAAAGGAAGAGGGAGGCAGCCGGGAGAGCGACCTGCAAATTCTGGAAGCCTGTTCTTGGCGCCCGGATAGCAACGCTTCCATGAGGGGCTGTCGGGCAGGTGGAAGGCCTTCGAGGGCAGCTCTTACCCAGTAGAATGACTGGCACGGGGTAGGTGTCTGAAAATGGCAGCTGTGGCATCTGTATTTGTGTGGGCACACAGCGTTCAGGCCGGTTCCCGAGGTCTGAAGTGAGCCGATAGGTGGCAATTAGGAGCTTTGCATCTAACATTCTGCGACTCTAAAATGTCCTTCACCTCGAACAGAAGAGATTCAGGACGCTGGCCACCCTGGAAGAGAAGAAAGGGGCTCAGCTTGGAAACTAAAATCTGTTTTTCAAGGAGGATTCACAGAGGTATAAAACACAATCTTTGCCCTCTTGTGAAAAAAACAAATGCTACAAAAATCGAAATTGTGTGTACCTGTGGGTGGTCCAGAGCACCAGGCTCTAGGCTGACCTTGCTGCTAAAACATATGACCTCAACAGAGGCACCTGACCTTTGCCAAATGGGGCCTCAGAGTTTTCCCAATTCACCTCATCCGGGTATCTTTGAGGAACAACCGAGATAATGGAGGTAGAAATACTTTGAAAGAAAAGAATATGCTACAGATGTCAGTAAGTATGAGTTCGGGCAGAACTTCACTCTGTCAGGCTCACAAATAACAGGCTCATCACTTGTATGACTGATGGCTCTTCAGGTTTCCACCACTTGCTTTAACTGTTTTAAAAGTATACACGCACCACAGAGAACTGTGGATAGTGGTGATCTAAACTATGCCTGGTGGAGAAAGCAATGGCAGCCCACTCCAGTACTCTTGCTTGGAAAATCCCATGGACGGAGGAGCCTGGTGGGCTGCAGTCCCAAGTCGGACACGACTGAGCGACTTCACTTTCACTTTCATGCGTTGGAGAAGGAAATGGCAACCCACTCCAGTGTTCTTGCCTAGAGAATCCCAGGGACGGGGGAGCCTGGTGGGCTGCCATCTATGGGGTCACACAGAGTTGGACACGCCTGAAGTGACTTAGCAGCAGCAGCAAACTACGCCTGGGTGTTGTTTTCTTTTCCTTAGGATAAACAGTAGACCATGGAGCAGTGGTCTACACTTCATCCTCTGTGGAGATGCCCTTGAGGTATGGAATCAAGTCTGTGTGTGGGATGTGTGTGTGTGTGTGTGTGTGGGTGTGTGTGTGAGATGGCAGTGTGGTTCAGCGTCTCCTTTGCCTCTGAGTACTGACACACCTGTATGTGCCACTCCACTACATGCCCTTGTGCTCCAAGCCACCAACCGCTACCCCATCCTCAACCAGGGCTTCCTCACTTCTGCTGCTGCTGCTGCTAAGTCACTTCAGTTGTGTCCTACTCTGTGCAACCCCGTAGACCCAGGCTCCTCTGTCCCTGGGATTCTCCACACAAGAATACTGGAGTGGGTTGCCATTTCCTTCACCTCACCTCTGCATCCCCTGGAATGTCCATGCCTGTACAACTTGCAGCCACCCTTCCAGCTCTGGATCTACTTCCTGCCTTCCCTCCTCTGCCCACTGTCCCCGCTCAAAAAATTACTCATGTCCAGTTTTATGGAAACTGTCTTCTTTATAGGGAAATGGCAATAATTTTACTTGGATAGAAAGAAGGTGACAGTTTAATATCTTACTGATTCTATAGTTATGAAAGTTCTACTGCAGAAAGAAGGTATTGCAATAGTGGAATTCTGATATGATGAGAGGTAAATCAGAGACTAGTACCCACAAATCACTGAACTCAAGAAAGCATAAACTGGTCCCATAAATATTACCCACGTGTATTGTGCCCATACGAACTGAGCTGTGGCTGGTTCTACTGAGCTACTCCACCCGCATGCCTAACTTCACATGCAACAAATAGTCAGTTCAGTTCAGTTCAGTCACTCAAGTCATATCTGACTCTTTGCAGCCCCATGAACCGCAGCACGCCAGGCCTCCCTGTCTATCACCAACTCCGAGTCCACCCAAACCCATGTCCATCAAGTCGGTGATGCCATCCAACCATCTCATCCTCTGTTGTCCCCTTCTCCTCCTGCCCTCAATCTTTCCCAGCATCAGGGTCTTTTCAAAAGAGTCAGCTTGTATGTTTTGTGTGTGTGTGCGTGTGTGTGTGTGTGTGTGTGTGTGTGCATGCAAGTGTGTGTGTACTGGATACTGGATACATGACTATACAATAGAGATGGCACTGACAATCCTTTATGTGTATGTGTATATACATATATATATATATAATACATGTACAACATCTATAGCTACATAGGCCAAGACCCAGAGACACAGAGCAAGCTAGTCTACAGTATGTAAATGTTTATAGTAACCAGAGTCCTATTGATAGTTTCTGACCATAACTCAGAAAAACAAGTTTCCTATTCAAGAATCATCCTTTCATTTATCCTCTTCCTCCAAAGTCAATAATTAAAAATTCTTCTTATAAACATTAGAAAATTAAACTGTGCTTGGATTTCTGATACTAGTGTCAGCTCAGCAAAAGCACAATATGCTTGCACCTGTGATGTGTTCATGTAATATGCTTTGAAAACAGAGGTATATATAGATGCACAAATATAATCNCTTCAATCTTTCCCAGCATCAGGGTCTTTTCTAATGAGTCAGATTTTCACATCAGATATGGTAATGTACTGAAGCTTCAGCTTCAGCATCAGACCTTCCAATAGTATTCAGGGTTGATTTCCTTTAAGACTGACTGGCTTGAGCTCCTTGAAGTCCAAGAGACTCTCAGTAGTCTTCTCCAGCACCACAGTTCAAAAGCTGTCATAGAGACTTATTTAATTCTTAGATGCATGCCTATATTTCTAATTTATTTGCTTTGTCATTGGTTGTCAGTGCCTTTGATTATACATATTGTATCCTATTATAATAAATATATTTTGTAACTCATTGTCAGTATCTGGGCATCTATTGACAGAGTCACTTGCCAATACTGATTTTCTCATTTACTTCTTTCTGTATTACATTTCTGACTTCTGGTCTTGAAGCAAAACAATCCCTTAATAATGAAAGCACAAAGTCCTAACCACTGAACTAATCCTAACCCTTAACATTCTTTCTAAAATGGAATCATTTATCCAGTTTCTTTTATCCTCCATCACAATCTGAGCATCTTACCTAGGAAAGATTATAGACATGTTTATTGGTGCACACAACTGTCTGGCCCACAAGAGTCAGAAACCCACCATCATGATGCTACAATTAAACTATTTCCTCTGGGATTACACATTTACTGATTCCAGGCATGACAGAGAATTCAAATTCAAGGGGGGTAAATAACAAATCTCTGGGAATCTTTGCTCCCATCATTTCTTCCACCAACTCTTGTTATTTCAGAATCTACCAATCTCATCTCCTTTTCCTTTTTAGAATATTCTCTGAATTGTCTTCAATCAGCTCTCTCTTTTCAGAAATCTAAATGTATAGTCTCTCTTCCCCTCAGATGGTGCTTAATCAAATACACTTTGTGATGGCACTCACATTTCAGTTTGCTTAGTTATTAAATTAAGCATTTATTTTCTCTCCAACTAGAGAAGCTTGTTGGGGGGATACCATGCCTATTTCTCATTAAAACCTCTCATTAAATCCCTGGAGGATCAAATCCAGGGCCTAAACCAAAAGTCATCCAATAAACAGTGATTTCATGAACAAAATATAGATCATTCATAGGTATGTTTGAGACTACAAGAACATACTGTTTTATGCCCTCTGTCTCTTAATTCGGTCATCATGAATGGAAGGAAAAACATCTTGTCTCCCTGAAAAAAATCTTTCCTATAATAAAAATACTAGGGAAACTTGCCCAAAGTTCATATGACTAAGTCATGGCCAAAAAGAAACTTGATCTGAGCCCTTTGGTGACATGCTCAGTGTAGGAAATGTGAATGAGCTTAATGATTACTGATGGCTATTAAAAATTAAGGCTTTAAAAACTAGGTGAATACTAAAGCTGCACATACCTGGAGGTAACTGGTGATACCTTTCTGAACAAATTTCTGTTTCTAATATTTTCCTTCTAACGGACTTCAGAGCAAATAAGGCAATGAAGCCAACCGAAAAAAGGACAGGAAACAGATTTTCCACATACCCATTATCTACTTTCCTTTTAGACACATCCTTGATCCTCAGACTAAAGACATGCCCCAAAGTAAATTGAGTTAAAATACATGGAAACCTCATTTCTATGAAGTTTCATAGTAAAATGAATATGTCTAGGATTCTATACACAAAATAATATGTCTAGTATTATTAATAGTTTCTGTAACTTTCTTTAAAAGTTTCTCTTTTATCAGTAAATGCATATCCTATTTTGGCTTCGGGTGGCTCAGTGATAAAGAATATGCCTGCAATGCAGGAGACTTGGGTTTGATCCCTGGGTCAGGAAGATCTCCCTGGAGAAGGAAATGACAACCCACTTCAGTATTCTTGCTGAGAAACCCCATGGGCAGAGGATTCTGGTGGGCTACAGTCTATGGTGTTGCATGCAGCTGAGCAACTAAGCACTCACACATGAGTATCCTATTTACAGCAGCCCTGGAATAGTGCTGATTTATTACACACTATTTGCCACAACATTATTTATCTGAGCCAAAAATGAAAAAAAAAAAATGTCATATGGACTTCCCTTGTGGTCCAGTGGTTAAGAATCTACTTGCCAAAGTAGAGGACATGGATTGGATCTCTGGTCCGGGAAGATTACGCATGCTAAGGGGCAACTAAGCCCATGTGCTGAGACTACAGAAGCCCTTTCACCCTAGAGCTTGTGCTCTGCAACAAAAGAGGCCACTGCATTGAGAAGCCCACACACTGCAACTAGGGAAAGCCCACTTGCAGCAACAAAGATCCAGCACGGCCAAAAATATATAATTAAGCAAATTAAAAATGGAAAGAAAAAAAGCATTATATGGAGCATTGCATCATGAAGGAAAATACAACAGACCCTACAGTCCACCCCTACAGCAACCAGTGAGAGCCACTCTCCTGAACTGAATTGAGATGTACTGAAATAAGTACCCCTCCTCTGATGTGCCTTCTCTGTTGCCATTACTGGTTATCCATTTTTAACCACTGGCTGACAAAATGAATGATTGACAGTGCTGGACCTGCAGTAAAAGGAAAAATATCAGCCTAGATGTTAAAATGCAGATTTTAGTGAGATAAGAGCTAGCAAGGAAAAGGTCAAGGAAATCTAGGCTGCAGAGTCACAAGCCACGGGGCATTGTGGAAGAAGCCATTTGACTTTGTGAAGGGCTTCAGAAACAGCACTGCAGCCTTGAAGGCTGACCTATGCTGGAGGACGCACTGGCCACAGGCCAGGAGTGACCTCAGAGGAGAAGACAATTGCCCATGCACAACAAGGACTGGGATGCTCAGGAAGCAATGATCACCACGGTTCAGTTAGAGCTTTCATTTCCAGGAGAGAATCTCTCAATCCACAGGGCAAATTAAGAATGTGGGAACATTGCGCATATGTTGAGTCGCTCCGTTGTGTCAGATTCTTTGTGACCCCATGGACTATAGGTCTCCAGCCTCTATTGTTCATGGGATTTTCCAGGCAACAATACTGGGGCAGGTTGTCATTTCCTCCTCCAGGGATCTTCCTAACCCAGGGATTGAACTCACATCTCCAGTGTCTCCTGCATTGGTAGTCAGATTCTTTTCCACTGAGCCACCTGGGAAGCTCATAGGAACCTTACTTAAATATTTAAATATTTTCAAATTTAAGTGCAAGCATCTTTGTTTCCCATGTTCATCTGTTCCTCTAATAATCATTGTGTCCTTTTTGAAGCATGGAGACAAAGCAACAAGACAAAGAATCTACTACTGGTAAGNCCTTACTTAAATATTTAAATATTTTCAAATTTAAGTGCAAGCATCTTTGTTTCCCATGTTCATCTGTTCCTCTAATAATCATTGTGTCCTTTTTGAAGCATGGAGACAAAGCAACAAGACAAAGAATCTACTACTGGTAAGAAGCTCACAGTTCTACCCATGGGGACAGGGTACTGGATTTTCTCCTCCACCCTCCGGTTCCACATTCCACCTTCCCTGATGCTGTCCAGAGCCCCTGGAGGCTGACTTTTATGCACAGATGGGGAGTGGCCATCCCCCAGAGCCACAGGTAGAGCCAGATTCCAGTAGCCATTCCCTTCTAATGCTCCCTCAGGCCAGGGCCGGTAGTGGCTCCTACTCTTGCAGCTTGGGAGTGCTTCACCAGCCACTCTTGGTTCTTCCTTCACTGAACTTTCTTTCATTTGTTTGCTGTATGCTGATGCAGAGAGGCAAGCTGGGCAACAAGTGAAAGTCACAGAGTCAAATGTGCAATGAAGGCTCACAGGAAGGAGTCATCAGTCCTACCTGGGGAGGTCTGGTTAGGCTGTGCTTTATAAAGTCCTGCTCCTATTTACCTTTTCAAATGCACATTAAAGTTTCCCTAGGAAGATAGACTCAGTCATGTTATTTTCCAGCAACTACAGTGGAAAAGCCTAATGACAACACTGGGAAGAGAGTTCCATGGCCATGTGACTAACTCCATAATGAAGTTCCATTTACCTAAAAAACAGGACTTTATTTAATTTATTCTGATTCATCTTGAGGTTATATGAGACACAGAGCAAGGGAAGCTATTTTTAAGATCTACTTTCTAGTTGAATAATAACAAAAATAAAGTATTCTCACTAATTACATGTAATATAGCATAACAGTAATTATGAAATGACACATATAGATATTATGTATAGTAATTGCTTACCATATAACCATGGGAATAGTACTGTTTTACAGCAGAGGAAACCGAGGATTATAAAGAGTTAATGACTCCTTCAAAGTCAGACAACTAGCTAGTGGNAAAAAAAAAAAGAGAGAGAGATAATCCGCTTCCTCCCCGCGGCTTTGCCGGAGGTGGGAAGTATGGGATGGGGGCGGGGCGCTGGACCAGGGGGCCCAGATGTTTTCCAAACCACAGGATCCCAATCGGCCAGTTTGGTAACCCTGGTTCCCCGGGTTAATTGTCTCTCTCTTGCTTGGGACCTCCGTTTTGTAAATCAGGTTTTCCCAAAGTGGGGCGTTTCTGTACAGACAGGCTGAGGCAGGGGGGAGGGGGGGTGGGTTGCAGTGCCGGAAGAACAGCCCAGCTGGTAGGATGTGCCCCGGATTACCAGGTTGCCCGCAGCTGAGGGCAAGGCCTGGAGAGTTGGGTCTGTCCCCTGCATGCCTGAGATTATTTCCGAAGGAAGCCCCCTTCCTCGGGTTTGTGCGTGGGTGCTCAGTTATTCAGTCCTGTCCCACTTTTGCAACCCCATGGACTGAAGCCAGCCAGGCCCCTCTGTCCATGGAATTCTCCAGGCAAGAGTACTGGAGTGGGTAGCCATTCTCTTCTCCAGAGGATCACCTGACCCAGGGATCCAGCTTGGGTCTCTTGCATTGCAGGCAGCTTCTTTTACCATCTGAGCCACCAGGGAAACCCAGGAGGGTGCATGGTCAGTATTAAATCAAAAAAAGGAGGAGTCCTGATAGTAACACTCCCATAATCTCCTCCTGCCCCTGCCTGTGGGCAAGGGCCCACTTGCAAGGTAAGTAAGACATCCAGAGCTTTCCAGTTACACAGTGTCCCTTCCGTGTTCTCACTTAATTTCAACAGCAAACATGTAAGTTGCATAGGGCTGGGCTAAGCAGTCCCAGTTCGCAAGTGAGATTTAAGTGACTTCTCTGAGTCACGTGTTACTAGATTACAGACTTCTGGCAAACAACTGTCTAGCACACAAGGAAATACACTCATATGTTCATATGTGTATACCATATTTGTGCAAACATTTACTCGTGCCTCTGCGTGTATACCACTAAGGTTGTATACACAGTCATGTGTGAGTAAGCAGGTCAAGAGATCCCTTCCCATCTGTGAATGCCTTACTGCTCTCACATACCTCTGCCCACATCCCTCTTCTTTTAACTGTGCTCACACGTGCACACACAGATGCCCATCCTGGGCAGACACTGACCTTTGCATTGGACCTACTTTCCATCCTTAATCCCCATAATATTTCTCAGAATCGGATTACAAATTTGTTCCTGGAAAGTTGTCTGCCAGGTGGGAGAAGGCTGTGCCATTAATGGGGAGGAGGGATCAAGAGAGCAGCCTGAGAAATCAGGTGTCAAGCTGACCTTTTGGAGAGAGCCAGGTACTCATTCTTACTATTGATTCCTTTCAAGGGAGACAGGAGGCACTTTATCTCCCAGCTGTTGAGCTAAGGGCCAGTCAGCAACATGGAGAAGCAAAGACAACCTCTTCTTTGCTACTAAATACAAGCACAGAGAGCCCTACTGACTTTTGTCTTTTAAATATGTCACAGGTCTTACAATTCCACCATCAGAGATTTATTAGTGGGTAAGCATTGCCCTTCACAATCCTTAGAAATGAAAGTTCTTGCTTTAATCTACCCAGGAAATATGTTAGGCCTCCTGTAGCATAGTTCTCAATCCTAGTTACTGAATGTTTTTTAAGTAGAGATTTCCAAACTCTATCCCTAGATATCACCATTCATTCATTTATTCAACAAGCATCCACTTTTCATGTGGCAATGATTTAAATAAAGTCCTTGACTCCTAGAATTTATATTCTAGTAATGGGGATCCAGACAATAAGTTGACAGATAAATGAGCTCAAAAATGTCAAAGAGTGATAAGTAACACGCAGATTCTTAGGATGATGCAAAAGATAATTTCACTATGATGGCCAGGCAAAGCATCTCACAGAATGTAACACTAAAGCAAAAGCCCACCATATGAAAGTCTAGGAGAAGAATGTTACAAGCAGGGGAATGGCCAGTACAAAGGCTTAAGGGTCAGAAATGGCTCAGCCCAAGGGAAAGGCAAGGTCAAAAATGGAAGGGGCCAGATCAGGTGACCCACTGATACCCAGGCTAAGGAGTGTGAATTTTATCTTGAGTTAAGGGATACCATGTTAGGGTTTTGTTTAGCAGAGAAATTACTTGATCTGATCTGATTTGCCCTGTGGAGAGAATGGATTGGAGGGAGCACAGGAGGAAGCAGGAAGCCCAGTGAGGGAAATATTGCAGGGCCTAGAGGAGAGGTGATGGTGGAATGGTCTGGGATGGCAGAGGCTGAGGGAAGCAGACTGATACCGGATGAGCTCTGAGTCATCTCAAAGCCGAGACACTTTGCTGACAGTTTGGATGTGGAGTGAAGGAGAGAGAGGAATCAAAGACAACTTTTAGACCTTTGGCACGAACTGCAGAGTGGCCAGTGATGTTGTTTACTGAAATGATAGAACTGGGGGAGCAGGTCAAGGCTCTCTTCTGGCCGTGTGACATTCACAATGACTATCACGTGTCTGGAAGGAAGGACTGAACACCCAGGTGCGAGACTCTGAAGTGGCTTCTCTAGCTGGAGGTACGGCTTCAGCAGCCTCTAACATGGGAAGCCATAGGGCAAGATGAGACAGTGAGAAAGGTGTAGATGAAAAGAGGGCCAAGGACTGGGTCCTGAAGCACCTCGACGTGTAGAGTCGGTGCAAACGAGGAAGAGGAATCAGCACACAGACTGTCGAGTGAAAGAGCAGGAAGAGTGTGATATTTGAGAAGCCACAGGGAGGATGTGTTTCCAGAAGGTAGAAGTGATCCGCTATATCACGTGCCCTGAGAAGTCACGGACAGTGGGAACAGAGACATGGCATCTAGCAGCTGGAAAGCAACTGTTGACTCTGGCAGGAACAGTCTTAGTGATGTGGCGGGGATGGGAGCCCAGCTGGGGTTGAGGAGGAAATATCAAGTTTTCCAATGAAGAAGAGGAAGGCACGGTAGGAGCGATAAAGAAAAGGGGTCAAGAGAGAGTTGGGGGGGGGGTCTTTCACTTTAAGATACAAAGCCAAGATAAGCCCTTGAGTTGGAGACCCCTTTTACCATAGAGCTGTGAGATACTGTTTGATCTGCTTATTTCAAAAGTGGGAAATTGAGGTCCAGAGATGCAGAGTCACTGCTCAAGGGCACAGCGTGGTCTGCAGCCAGGATTAAACCGTAGGATCTCTGCTCTCGGAATGGACCTTGGAAGGCATGGGGCAGGCTCGTGGGCATCTCAGGTGAACCACCAGGGCAGCCTGCTCCCTCTTCTGAATCGGTGCACCAGTCCCTCCTTCCCATCCTGGTACCCCTGTCCCTTTCTCAAGGGCCTTCGGTGGCTTCCCCAACAGGGCCTGACAGGGTAAGCTCCTGGTGTTCACACTTTGGTGTTCTAGTTCACAGGCTTGAGCCTCCCTTTCTGGGGGCACCTCCAGAGGGTCTGCAATCAATAAATGGCCATCTAGGACTAGATAGAATGACTCCAGGTGGGACAAGATGGGCGGCTCACACTCACCTCCATCTTACCTGGGCTGTGTCTGCGGACTCCATGTGTAGAGTCCATTAGCCCTGAAGTATGAACGACCTCATGGCCGGAGCCCTGGACAGGGCTGAAGAGATCTGAGTTCTATTTATGGTATTGTTGCTGTTTCACCTCATGGCCTAAGGTCAGTCACTGCCCCCGCTCCCCTCCGCTCACACCCTGAGCCTCAGGTACCCTTTTGTATAAATAGAGGAGATCAGACCAGTTGTTTCTCCCGGTCCCTTCTGCAGGGGTGGTTTTAGAATGGCTCTGCATCCCCTTGCAAGTTCCTAAGGAAGGGATGCCATCATCACAGCCTCCAAACCCGGTGGACATGAGCCTGGGTCTCAGATGGAGCAGCTCCTCCACGTGGACCTGCCTGCCCACAGGAAATCCTCCCACTGCACTCCTGGCAGGTTTCCCCAGGCTATTTATCAGATCCAGGGTTTTCCAGCCATGAGATGTCCTGTGAAGAGCAGGGAGGTCTTGGGTTGGGTGTCATTCAGTCTGCAGGTATTTACCTTACCAACCCTGGGAGTATTTTAATTTTTTCTAGGCTTCCCTCTCTTTCTAATTAAAGTCACTGCCTTGCCAGGGATTCGCTTCCTAGAACCTGTGTTCCCAGGGTGCCAGCAAGACCTTTGCCTTCTCTCTGGGCCTCTTGACATCCTGGCCAATGGTTCGGAGACTGAGACTCAGGTTGATACAGTCATTTAATTTCAGATGTATTCTATGAACCCAGCAGGCAGGCTCTTCTACTCTGTCAGAACTTGCAATGGTTGTTCTTTCACTTGTTTTTGCTTCAAGTTTCTTCAGAGGGGAGGACAGAGGTCTTTTCCATTTCTCCTCTTAAAGCAAACTAAATAATATAATCATTTTGGCTGATGCCAGGCTTATTCAGAGTTTTCAAGCAGGTATTTGTGGTTAACATGATGGGGGAATAAAGTGTTTATGGAAACCAACTGATTAGTCCGGGGGTCGAGAATGAATCTGTGTCCGTGTTTATTGATTTATCCTAACCTTTGTAAATGCCTGTGTGCTCCACCCCAACTCCTACACCCCTGCTGGGAAATATGGGGCCCTGGGAATGGCAGCAAGTGGGCACTGGGGGTCTCTGAGGTTCTGAGAGAGGCCCAGTGAAACCACGGGTACAATAAGCAAACCACCTTCAGTTCAGTTCAGTTGCTCAGTCGTGTCCAAGTCTGTGCGCCCATGGACTGCAGCACACCAGGCCTCCCTGTTCATCACCAACTCCTGGAGTTTACTCTAACCCATGTCCATTGAGTTGGTAATGCCATCCAACCATCTCATCCTCTTTAGAGGAGAAATTGTAGAAGTTAGGAGGGGAATTCCTGCTCTCCCAAATGCCTCCCACCTGATCCCTGATAATTCCACAAAGCAGGGCCTCTCATTCAATATGGTGCCTTGGATGACACAATGCTTTGGACCTGAGTGCTTTGCAAGAGTTTGTAAAATTATTTTTGAAAACTGGGAGGGAAGAAAAGGCTCTAAAATTGAAAAAAAAAAACTTGGAAAATAAAAATTAATTAAACTTTAATTAAGTGTTTGCAAAGTATATCATTTTATCAACCATGCAACCACAATTCAACTCAGATAGTTAAAAATAAATGAGATTTCTTGTATTCACGTATAAACGAGTACATTTGTGATGCTGGCTATGATGTAAGACAGAATCATCTCAAGCAAGAAGGCACCAAGAATGGCCCCGTGCCAGGGAGGAGAGCACAGTGGCTTCAGCAGAGCCTCCTTACCCAGCAGTGGCAGCTCATATCCAGGACCTCTAATCACTGGAGCATCCCCAAGAGACATGCCCAAGGAACCTCATGAGACCCGTTAGGATTGGTTAGGAAAGAAAGATGCACCAAAGATAAATTGACCTACTTTATGATTTTCATCATTTAACAGACATACCCACCAAGTCTATGTCATTGTATTGACACTTTGGGAAATAGTCTTTTCACTTGAAAACTTTATAATCAAGGAAAGAAAATCTATATCCAAATATTTGTAATAGAAGCACAATTAGCAAAGTGTGTCTGTGAAGGGCATGGAAAGAAGGGGAGGTTTCTTTGGGGCTGGAGATTAGGGGGTAAGCCAAAGCTAGTCTAAACCCCCAAATCCAGGTTAGATGTCTAGTGGCATCCTGGATGACACCCAACCCAAGACCCCCCTGCTCTTCCCAGGACATCTCGTGGCTGGAAAACTCTGGATCTGATGCTGGTTTTTCAGTCCTACACACTTTGCCTCCAGTCTCCTTTAGTTCCTTTCCCAAGTCTTATTTTTTTCTTTTTGCTTTTATTGAGATAATAATTCACATATCACAAAATTTACTCCTTTAAAAGGTAGAATTTGTTGGGTTTTAGCATATTCACTGGAGAAGATGATGGCACCCCACTCCAGTACTCTTGCCTGGGAAATCCCATGGACAGAGGAGCCTGGTAGGCTGCAGTCCATGGGGTCGTGAAGATTAGGACACAACTGAGCGACTTCACTTTCACCTTTCACTTTCATGTGTTGGAGAAGGAAATGGCAACCCACTCCAGTGTTCTTGCCTGGATAATCCTGGGGACGGGGGAGCCTGGTGGGCTGCCATCTATGGGGTCGCAGAGAGTCAGACACGAATGAAGCAACTTGGCGGCAGCAGCATATTCACAAAGTTGTACAACTATCACCACTGTCTGCCACCAGAACACTTTCATCACTTATTTGTTGTCTCATACTTTTCGGGTAGATTCTTTAGGATAGTCTATATACAAGATTATGTCACTTGCAAATGACAGTTTTCGTTCTTCCTTTCCACTCTGATGGCTTGCATTTGTTTTTCTTGCCTAGTTGAGCTTGCTAGACCCTCCAGTACAGTGTTGAATAGAAATGGCAAGAACAAACATTTTCACCTTCATTTTTATCTTCGAGGGAAAGCCTTCATTCTCTCACCATTATGTGTGATATTAGCTGTGGGGTTTTTGTAGATACCCTTTATCAGGTTGAGGAAGTTCCCTTTTAGTCCTAGTTTGTTGAGTTTTTTTAAAAAATCATGAAAGGCAGTTCTATTTGCAATTTTTTAAGGAATCTCCATACTGTTTTCCACAGTGGTTGTACTAGTTTACATTCCCACCAACAGTGTAAGAGGGTTCCCCTTTCTCCACACCCCCTGCAGCATTTATTGCTTGCAGACCCAGCAATCCCACTGCTGGGCATACACACCAAGGAAACCAGAATTGAAAGAGACACATGTACCCCAATGTTCATCGCAGCACTGTTTATAATAGCCAGGACATGGAAACAACCTAGATGTCCATCAACAGATGAATGGATAAGCAAGCTGTGGCATATATACACAATGGAGTATTACTCTGCCATTAAAAAGAATAAATTTGAATCAGTTCTAATGNGAAACACTGTTGTCAATATTAGATTATTGAAAAATTCATTTAATACACAAAAATGATTTTTTAAAATACATGTATTTGGCTACTAGTGAAGCTGAACATTTTTCTGTATTCTTGTTTACTAGTTGTATTTTCTATTATATGAATTATGCTTGTGTTTTTAGCATATTACTGGGACTGATTTCTTATCAATTATTATGATTATTTTAAATAATAAAGATATTAACCCATTATCATAGTAGCCATAAATATTTCCAATCTCTTGTTTGCCTCTTTTATTCAACATACAGAAATGTTTTGTTCCTCTGTGTAGTCAAATCTGTCACTCTTTTCCTCTGAAGGTTTTTATATTGCTTCTAAGCTTAGAAAAATCATTTTCATCTCTCTCTCCTGAGGCTTGATAAATGGTCAATTTAATTTTCTTCTACATTTTCTCGAGGTTTAAAAATAATTATCTCTGTAGCATATAGAATTTTTATTGACATATAATAGGATATAAAATCCTAAAAATGATATTGTTCAACATGATATCTTAATTTAAGTAAAATATTCTGTGAAGTCACTAAAGGATTGAACCTAAATTCATCTTAATGTGATGACATGTCACTTCTGTGCTCTGTTTCCCCCATCCTAGGTATCAGGCGTGTGCAACAGCAGAGCTCATCAGCAAACAACGGCTGAACCCCAAATGCTGACACAGGGGAGCCCGGTGTAGGCCCCTTGGCAGGCTGGTGGGGTGGTGATACACCAGGGGGGCATAAACAGGTCCGCATTCAGAATCAGGGGTGGGTCACATGCTGTGTCCCCGCTCCCAGGGTCTCTGCTCCATTTGCCTACATTACCACAACCCCCTCCTACCACAATCCTCCTCCTGATCTGGACAACTGAAAGCCTGCATCAGCTTCTGGGGGAGCAGGGAGTTGCCCCCTCGGCACCCAGCTGGAGCTCACTTTGGGAACCCTGGTGCCCAAAATTCCCAGTCTATTGGAGCATCCCACGCAGCCGGCATGGGCAGCCTCCCCAGGCGGTTGGATGCCGCGGTGCCCTTGTCCAATCCATCTTCCAGCAGATGTCAGAAAGAGATCACTACCCTCCTTCCTCTTTCATCCAGCAGAAGTAACCTGCTCGTAGTCCCGAAGCAATTTCATAATCGACTGTGTCCTTCCTCCACTCTTCGTTGAGATATTGGTAAATGCAACAAATTCCCTAAAATGGGAGAAGCCCATTCCGCAGGCAGAGGTCTCCTGAATGAGGAGGGGCCTAGCTGTTGTCTCATTTTGAACAGACAGAAGAAATCGCTTCATTTTTCACTGTTACACT
Organism: Neotragus pygmaeus; assembly: GCA_006410875.1. Lineage (NCBI taxonomy): Eukaryota > Metazoa > Chordata > Mammalia > Artiodactyla > Bovidae > Neotragus > Neotragus pygmaeus. The sequence goes on along the minus strand of SJYV01010468.1, from coordinate 1,178,379 downwards.
GGGGCTGAGCCATTCAGCAGAAAATCCACTCGGAAGCCCCGGAGAGCGTGGGAGCCGTGCAAAGGCAGCTCACTGAGCCGAAGCCCCTCTAGCTCACACCGCGATCATTACCACCGGCGCAGGGTAGCCGGCCCACGGCTCATGCCCACACTCCTCCGGGAAGGGCGGGGGGAGCGGGCCACGGCGGCAAGGACTGGGAAGGGGGCCAGGTCCCTCCGTCTAAATGAGGCGGGCTCTCCTCGGGGTCTGTCAGAACACTGGGCATTTAGTTAAAAACTCTCTCCAAAAGAAAGAGCATTAAGGCGGAGAGCTTGAAGTGGATCCCGAGTAATTAAGTGTATAAATTAATTCTTCCCCTAAGAAATGTTCCTCTTCTATTATTAGATTTGGCTCTCAGAGGAGCTACATCCAAGTAGTGGGTTTCCAGTTGTGTGTGTGTGTGCGTGCGTGTGCGTGTGCGTGTGTGTGTGTGTGTGTGTGTCTATGTGCGAACACACATTCTGGGCTTTGCTGCCTAGGGCCTACAATTAAAGTAAGTGACATGAATGTGTCTTTAAAAGAGAGATCTGTGGAAAACTAACGGATTGTCTGTCAGGGGAAGAAAAAAAAATGAAATATGGCTGCTTCAGTCCACTGAATGGATGAATAGGAAAGTACTTGTCCATCCAAGCACCCAAAGGGATAAAACCCAATGATAGCCTTCTCAACTGCTTAGCACATAATGCATGGGCTGTTGTGATGCTAGTAATGTGTTTTTTACTTCTTCCTATCTAGAAGGAATGAATCAAATATGAGGAGAGCTGGAACATGATTTTCAACCCATTGCTTTTGATTAAGTGCCCGAACACACAGGTCCTGGGACTTGCAGTAACACTAATGGGGCAGAAAGTGCCATAAAAAAGGACGGGCCCTACTTTTGTCCAAATGCCATTATCCTGGAATCAGAGACCCTGGTGTAATATGTCCACAGTTAACCTTTTTTTTCTGACAGGAAATTTTCTCCATCCACTCACACCATCAATTATGCTGCATTTGGCCAGAGTGGTGAGTGATTACTTGATTTCAAGTGAAAGAGGTACGTTTGCCAAGCTCCCAGATACCAAATGCTGATGAAGAGGGAGAGAGCCGGGGGAATGATGACCAATAAGATTTGGACAAAATGGTTCTTTTGTTTTATGCAGGTTTTCTGCTTTGCTTGCTCATTTGCTGGTTTTGGGAAAAGAAAAGATTCAGTGACTGAAAACAGGATTATTATCATTATATTGACTCAAAAAGCCATGAATTGATGGAGACCGGCTACCCAGGAGGATCTGGCAGGTAAAAATAAGCTGGTGGATATAACTAACAGACAGAACCAGGATTGTTGGGACCTGGTACAGCAAGAGAAGAGTGAAGAGATTCCCTTTCAGCTGACCCTCCCAGCAGAAGGAGAATTCAGTCACCATCCCCAGGGATCAGGCTCCTGGCTCTTATTCCAGTCTCTGCCCCAGGCACACCGCTCCCCTAGAGCTTCCCTGGCTGCCTCCAAACTTTGCCAGACAATTTTTTCTTGCAATCAGCAAGTTGCAGATTGTCCAACTGTTCTGTCATTTATTGTCAACGGCTGCGAAGAGGGGAGGAAAAAAAAAAAAACGAAAAAGAAAAGGAAAAGAAAAAATTCCACAATGCTATAACCTAGTCCTGAATGTAAATCAAACATTCCCTGTCATGTTGATAGCTTGTGTTAGTCTAATGTATTTTATATTACTCAAAAGCTTTGAAACCCTGCAGCTTTCTTCATACAGGCCATTATGCGGTTATCATTAAATTGTCTTGCAAAGAACATTATCGGTAATTATAGCAGACACTAAAATCAAATGATCAGAGTGGGACCTTTAACACCAAGAGGAACCATTAGAAGTTAATCAAATAAAAGGATGAGAATAATTATGTTAGGATTAAGCAGTAATATGCCAGAAGTTATATACTTTGCTGACTATATATCTTTACTCCCAGCTTCCTGAATTTCCTTTTCGTTGATGTGTTTTTATATAATACTTTGGCACAGAATGTAAACGACAATATTTTTGTCGTGGCACAATCGGGCTTGAAGGTTCATGGGCGGTTCATGTCTAAATGCCATCAGAGGCATGGAGGTAATGATGAAGATAAAAATAATAGTAATAAAAAAGTGCAAAGCTGGAAAAAAAATCCATCGGTCAATGAAGCGTATCAAAATGATAAAAATGGTTGCAACAGGCACAGGTGCAAAGAAAAGTCGTTACTGGCGGGTTGCTCTGTCTTGGAGCTGAGGATTTCTGCTGCAGGCCTCACTGCAAACCAGCATACTCAGAAGGGTCCACCGGCTTGCTTGTGCCTGAGAGAAGAGGAAGCCAGCATCTTGCAGGCTCTCTAGTTGCCCCTGCTGGAACTGATAGTCAGGGCCCATGGGTGGCAGCTGGGGTAGGGATGCTCACGGTGCAGGCAGGAGAGGGGCCCAGTTCCCTAAGGCCGAGTGCTGCCAGTGGAGGTATCAGGCTCACAGGGTCACTCCTGGTCCCCTCCCTTTACACACACACACACACACACAGACACAGACACACACACACACACACCCCTCTGGTGCCTCACAGATGCCTGTCTCTCCAGTGTGATGAGCTGACAGTAACACATGACCCAGAGGGCTGAGAGCTATGGCTCCAGCTGGGAAGAGGGTGAATTTCCCCAGGCATGGCCCATCATAGCTTCCAGATTAAACCTGAGCCACAAGACAAACAAGGCCACTGTTAACAGCTAGGAAGAATGAGACCTTCTCCATAACATGACCTTTTAAAAAATTATAATCGCTCACTCACTTTTCCCCACTTCCCTGATAAACAAAGATCAATTCATAATAACAGTTTTGCACTTGTGTCTGGCTTTGTGCTGGGCACCAGGATATAGTGATGAATAAGATAACATGACGATTTTCTGCTAAACTGTTGCTATGATGACATGCAAATACAAACCACAAAGTACAACTAACACTTGAACAACACAGGCTTGAAATATATCTGTTTATACATGGATTTTTTTCAATAAGTGGAACACCATTCATGGTTGGCTGAAGCCATGGATGCAAAACTGTGGATATGGACGGACGACTACAGGACTTGAGCATCCTCAGATTTTGGTGTCCATGGTGGGTCCTGGAACCAATCCCCTGTGGCTGCTGAGGGAAGATTGTAGTTTAGGTGGTAAATCCCAGTCTAAACTTTCCATATTTTTCATGGTTTTACATTTTTGGAAGCTTTGTGATGTTTTTAAATGAGGGCATCACCCTGTTTCACGGAGGTCAAAACAGGCACATTGGAGATGATGATGGAGTTGAAGTGGAGATCAGAGCAAGGCTCCTCTGAGTACCCAGATGGGCCCTGGGATTCTCACAGCGGCCTCACTGGGGGACATCAGCTCCCATTGTCCTTTGTTGCCTGGCCAACATTGTATATCAACAAACCTCATGGGGCCGCTGTAAGGAGAGAATGAGGTCAAGGGTATGGAAGGGCTTCTAAAGTTGAAGTGAGTTTAGAGAGCACCATTGGGGCTGCTTTTTTGGCTGTGTGTGTCCTCAAGTTGTAAAGTCTTGAGCCCATTGCGGGAGAGGTTTATGAAGAGTCATAACCTTTGGGGAAAGAAGACAGGTCACACTCCTAAGTGATAGAGCAGAGAGGTGAACTTTGGGAGATGAATGGCTGGTGTACCTTAAACAGAAAATGTTTAGTCTCATATCTGTCAAGTACCTGCTTAGCCAATAAGCTGTTGACAGGAGACCCCTCAAACCAGAAACAGGAACTTGCAGAGATTTCGAAACAGGAAGAGACAGTGATCATTAGAGGTGGTGAAGAGCCTCAGTCACATAGAAAAAGAGGTGTCTTCTTCAGGGCTCATAGTTCTGGGTGCAGCGGAAGAGTCTTGGGGGGCTAGATATCCTTCCTTGTTAGGCTGTGGGGCTGGGAACTAAGTCCAAAATGGTCCAGGAGGCACAGAGAATCCTCTGGCCCCAGCAGCTATTCTAGGCCAATTCCACCCCTAACCTCAGTCTGAGCATCCCATTCACTTACAGCTGCAAGGCCAAAACTGCAAGGCAAAACCAGAGACTTCACTGGCCCAGGGAAAGAACAAACCAAGAGGCCATGGAAACTGCTAGCCTGCACCCACTGAGCAACACAAGACAGGTGAGGGTCACCTTCCGCTAGGACGTGTTGTCTGAATTGTGCTACTTTCTGTTTATATTTTATTTTTATTTTTAAATTTGTTTTGTTGCCTAGTTTCACAAGAAATTACATTCCTATGTCCATGCTTTTAAAGGAAGCTACAAGTACGATGACTTGGAAAGAAAAGGAATCTCAGAGAGAATGTATGTCAGAGAAGCCCACAGTGGACTAGAGTCTGGGGACAAATAAGCCAGATTCCTGGAACCGCAAGACAAAAGACATTCCTGCCCAAAGAATTGGTTTTACATTAGAGTTGTTTTGTCACTTCACTGAGAAAAGCCGATATTTTCCCTTTCCTTGTTGTTACTGAATTCCTGTAAGTGACATCAGAGGAGGGGAGTAAAGATCATCCATAATATCTTACAAAGTTCAATAAATGTTTGTGGGTTGATTGATCAGGGCATGCCAGGGGAGATGTCAGGGGAGAGAAGCTCAGCTTACAAGTAGCCATTTGGAAGCTCCCTTCCACCTGGGAAACTGGATGAGCACAGCTGATGTCTTTTCTAGAAACTGCCTTTTATAGTATTTGACAAAAATGTTTTGTTCCATCTGAGATTCGTAATAGCCACATTGAGTAGAAGCAGTGACATTTTTTCATCCCATTTTACAGATGAAGACACTGCACTCAGTGAGGTAGGGGTCTAATTTGTAACAAAACATGGACTGAACTCAGCCCTCAGGCCTGCCTCTGACCGCCGCAGCCCTGTTTTTATATATTTGTGTAGCAGGGCCATGCCACTGGGGGCAGTTCAAATGGAGACTAACTTTGGAGCATGTTATGAATTTTTGGAGTCTTCTCATCCATAAAGGACTTGTGTAAAGGACTGATGCTGAAGCTGAAGCTCCAATACTTTGACTACCTGATGCCAAGAGCCAACTCATTGGAAAAGATCCTGATGCTGGAAAAGATTGAAGGCAAAAGGAGAAGGGGGCAGCAGAGGACAAGATGGTGAGATAGCATCACTGACTCAATGAACATGAATTTGAGCAAACTTCAGAAGATAGTGGAGAACAGGGGAGCCCCGTGAGCTGCAGTCCCTGGGGTTGCAATGAGTTGGACATGACAGCGAACAAAACCACCACACCCACCAAGCACAAAGCAGCTTCAAGCCGCCACTTGTCCATGAATTCATAGGTCTAGATGATGCCTGTTGATCGCTGAAGACAGAGAAAATAGTGGACACTCGACATTCCACATGCCTCTGGTGTATGCCAGGGGGAGGCCCCTCGTAATTCCAGTTGCACAGTGAACATCACCTCTCCTTGTGCTCTTTTCAAGGCCACAGCCCGGAATGAGGCTCAGAATAACTGCCCTGTTATTCAGCAGACTTTGAGGCAGGCAAGGTCTCTGCAGTGTGGTCAAGCAATGTTATCCATGATGATGGGGAAGGAGCCAGAAGGCACCCTTTTGCACACACCCCCCTCATGCTATTGCACTCTTAAATTAGCCCTGCAAACCCAGGTGTCAGCCTTCCCTCTGGAACAACTCAGACGAACCATTAAAAACGCCAAGAAGAAATGAATGCCTAAATCACCCTGTCTCTCCGAAGGTAGAGTCTTACCTAATCACATGTCAGATCATATTTTTTCTTTCCCCAGATAGATGTCACAGAGACAAAGGTACCGCTTCAGCCTTAAGTAACTATTGAAGTTTTACCCCGACAGATTATTCGCTAGGAGTAACTAACGTAAAAAATGCCCTGTCAGACAACAGCTTGGCCTTCTCTCATTTTTTTAAATGGTAATATTTGGTTTCATCTGGCAACTCCTTGGGAAAATTTAGCACTGAGTCAGAAAGGTTGGCCAACAAGTAGCACTTCATAAATTGCTGGAGCCCTAATCAATACATATTGTCATCCTCTGCAGTCCTTCGGGCAGATTTCTCTCTGCCCTGAGTCGTTGGTGTATTTTATGAGGTTGTTACAGGCTGGGCTTGCATGGCCTGGGCCTAATGAACCTGTCACCGCGCTATTGATTGACATGGCGGTGTAAGTGAGACAGGCGATTCCGATTGACTTCCTAATTACTGCTGCTGGGCTGCCTCGCCAACTGCTCGGGCCAGAGGTTAATAGTTTTGATGTTCAGCCGCTCCTAGCTGTGGAGGCCGGAGTGAAACTGGCTCTTTAGAAGTCAATACCTGAATCAAGTTCTCAAGGCTACGGCCCTGCTGATCAATTAAGGCCTCGTGTTCCTCCTGGTGGCGGCTGACAGGGGGCTGAGGAGTGAGGGGTTCACAAGCAAGTGGTCTTAGGGAGTCTACGAGGCTTTGAGAGCACCACCCCATGGCCCAGGATTGGCAAGTAGGTGGTGGGGAGGGAGGTTGTAGTGTTGGGGGAGGGATGTGGAAGTGGGAACCACTAAAGAACCCTGCACCCTAAACCCTGCGGTTTTGGTTTTTTCTCTTTTTCTTCCCAAGGACTGAAAATTAAGTGTTTCAATGTGGTGATTTCTGCCAGGTGCCATGGACTCTTGGAGAAGAAAGAATGAGATAATTTGCCTTCACTTATCTATTTGGCAGAAACTCACTGAATGTTTACCTTATCCAAGATATAGTGGGAGTGCACAGATTTACAGTAATTGTTCAATGGTATTATGTCTTAAGCGTTGGGAATGTTTTCACACCCAATGTTTTACTTGGAACTCATAACACACCATGAAGAAGGGAATTACTGTCTTCATTTCTGATGAGAAAACAGGCTCCATAGAGGTAACTGATTTCCCCAAAGCCATGCAACTGGATGGAGAGAAGCAAAACGTCACAAGAGGATGTTCTGGGTGTTAATCTGATGCTCCTGCCAGGAATCAGGGATGCACAATCCCTGAATCCTAGGAGCTCACAAACCAATTGAGCTGAGCAAGGCGGGTGTTCCAGACATGACAGGTGTCCCCGGGGCTGCCACCAGTTTCACTGGTGAGCCTGGGAGAGCTCACAGGATTCAAGCTACAGTCATGCTCATGGCTTATGACAGCAAAGGATCCAAAGCAAAATTGCCAAAGGGAAAAGTGCATGGTGTGAAGTGTGAGGGAAACCAGACACAAGCTTCCAAGATCCTCTCCCAGGAGATCCACTCAGGACATGCTTAGTCCCCTCCATAATGACTTGCGACAACAGGGCTGAAGGGTTGTCCAGCAGGCAGGGAAGCACCTGAGAGCCACAGAGCCCAAGGTTTTTACTGGGAACTGGTGCCGCAAACACCCTCGCCTGGCAGGTACCAAAATTCCAGACTCCCAGAAGAACATCAAGGCTCAGGACAGAACACATTAGATAGAGTAACCCACCCTTTTCAGCTGGGGAATCCAAGTTCCTCCTGAAATCTGAGTTCCCAGACACCAGCTGAGGGCCAACCTTGCAAGCAGAGCTTTCTAAAGGCAGCCATCTCTGGCCCATGATGGTAGCTCTTTTCTGCATAACCAAGAATCTGAGCATAAAACAGAAGATGGAGCTTATGTGGAGTGCAGAGAAACAGACATAGATTCAGCCATTCAGAAGAGGAGGACTATGCTTCAGTGAAGGCTTCATAGAGGATCCTGCCATTAAATACAGCCCAACTGTATTAATCACACCTTTTTATTTTTCTGTGCTCCTGGTGCTCTGACATTTGGGGCTTTGCTGACTGGAGAGGGAGGGCCCCCACCGCCACGCCCACCCCTACCTCCACCTGAGAAAAGCGAAAAAAGCAAAAGTTGCTCAGTCATGTCCGACTCTTTGTGATCCCATGGACTATACAGTCCATGGAATTTTCCAAGCCAGAGTACTGGAGTGGGTAGCCTTTCCCTTCTCTGGGGGATCTTCCCAACCCAGAGATCGAACCCAGGTCTCCTGCATTGCAGGCTGATTCTTTACTAGCTGAACCACAAGGGAACCCCCACCCAAGGGTTAGCTAATTCCTAGTGACAGCAATGGAGCATGGTTAGTGTGTGCAAACTTTCCAATGAAGAGCTTGCACCCCCAACCACCTCCTTTACTGGCGCTCACACTCGGGGCCATACTCCTCCCGTCCCAGTCACCCCAAGGCCAGGTGTCAGACACTTACGGGAAACCCCTCTACCTCGGAGCCCACTGAACTGATTCAAGCCAGCCAATCCTGAGCCTGCTGGTCTGGCCTTACTTCTCAGCAGAAACCCCAAGAAGAGCCCTCACTCACGGTTCACTTCTCTCTTTCAGTCTCCTGACTGACCTCAGGGCTTGAAGTGCCCCCCGACTCTTGGGAACTCCAATGAACTCTCTTGCCAATGCCTGTTGTCTCCTGATATGTTGGCTGCATCATACCTGAAAGATAACAAAACCTGCATTTTAAAACACTGACCCCCACTACCACGCCACATTCCTGGCGATGCTGAATGGACTCAGGAACAAACAGCAGTTTCTAAGCAGGAGATGGGCTAGCCTGGAAGAGAGAGAAGGAAAATCATGAGTCAACGGAGTGTGGAAGACATTCCACCTCTAGGAAACTGTGGAACGGCCACACCGGGCCTCGTGTGGTGGCTGGGGACATGGCCTGCTCGAGAAGGGACAGCCCAGGGTTACAGGGCTTGGTTTCTCCCCATCATTCCCAGCACCCACCCCGTTCAGGGCTATTTTCCCTCATGAGGTGCCCTTAACCCTTCAGTATGCAACGCCCTCCTTCCTCTTCTCCATTTAGCCAAGTCACCTTCCTCCCAGGTGTCACGTGAATGAGGAATCCCCAGCCCATGTTAACCTCCGTCTTCTCTGAACTTCTACCTAAGCACCACAATGTTGCATATTAAATGACCCTCTGTTCCATTTTATTTATATTTAGTTTTTTTTTTTCTTCCACATGCTCAGGATGTCATCTTAACCAGATCATAAATGCTTTAAGNGCCCATGTTAACCTCCGTCTTCTCTGAACTTCTACCTAAGCACCACAATGTTGCATATTAAATGACCCTCTGTTCCATTTTATTTATATTTAGTTTTTTTTTTTCTTCCACATGCTCAGGATGTCATCTTAACCAGATCATAAATGCTTTAAGGGAGTGCTATGTTCCCCAGAGCATGGCCTGGTGCCTCTCTCACGGTGGTTCTCCTAATAACTACTAATTGATTCAGAAAAGAGNTATATACTTTATATTCTGCTTAATTCGGAGAAGGCAATGGCACCCCACTCCAGTACTCTTGCCTGGGAAATCCCATGGACGGAGGAGCCTGGTAGGCTGCAGTCCATGGGGTCACTAAGAGTCGGATACGACTGAGCAACTTCACTTTCACTTTTCACTTTCATGCATTAGAGAAAGACATGGCAACCTGGTCCAGTGTTCTTGCCTGGAGAATCCCAAGGGCGGTGAAGGCTGATGGGCTGCCATCTATGGGGTCGCACAGAGTTGGACACGACTGAAGCAACTTAGCAGCATACTGCTTAATTATAACAATGTCATTGGTCATGATAAACATGTTAATTATGCCAGGAGAGTGAGAAAATTTAACCCGTGACAAGCAGTATTTAGCTTCATATAAACAAGCACCATTCTCTCCAACAAACATGTCAATAACATTATTTTCTATCGAAAATAATGGTAGTCTTCAGAAAATGTTACAGTCCTCCTCAAAAGGAAAATAAACACATTTTAAAACCAACCACAAAATAAGTAAAGATAAATTTTACTTGAAAATTTATCCCACCTGGTTAATATTCTGTATTCTTCGTAACTCTATGATAGCTGATTTGTAAATATTCCTAATCCCTTTCCTTTTCCCTAGAAAAGGATGATCCTCAGGATATAACATTTTAAGAGCACTTGTATCAGATTTTGCCCTTCCAGCTTTCTTGCTAGAATATTGTTGTACCTAGTGACCCATGGGTTTCTTTTAAAATTTTCATAAGGTTGAATAAAAGGTTTTGGAGCTTATATCTGAGAGCATGCCACCTCACCAAGAATGTCCTTTCTTTTCTTGTCTGTCTGACACAAAGGACCACATCAGGACTCACTCTGTGCTCCCTACCATCATTTCAAGCCTTCTTCCTCTGAATTCCTTTGGCTTTTATGCTGACAACATTGATTTTGGCACTTTAAACATGTACCATTAAGAAATTTTTAGTGATTTCTCATGTTTTGACTCATGACTTTTAAAAGAGAGGGAGTTTTCCCTGTATGCCTGGAGACTCAATATATTCATAGAAGCATAGACTCAGGGTTGGAAGACACCCTAAATGTTCACTGAATGCAAATGAATCCACAGTGCTTGCATTTCCCCTTTAAAACCTCCTGCTTTTGGTCATCCTCCAGGGATGGGAAAATCACTATCTCCCAAAGGAAATTATTTTGTTTTCAGATGACTCTGATGGTTGGAGAGCAAAAATATTACTCTCATGTTCCACTCCTCCTCTGCCACCATCCTCAACTATAATTTCCATCTCATGGGTCCAGTTTTTTCCATCAGGGAAATATACAACATTCTAACCTCTCGACAGATTTCAAACATCTCCAAATAACTGAGATGTCTTTTCTAGACTAAATATCCCCCAGTTCACCTCTTTTTATGTAATACGGCTTTGAGCTCCTCTGTTCAGTCTTCTCACAGCTCAACTACAAGCTAGTTTTGTGTTTTCCTTTTTTTCTTTCTCCCTCAACAGCCTCTGTCTACCTCATAGCCTAATGAGCTTCCCAGGTGGCGCTAGTGGTAAAGAATCCACCTGCCAGTGCAGGAGACCCAGAGATGCAGATTTGATCCCTGGGTTGGGAAGATCCCCTGGAGGGGGGCATGGCAACCCACTCCAGTATTCATGCCTGGAGAATCCCATGGACAGAGGAGCCTGGTGGGCTTCAGTCTAAGGGGTTGCAAAGAACTGAACACAACTGCAATGACTTAGCACACATTGAAGATCTCTCCCCAGCCCAGAGGAAGGCACATTTTTGTCCCTTTCGCCTTTTCTTGTTATCTTCAAAGGGAAGCAAAGAGCATTTTTTTAATAGTAAAGTTTTTGCTTTCAAGCACTGTGGGGAAGATACATTGAAATAAAAAAGTAAAAACTCTAAAAGTTACGTAAAACTTAGATGTAAGTTTCCAGGTCTACCATTTTTCACTCCTTTTGAGAAAGTAGAAGGAAGTCTGTTTCATTGTCAGCCCTGCTTTATTTCTAGAAGTGGGACTCATCAACATTCCCTCTCCACTTACTAACCCTTCCCTAATTCCTGCAAGAAAGCACCTCTTTCCAGAATGTGATTCAGGCAAAGCAAATACTTCAATGGTTAAACATCTAAAAGGCTCCCAGACTGCATATAATCTCCACTAGATTTGTCCTACTTTCAGAGATCTATCTCCTTTTGGCATTTTATCATTCTCCTTAGAGACTTTTTGTTGACTTTTTGGCATTTATTGATCAAATGTTCTCACCAAAAAAAAAAAAAAAAAACATAGAACAAGAGTGCAAAAAATATCAAGGCTAGAAATAGGGATCTGGGAGTAAGTCAATGGCATCCATTTGGTAATTGAAGCTTCAGCGATGGATAGGATCTCCTTTGGGGAATCTAAAGAAGGAAAGTGGGCTGGGAAACTTAAGGAACACCCAGGTTTGTATCAAAGGAGAAAAAGTCACAGTGAGATAAGGAGGGGGTGCGGGGGAGGAAAAGGATATAAATGACAAGAAACCAAAGAGAAGACAACTTGAGGAAGGCAGGAGTGGTCCATGAGTCAAATGCTGCAGCGAGGTCAAACAGGAAAAGGCATGAAGTGTGTCCACTAGCTCACAAAAATGTCACTAGTACCTAGGTGAGACAGAAACCAGACTGTGATGGGAAATGAAAGTGGATGCACTCCAGTTTGTCTTTATCTGCCTTAGCATGTGTGACCCCAAAATGACCCTATATATTTCAAGTGTGGTCTGACAGGTGGTGTAAAGTGAGATCATGTCCACTTTGACCGATTCACTCTGTTTGGTAATGAAGCTTCAGCCCACATTCAGTTATTTTCGGCAGTCCCACTTACTGCACCACTCCAATGACTCACATGAAAGTAGTCTGTTTAAACCTTATGTCATTTCCATACATGGCAGAACTAATACATGACTTCCCATCTCGCGCTTGTGCAGCTGAGTTTTAAAACTAAGTTCAGAACCTCATCCAGCTACAGTTTACCTTATTAGTTTCAGTTCTTTGTTCCAACCTATGGGAACATTCTTTGTCCTAATTCTGTCATCCTACATATTTGCTATACTTCTGGCTTTAACGGCATCCATAAATCTGATTTACACTGGTGTTTCCAACCAAGTCATCAATAATGTCAAGTACCAAGCATTCAGGCCAGGGTTGGGTGGAAACTTGAAGATATGGCTGGGTCTGAAGCCAATAACAAGTGTCTAAATGCTGACACTAGCAGGTCTGAAGCCAGCAGAGTCAGTGAGTATGGTATTAAGGGTTGTTCAAGGCGGGAAAGACAATGGATAAGTAATGGGGCAGAAACCAGGAACTGAGCCAAACCACAACCTAGATGAGCAAATTCAATATAAAGGAGAGATCTAGAAGCTAGAGAAATTAAAAGACTATCCAAAGTCAAAAACAGGCTCAAGAGAGAGAGTGCATATATAGACACTAATTTTCGGACTTCCAGGTGGGTTTTATTTCTTCTTTTCCACATGCAAGGGTGTGTGTCCTTTAAAATTAAGGGCTTTTGATAAATAAAAATATGGTACAAGACATGTCTTCTGGCTCTTTCCTAAGTAGCTTTTCTCACATGGAACATTTTTTTGGACTGGCCAAGTAACCAGCTACGACGAATTCTCCTAACTCTACTGTGTCTACTCCGTATTTCTCTTCCTGTTCCCAAGGAGGTGAGACTTTATAAGGAATGTTAATAGGGAGCAAGAATAGTCAAGCGAAGGGGAAGAAGAGGGAACATAGAACATGGCTTTTCACTGGGATTCCTATGTTGTATTTATTTTCTGTCCTGGAATTTCATACAAGATTAGCATCAATATTATTTTTAACACATATTAGCATAGCTAAAATGAAAACAAGACTGAATGCTGGGGAGAATGCGGCTAGAACTCTCATACACTGCTGGTGGGAATGCAAAACAGGATGTCCACTTTAGAAAACAGATGGGCAGTTTCTTATAAAGTTAAACATATCCTTATCACACATGCACGCTAAGCGGCTTCAATTGTGTCTGACTCTGAGCAACACTATGGACTGTAGTTGGCCAGCCTCTTCTGTCTATGGGATTCTTCAGGCAAGAAAATTGGAGTGGGTTGCCATGCCCTTCTCCAGGGGATCTTTCTGACCCAGGGATCGAAGCTAAGTCTCTGATGTCTCCTAAAGTGGCAGGTGGGTTCTTTACCACTAGTACCACCTGGGAAGCTCAGTAATTCCACATGACCCAGTAATTCCATTCCTAGGTATTTACTGAAGCGAAGTTAAAATTTTGGTTACACAAATACTTTACACCAATGTCTATAGTTGCTGTATTAATAATTGTCAAAAAATGCAAAACAACCTAAATTTCTTCAGGTGGTGAATAGATAAACAAATTGGTACATCCATATAATAGACTATTGCTGGTACTGCTAAGTTATTTCAGTCGTGTCCGACTCTGTGCGACCCCATAGATGGCAGCCCACCAGGCTCCACCGTCCCTGGGATTCTCCAGGCAAGAACGGTGGAGTGGGTTGCCATTTCCTTCTCCAATGCATGAAAGTGAAAAGTGAAAGTGAAGTCGCTCAGTCGTGTCTGACCCTCAGTGACCCCATGGACTGCAGCATTTCAGGCTCCTCCGCCCATGGGATTTTCCAGGTAAGAGTACTGGAGTGGGGTGCCATCGCCTTCTCCGATAATAGACTACTACTCAACAATAAAAAGGAATGATCTACTGACATATACAATAACGTGAATGAATCTCAAAATTATTAGGCAGAATGAAAAAGGATATATACTGTATGATTCCTTTTATATTACAATCTAGGAAAGGAGAAACTATAGGGATAAAAATAAATCATTGGTTACCTACAGGCGGGAGCAGTAGGAGAAACTGACTATGAAGAGGCACGTAATGGGATTTTGGAAGGTGATGTAACCATTCTGCATCTTGATTATGGTGCTTGCTCAATGACTTTATGCATTTATCAACACTCATAAAACTGTACACAGAAAAGAGAAGATTTTAGTTGTATGCAAATGGTTGTTATTTAGTTGCTAAGTCGTGTCTGACTCTTTTCATCCCCATGGACTATATATAGCCTGCCAAGTTCCTCTGTCCATGGGATTTCGAAGGCAAGAGTACTGGAGTGGGTAGCCATTTCCTTCTACAGGGGATCTTCCTGACCCAGGGCTCGAACCCGCATTTCCTGTGCTGCAGGCAGATTCTTCACCAAAAGTCACCTGGGAAACCCCATATGTAAATTACACCTCAATAAACATGACTAAAAAGTATATTTCCTTTAGTAGCCCAAACTTGCAACAGTAATGATTAATTATATTATGAAACGTTTATACAATAAAGCATTACACAGTTGTTTTGGACTTTGTTAGATTTTTTCTATTCCCAATAGCTTATGAAGAATCTTTACAGGGACTTCCTGTAAAGGGAAGTAGATACAGTGGATAAGTGGTACAGTGGATAAGAATCTGCCTGTCCGTGCGGGAAACACAGGTTCCATCCCTGGTCTGGGAAGATTTCATGCACCACAGCTCCTGAAGCCCGAACACTCTAGAGCGTGTGCTCGACAACCAGAGAGGTTACAGCAGTGAGTAGTCCATGCACTGCAGTGAAGAGTATCCTCCTGCTCACCACAACTAGAGAAAGCCCACATGTAGCAAGAAAGACACAGCACAGCCAAAAATAACTGATACAAAATTATTTAGAAAAGAGCCTTTACATAGGGGCAAAATGTCTCTGTTCCTAAGTTAGAAGTCACCAACTTGTTTTTCCACATTCCCTTGCAGCTAGGGCATGGGGGTGTGTCGTATGTTCCTCTTATGTGTCAGATTCACTCTTAACAAAATTCCAATTCAAAATTGTGGTGAGAGGAAAGAGGTGTCTACAAAGTAATCCATTCTGCTGAGGGTGGTGCGTAGTGGCACAGAGAGATTTCCAGAAAGGCAGTGACAAAGGGTTGAGCAGCAGTGTTCCACCCCCAAAGTCAGAGGTGCGGTTAAGTTCCTGAAGCATCCTGGGGCTATAATTTGAGCTGTATATTCCTCAGGCCTGGCTCTTGTGCCCTCCAAGAGAGTAACACCTTTACATTAATTTAAATTTTAATTAATTTAGTTCACCATTCTTGTTCTTGTTTGCAACTAGGAACCTTGAGTAGACAGAACAGTCATTAAAAATTATGTTTATAACCAGAGCCTTACCAACATGAGCTAAGATTACATCATGGATATGGTGGCTTATATCATCATGGAAAAATGGGACTTGTGCCTGGCAATGACTTCCACACCATGAGCACATGTAGGAGGTGAGTGCTGTCATTCCTGGCAAGAAGCTCTATGACAAGGTACAGCCTACATCACTCATCTAAAAATGGGTTCCAAGTCTCCATTTAAACGGCAGGAAGAAGATAGAAGAGAAAGGACAGTCTTCACCTGCAGGTTTCCAAACTCATAGCTGCACTGAACTTCAGAACGTTAAGAAGAGCCATTTAAATGTTTCTGCTGAGCTATTTGATTTTCAATATATCGAGGTGTACCATCCTTGAAAAAAAAACTGTTAACATGGAGTTGCAACAATGTAGGAAAGGCTTAACTACAGCTTTGAGTTTATTAAACACAAACAGACACACACAGGGATATTAAATAATTAAATATGTATGTATAGGCAAAATACGTCTGGAAGAAAATTTGCTCAAATGGATACAGGAGCTTGGGCAGGTGAGTTTTTAAATAGTTATTATTGTCCTTTGTATCCACTTCCCTTCTCTTCCTCCATGTTCCAAAATGAAGATAATCTGACTGTCAAAAATCAGAAAAATGTGAATGTTTTGAAATATCTCAAATTTGCACTTAAATTCAGCAAAAAATGCCCTCTTTTTCCCTAGAATCCCATACAATAAAGGACTCTTTGGGTGCATTTACTCCTAACCTTAAGCCCGTTGACCCCCATAACCGGGAATGATATATAAGAAAAAGGGAAAAGGTCACTAGAAACCTTGCCAAGTTAAAATTAGCCCTTAGGATAACTGTTTGGTGAGTACTCTTCTGAAGGGCTCTGTTACTTCTTTTGAAGTTCTGATCTTGACTCAAAGCTGCTTCATCAGAATTCCTAAGGTGACGTCCCAGCGTCTGCCGGACCACCTTGCCAGCACTTTCTTCCCAGCATGAAAAGCCAGGCACCTGGGCATGGCAAGATCCGACAGACTGCCCAGTGGGAAGTTAGGAACTCCTAGCTTTATTTTTGCTCCTGGATTACTGAGGAATCCCCCAAGAGGTCTTACATGAAAGACAATAAGCCCACTACACTTGCCGGATGTGCCTTAAGAAACGACAAATACAAAAGCGGTCACACTCATTAGAGCACAACATGGCATGTTATGAAAAACACAACATATGGTCATTTGAAGTCTGAGAATCCTGTGGAGTTTTAAATTCTTCATCTGAATATCCTTTGATGTATAACCGTGTCCTTTCTGATTCTTTGAAAAATGAGAGTTTTGAGATCAAAACCACAGATGGAAACTTTCTCTCAGTGGGTAAAAATCACCTGAAGATAAAGTTGCTAGACTCTGTTAAAGGGATGAAATTAAACACATGGACACGAAGCATTTTAAATAGATCTCCATGAAAAAGATAATCTATTAATCATTCTTTAAAGTTTAGTAAACCCACAAAATTTGGAGACACTCCTTTAAATGAAATATTTTTTCACTTCTAGTTATATAATGTTATCAGGGAAGCAGTAACCTTCTTCCACTTAATAAAAACTGGTAACCCTTTATCAACTGAGCAAGAGTCAATTGATTGAGAATCTATTGTGATTAACATTAGTTTGGAATCAGCAGTATGATAGTAAAATCCCTGGGAAAGGGGATTATGCATTAAATTTTATGCTTACCATTTGCTAACTAAATTAGTGCTAAGACGTAAGTGATGAAGCTAATGGAGACATAAGTAAAGTTTGCTTTCTTTTCCTCTCTATTTATTTGGAATTTTAACTCCCATCCCTAGGCCTTTAGCCAAGATTTGTTTGCAGTTCCTTTTCTCTCTGTAGTAT
The DNA here is from genome assembly GCA_006410875.1 of Neotragus pygmaeus. Classification (NCBI taxonomy): domain Eukaryota; kingdom Metazoa; phylum Chordata; class Mammalia; order Artiodactyla; family Bovidae; genus Neotragus; species Neotragus pygmaeus. The sequence continues at coordinate 1,160,985 of SJYV01010468.1, read as the reverse complement.
TTTAGATGCACCAATAAGATGTTAGGGTCTTGACTGGTGGCTCAGAAGGTAAAGAATATGCCTGCAATGTGGGAGACCTAGGTTCAGTCCTTGGGTTAGGAAGATCTGCTGGCAAGGGAATGACAACCCACTCCAGTATTCTTGCCTGGAGAATTCCATGGACAGAGGAGATTGGTGGGGCTACAGTCCATGGGATCACAAAGAGTTGGACACAACTGGGTAACAGTTACCCTGGTTCTCGGTAAGGGTACTGTGGGGGGAGGTGGTATACTCATTTATATCCTTCAAAACAGAATTCCTCAGAATATCCGTTTGGGATGTTCTGATCTACTTTACTATTTTAATTGTAGGGAGAGGCAAACTTAGATCCAAAGAAAGAAAATAACTTGCTTAAATTATCAAGATAATGGTAGAGTACAGATTATGGTTTAGGGTTGAATAATTTGACTTCTGTCCAACCTTGATACCAAGAAAAAGTATATTGGCTCCCTGGGCCAAAATCAGGATTGAAAGTTGACTATTTTCTTCCCCTCTCCTCAGCTAGTTTATAAATTAAGGCTTTTTATCACAAGCAATGCCAAAGAATGTTCAAACTACTGCACAACTGCACTCATCTCACATGCCTGCAAAGTAACAGTCAAAATTCTCCAAGCCAGGCCTCAACAGTACGTGAACTGAGAACTTCCAGATGTTCAAGCTGGATTTAGAAAAGGCAGAGGAACCAGAAATCAAAATTGCCAACATCTGTTGGATCGTAGAAAAAGCAAGAGAATTCCAGAAAACCATCTACTTCAATCCATTGACTATGCTGAAGCCTTTGACTGTGCAGATCACAACAAACTGTGGAAAATTCTTAAAGAGATGGGAATACCAGACCACCTGACCTGCCTCCTGAGAAATCTGTATGCAGGTCAAGAAGCAACAGTTAGAATTGGACATGGAACAATGGACTGGTTCAAAATTGGGAAAGGAGTACCTGAAGGCTGTATATTGTCACCCTGCTTATTTAATTTATATGCTGAGTACATCCTGCAAAGTGCCAGGCTGGATGAAGCAAAAGCTGGAATCAAGATTGCTGGGAGAAATATTGATAACCTCAGATATTGACACCACCCTTATGGCAGAAAGCAAAGAGGAACTATAGAGCCTCTTGATGAAGGTGAAAGAGAAGAGTGAAAAAGCTGGCTCAAAACTCAACATTCAAAAAACTAAGATCATGGCATCTGGTTCCATCACTTCATGGCAAATAGATGGGGAAATAATGGAAACAGTGACAGACTTTATTTTCTTGGGCTCCAAAATCACTGCAGACTGTGACTGCAGCCATGAAATTAAAAGATGCTTGCTCCTTGGAAGAAAAGCTATGACAAACCTAGATAGTGTATTAAAAAGCAGAGACATTACTTTGCTGACAAAGTTATATATAGTCAAGGCTATGGTTTTTCCAGTAGTCAAGTATGGATGTAAAAGTGTTAGCTGCTTAGTCATGTCTGACTCTGCGATCCCATGGACTCCTCTGTCCCACCAGGTTCCTCTGTCCAATGGACTTTCCAGGCAGGAATTCTGGAGTGTCTTGCCATTCCCTTCTCCAGAACTGGATGTGAGAGTTGGACCGTAAAGAAGGTTGAGTGTCGAAGAATTGATGCTTTTGAACTGTGGTGTTGGAAAAGACCCTTGAGAGTCCCTTGGACTGCAAGGAGATCAAATCAGTCAATCCTAAAGGAAATCAATATTGAATATTCATTGGAAGGACTGATTTTGAATTTCCAATATTTTGGCCACCTGATGCAAACAGCCAACTCATCAGAAAAGACCCGACTTATCAGAAAAGACCCTGATGCTGGGAAAGACTGAAGGCAGGAGGAGAAGGGGACGACAGAGGACAAGTGGTTGGATGGCATGTCTGACTTGAGTTTGAGTAAGCTCCGGGAGATGGAGGACAGCGAAGCCTGGTGTGCTGCAGTCCATGGGTTGGGAAAGAGTCGGATATGGTTGAGCGACTGAACAACAACAATCACAAGTAAGGTCATGTGTAGCAGTGTGTATAGTAGCTCAGTCGGGTATGACTCTATGTGCCCCCATGGACTGTAGCCCACCAGACTCCTCTGTCCGTGGGATTCTCCAGGCAATAATACTGGAGTGGGTTGCCATGCCCTCCTCCAGGGAATCTTCCCAACTTAGGGATCGAATCCACATCTCTGCGTCTCCTGTGTGGGCAGGTAGATTCTTTACCGCTGCGCCATCTGGAAATAGGATCGTACTGCTGCTGCTGCTGCTGCGTGGCTTCAGTCGTGTCCGACTCTGTGTGACCCCATAGGTGGCAGCCCACCAGGCTCCGCCATCCCTGGGATTCTCCAGGCAAGAACACTGGAGTGGGTTGCCATTTCCTTCTCCAATGCATGCAAGTGAAAAGGGAAAGTGAAGTTGCTCAGTCGTGGCCAAGTCTTAGCGACCCCATGAACTGCAGCCCACCAGGCTCCTCCATCCATGGGATTTTCCAGGCAAGAGTAGTGGAATGGGTTGCCATTGCCTTCTCCAAATAGGGTCCTAAGGCTGATGTAATTAGTTACCACTAACTTGGTGGCTTAAAGTGACAGAAATGTATTTTCTCTCGGTTGTGGAAGCCAGAAATGCAAAACCAAGGTGTCCACAGGCGATGCCCTCTCTGAAGCTTCTAAGGGCAAAGCCTCCTCTGCCTCTTCCAGCTTCTGGTGGCTCCAGGCATTCTTTGACTTGCGGCTGCACAACTACAATCTCTGTTTCATTCTTCACGTGGCTTTCTCTGTGTCTTCTTTTCTGTTTCTTCTAAGAACTCTCATCATTGGCTTTAGGACCTACCAAAGATATCCAGGAATGGAAATTTTCATCCTGGAAAATAGAATACTGTATTTTCTTGAAATCCTAAAAATTTCCCCCTTAACTCTGTATCCTTTATTTTTGAGAAGAAAAATCCCAAAATATTACCCTTTCATCCTTTCCCTTTTGCAGCCCTCTTGATGTTTTTAAGTATCGTATGATATCTTACAAGGCCTTTGTAGTCCCTTGAATGGTGGACCCCACGAGATACTTCCATATCCTCACCCCTGTAACCTATGAATGTGAGTTTATTTGGATAAATGTCTTTGCAGATATCTCTAGGGGGCCAACATTCAAACCACTACAAAGGCCTTGTAAGGTATCATACAGTACTTAAAAACATAGAGGGTTGCAAAAGGGAACGGATAAAAAGGTAATAATTTGGGATTTTTCTTCTCAAAAATAAAGGATGTAGAGTTGAGGAAAAAATGCAGGATTTCAAGAAAATATAGTATTATATTTTCCAGGATGAAAACTTATGTTCCTAGATATTTCCTAATTCATTCATTAATCTAACATTAGGCGATGTTTTTTACCCTATCACACAAGCTCGGTGTTGTGTTTTGTTTTGTTTTTTTTTAAGAAAAAAACTTTAAAGTTTTAAAACTTTCCTGACCAAAAAAATTGTTTGATAGTATGAGAGACAATTCAGATTATATGAATTTTGCTGCACCATCATAAAAATTCTTTGAAGGCTTCATCAATTTTCTCCTGGTGCTTCACATCCTTTCAGTATTTAAATCACTTGTTTTGGAAGAAACTATTGTGTACTAGAGACAGGAGTGTTAAATTGAAAATGAAGTTGGTGTAGGCTAACTTTTTTATAGGTCAGTTCATATTTTTATCTTATAAAGACTCTTGCTCTCCTGCACAAACTTATATCTGTAGAGATTGCCTGTTCTGATAAAAGAACTTCTATTAACAAATGAGAACGTGTCAAACAAGTACAGGAAACAGGAATTGCTCTGTTTGCCCTGGGGAGGAGTCGACTTGAGCTGGGGCAGATGAAGGGCACAAGATATTGTGTACATTACTTACACAATACCTTGGGCTTCCAATGTGGCTCAGCAGTAAGGAATCTACTTGCCAATGTAAGAGACACCGAAGTTGTGAGTTCAATTCCTGGGTTGGGAAGATCCCGTGGAGGAGGAAATGGCAACTGATTCCAGTATTCTTGCCTGGAAAATTCCATGGACAGAGGAGTCTGGTGGGCTACAGTCTACAGGGTTGCAAAAGTCAGACATGACTTAGTGACTGAGCATGCATGCATGCATATAGTACTTCATACCTTTTAAATTAATTAAATGGGAAGAGTCATGTGGCAAGAAAGATTAGATTTACTTTAATTATTCTAAAAGAGAAAATCTTAGAAACAGCTGAAAGTACAGAGAGCTAACATTCTTCTTACTGTGAAGAAAGAGTTTCTGATAGTTAGAATTGTCCATAAGCAGAAAGGATCATCATGAAGAGCAGTAACACAGCCACTGTTAGAAATTTTCAACCCATGGCCAATGACCCTGGGATATATTATCAGTGTCCTTGGAGTATCAGTGATTTGGAGTATGAGAGATTATAGGGTGGAGAGGCTGTTGGTTTAAAACTCTATAACCTTTGGATTAAGACAATGTGCCATAGAATAGGTCAATTCAAGCCCGGAAAAAGAGATTAGCTATCCTCTCCCTTAGCTTCTAAGTCATCACTGTTCAATAGAAATATGATATGAATCATAATATAATTAAAAACTTTCTATTAGTCACATTAAAAACATGAAAACAGGTCAAATCAGTGTTTGTAATATTTTGTTTTATTTAACCCAATATATTTAAAATACCATCACTTAACCATATTAAATATTAAAAAGTCATCAGATAGTCTACATTATTTTTTCATAACAGGTCTTTGAAATCCAATGTATACATTTATGGACTAACCACATTTTGAGTGTTCAACAGCCACATGTGGCTACTGACTACCATGTTGAACAGCACAGTTCTAGAATTTGCTGTTAATGAAATCACCAGTCAGATTTCTGGGAGCTAGAAAAAGAAAGTTTATAAATGCAAGTGTTGGTAAATGGAAGTGTTGGGAAAACACTTCTGAGTGACTGGTGTACCTTCCCATGTCCTTGGGTGACTACTCTCATAATTTCCCTGCTTTCTCACCAAAACTTAGTATTAAGTAAATAATTTTACAAAACACCAACTTTTTAAAAATCAACTTCCAACAGGACCCACCCTCCAAAAGTAAAGCATCCTACCATATTTAAATCTTTTATTCCAGGAGCAACTGCAATTATAGATATGATAGCTTTTACTGTTTACTAGCTAGATGTGTCTCTTCTCACCGTGGGATTTAAGTACTCTCAAGGGAAGTTGCCTTACAGTATTTCCAGTAACACACCATCTCTATGCATCTTAGGCAGATGAGACAGGATAAGGAAAATCATAAACTCGCTTGCTCCTTGGAAGAAAAGTTATGATCAACCTAGACAGCATATTCAGAGAAGGCAATGGCACCCCATTCCAGTACTCTTGCCTGGAAAATCCCATGGATGGAGGAGCCTGGTGGGCTACAGTCTATGGGGTCGCTGAGAGTCAGACATGACTGAGCAACTTCACTTTCACCTTTCACTTGCATGCATTGGAGAAGGAAATGGCAACCCACTCCAGTGTTCTTGCCTGGGAGAGGCTGGTAGACTGTTGTCTATGGGGTTACACAGAGTCGGACACAACTGAAATGAGTTAGCAGCAGCAGCAGCAGACAGCATATTAAAAAGCAGAGACATTACTTTGCCAACAAAGGTCCATCTAGTCAAAGCTATGGTTTTTCCAGTAGTCATGTATGGATGTGATAGTTGGACCGTAAAGAAAGCTGAGTGCCAAAGAATTGATGCTTTTGAACCATGGTGTTGGAGGAGATTCTTGAGAGTCCCTTGGATTGCAAGGAGATCCTACCAGTCCATCTTAAAGGAAATCAGTCCTGAATACTCATTGGTAGGACTTATGTTGAAGCTGAAACTAATGCTTTGGCCATCTGATGTGAAGAACTGACTCATTTGAACAGACCCTGATGCTGGGAAAGATTAAAGTCTGGAGGAGAAGTCAACAACAGAGGATGAGATGGTTGGATGGCATCATGGACTCAATGGACATGAGTTTGAGTAAACTCCAGGAGTNGACTCATTTGAACAGACCCTGATGCTGGGAAAGATTAAAGTCTGGAGGAGAAGTCAACAACAGAGGATGAGATGGTTGGATGGCATCATGGACTCAATGGACATGAGTTTGAGTAAACTCCAGGAGTTGGGGATGGACAGGGAGGTCTGGTGTGCTGCAGTCCATGGGGTCGCAGAGTTGGACAAGACTGAGCGACTGAACTGAACTGAAAGATAAACTGGGCTAAATCTGTAAGCAAAATTCCTCCAGGGCTCAGTTAAAATAATATTTTTTAAACACTTCTCCAAGGAGATTCTATAATTTATTTATAGTATTTGAGGATTTGATAAACTATTTACAATAAGCAAAATTAAAACTAAAAGCAGGATTTTTCCAGAGTTAACCCATTTCAGGAATCCATGAACTTACACTTGGCATCTATAATAATGACTGTAAGAACACCAAAGCAAGAGTTTGGCACAGATGGCCAAATGTCTCACAATATTTGATATTCTCTTCTTTTGTCTAGTAAGAGAATCTCCTGAGTTTAAGCTGAACACACAGCTGCTCAGTTAGAGGCTAAAAATCTCAGCCTTCCTTGCAGCTCGGTGTGACCAATTGAATAACTCCTTCTCAACGAGATGTGAATATAAGTGGTAAGTTCACCTTCCTGGTCACATCCTTTAGGAAAGAAACTGCTTGCCCTCCTCTCTCTCTTTCTCCTTCAGAGGGCTGGAAGGCTTATGTGATTCTGGTAAACCAGCTTTTACCATAGATATGCCTATCAGGGATAGAATAGCAATCTGAGTTCCAGAATGCTTCATAGAGTAGAACTGCCCATCAGGTGCCCTGAATTACCCATCTGCTCTGGAATATTACCTGGGAGAGGAATAACTTTATTTTCTTTCTTTTTTTTTAATATGCTACTTTAGATTTTATTCACTTTGTATTTTTATCCAAAATATTACAGTACTATTAATTCACTTGGTTACAGATGAGTATATACTTAAAGTATAAGAAAATGGAAAATTATATTTCTTTCATAAAAAAGTTTTATTTTTAATTGGAGGATAAGTACTTTACAATATAGTGACAGTTTCTGCCATACATCAAGATGACTCAGCCCCAGGCATACACATGTCCCTTTCCCTCTTAAACCTCTCTCCCGGCTTCCATCCCATCCCACCCTTCCAGGTCATCACAGAGCAGGGCTTTGGCTTTCCTGCCACAAACAGCAAATTCCCACTGGCTATCTACTTTACATATGGTAATATACGCTTCGACACTACTCTCTCAAGTCTTCAAACTCTCTGAGAAACAACTTTCTATCTTGTATAAATCATTGTATTTGGGATCTCAGCCCCTTGGCTTACATGTCTTATATATCTCAGCCCCTTGGCTTATATCTTAATTAATAAAAGGGTTTAGCATCAACATCAGTATCATTTGAACTATTTGTCTATTATTTTTAACCATCTATATACTATATCCTTAAAAAACATAGGGATTTTTTTTTTCTTTATCTTAGAAAAAAGTCTTCTACAACTATTTGTTAGGGCGGAGACTCAGTATTAAATGACATGATACAGTGTTTATGAAGTCTTCATAAATTTAAAATGGTTGCAAATGAAAAGTCATTATGTTAACCTCGAGCTAACAATCCACAATAGTAGTGTGCTAATAGTGTTTATGCAAACATTTTAGCCAACTAATATTTTTAGCTCACCTCCAAGGTAACATAATACAGCAGACATTCACATGCTTCCAGAATAATTGGTTTTTCAGGCACTGTAATATAGCAGGAGGGACAATGAAGTATACAGAGACACTATCTTTTCATTCACTCCATGGAAGGGGTTGTTTATCTGTATATAAAGCTGGCTCTAGCTTTTTGGGAGACTGATTCAACTCACCACTTAAAAGAGACTTTATAAAATGGTCTCCTAATATGTTAACTATCTAATTTCTTATGTGTTTATTAACGTGACAGCAAACCTAATTAAACCTGCCACTGGCATATCATTAATTTTTCTTTCTCTGCTCTCAAATGATTCAATGTCACTTCTCTGTCAATATTTACTAAGTGTCCACTGTACACAGAACACTCCTAAGGGTCCTGTCAAGAAAGATAAGGACCGAAATGTCCTTTATCTCATTTCACCTTTCTGCCACGTGGGACGCTATAGGACACTCCCTCCATGAAACGTCCTAATCCTTTGAGTTCCGCGACGCTTTTCAAATTTTCTCATCTTTTCTTTGCTATTTTTTCCACTTCTTAAATGTTGGAGAGCCCCAGTGTTCCTTTCTGAACTTTCTCTTTTCACCTTTCATTCTTAGCTTTTTTGGAGTCACCAACCCCTTGGAGAATGTGATAAAATGCACCCTGTGGGGAGGGCTTGTTGTGTATAATTTTAGGATTATCTGGACATCCTGAAGCAGCTGGTGACGCCCTGTGGGTCCTTACCCCTCAAGTGAAGAACACCTTTCCATGGCTTTACCTACTACCTTGGTGCCTGATGANGCTTTTTTGGAGTCACCAACCCCTTGGAGAATGTGATAAAATGCACCCTGTGGGGAGGGCTTGTTGTGTATAATTTTAGGATTATCTGGACATCCTGAAGCAGCTGGTGACGCCCTGTGGGTCCTTACCCCTCAAGTGAAGAACACCTTTCCATGGCTTTACCTACTACCTTGATGCCTGATGACTCTCAAATCTTTTACAACTAGGTGGGCTCCCCTCCCCCGCCCCTGCCCTGTCCCATCCTTCTCTCTCCAAACCCATATATCCAGCTTCTTGATGCATCCCTTCACTTGGATATCAAACAGGCACCTCAAACTCAAACTCAATATTTGAACTTATCAATCATTTGCTCTCCAGTTACCTCTCATCCTATGGTTTCCATTTTGGTGAGTCACACCACCATCCAATAAATTGCTCAAGTTATAAAGAAATAAAAGCATCAACCCAGATTACTACTTCTAAAACAGTATTTGTCAAATGATTAAGTGAACAAATGAATGGAAGGACAGATTAAGTATGATGAAGACAACAGAGAATAGCTATTAAGAATGATACAATGAAGCTTAGGTTCAAATGTACATGAATGCTAAAGGCTTGCTTAACTAAGCAAAGTCTTCACCCACAGGAATATATATTCTTAAGTACCCATTAGGACAAGGTACTGTGCGAGGCACTGATTTCATTAAGGATTAGACTTTAACAATGTTTTCAAACAAATGACAAACATGGTTTGTCAGAAAAGAGTAGTAACAGTATTTCAAGTGAGATAAATATTATTTAAATTTAATTAATCTTACTGCATGACCAATAAGTGCTCAATTATTAATAGCTTCTCCAGGTCCTTTTTATTGTACCTTCGAAGATTTCATCATAGTTTATACACAGTAGCTGTTACAGTGGACACTCAAGAAAATGGGACACATATTGGAGGTTAAGATCATGAAACTTGGCAGCTTTGCCTCCCTGAACTCCCTTAGCTCTTTCTTTGCCTTTCTCTGATGGCATTTATTTTCTGTTTCATTTTATACTGATCTGTGTGCAGCTTTTATCCACCTTATAGAGAGGTTTTTCCTCTCATTCCCAGCCCCTCCCAAAGACTGTGCATACCTAATTGTGTGCCTTATATATTAAAGGGGAAAATTATTATTTTTTAACTTTTTATGCTGTATTGGGGTATTGCCAATTAATAATGTTGTGATAGTTTCAGGTAAGGAACAGTAAATATTTTATATCTGGAAGGGGAACAGTAAATATTGTCAATGAATATTTTTCAATATCAGCAATCCCATTTAAAGATAATATCAAAGGTCCTATAAATCAAGGAAATTGTTACAATTGGTTTTATAGAATTTGTCATGTTTCCCAATAATTAAACAAGTTACAGATGTTTTAGTACTTCAAGGTAGCAAGGAACATGCTAGCCCATTTTAGAAAGTTATTCATGAGGCAAGGTGTTGGCTGGTTAAATGCTGCCTCCAGGGGCAGACTGTGTGTTTATGAAATTTGGCTTTGCCAATTTAATGGCTGGCAGGTTGAGGGACTCTTGGTATATCACTTTCCTAATCTGGAAAATGAGAATTGTAATAGTACTCCACAGAATTGTTAAAAGGATAAAAAATAATGTATACACACAATGCACACAGAATGGTGGCTGAATCCATTGGACATCAGTCAGCATTTTCTTATAATCCCAACAAGAAGAAGGGGGGTGGTGGTGATCGTGATCATTTATTAAATTAGGAAAGAATGAGATTTCCTTCTTCAGAAAATATGGTGTGGACAACATCTCTCCTATCTTCCCAGCTCAAAATATTCCCAGGACCCCCAACTTAACCATGACATCGCAAATGCCTAGACAGTATGTTGCAGGGAAGAGTCAATTCTGACTCCATGTTGGATCTGTTTCTTTGACTTTAACCTTTGCTTTTCATTGCTTTTGTTGTTATAATTATAGATAAAGACCCATCCTGGCCCTCCGCCTGTAGAGATTAACACATCCCCTCCCTGAAGTTGGCCATTCTAGGAGATAGTTGCAAGATAATGGTCTTTGCTTCTCCAACTCTTCCCCTTCTCTGTAAAAGAACCCAGCATTCAGACCCCCTGAGAATATGGTTATTTTGAGACATTAGTCCATCATCTCCTCAGTCTTCTGGCTTTCTGAATAAAGTCATATTCTTTGCCTCAACACCTCCTCCCTTGGTTAAGCGGCCTGTCATGCAGTGAGAAGACAGAGTTTGGACTTGGTAACAGGTATTTTTAAGATGTAGGTAAGAGTTGAAACACATTGTGTTTTAAATTAAATAGGTATAGATTCCACACAAACCATGTTCTATCCTTTTTAGCACTCCCTACTCAAAAAACTTATTTCCCCTCCCAAACCAAGGTAACAGATTTTTCCATGTGGTTGTCCTCTTCTCTAATCCTCCCCACTCTTCACCCAAAAAAGCTTCCAAGGATTCAAAGAAAGGCACTGTTATCTAACCAAATCTAGGGCACTATGCAAAGAATTAATCAGGAATTCCTTGCTGACCTCCTAGGACGTTCTCAATCTGCCATTACTGTCAGCCCACTATTGGCAAGACTTCAGGCAATGTCAGAAGAGGTAGAAGAGGGTGTGGCTGCAGCTTAAAACTGAAGCAGAAGCTACAAAGAATAGTACACTTCAGAGAGAGGACCATGAGACACAATAAAACAATAGCCTCTGATAGTCAACCCAGTCATGGGATGATGAGTGACAGAGGGCTGCTTTTGCCTTATAAAAGAGAACTTCTTATAAGGCTCTGGAGTCTCGCTCATGCGTCACAGGGAGATATGTCTCTGCCATGGGGAACCCACAGATGAGCAAAGGCCAGCATTCTCAAGCCATATACCTCCACAGACACTGTATTTATCATTCTAAGAAAAGGTCATGGCAGTGTAAGGGATTTTAGCATTGCTTAGAGAAGGAATGCTTTCCGAGTAAATTTTCAAAGAATCCTAGAGAACTGTTTTATAATCCCTAAAATTGACTGGTAAATCTAACATCTAATTCTATATCAAAGACATGTGTGTTGAGCGGTGGGGTTGACGTACAATTGATACATGGCATTATACTAGTTTTAGGTGATAACATAATGCTTCAATATTTGTTTGTATTACAAAATGATTACCATGATAAATCTAGGTAACATCTATCACCACACAGTTAAAAAAATTTTTCCCTGTGTTGAAAACTTTTAAGATCTACTCTCTTAGCAACTTTCAAAGATGAAATAGTGTTATTAACTATGGTTGCCATGTTGAACATTATATCCCCATGACATTTATTTAATAGCTTGTAACCAAAAGTGTGATTTTTATTTTATACTTAAAGTGGTAAAAATTGGGTGCAAGTTATTTTCTCTCTTTGCAAGACAAATGGAAACAGACCAAAAAGACACCAAATTAATCAATATGAATGTTTCTGGGCAAACACTGTTGAAAATATAGCTGAACTTAAAAAATTCTTCTTCCCATTATTTTTATCGCATTTTATAATCAGTTACCGCAGTCTGCCCAATTTCTTGGTGACTCATTATTACATCTTTCTTAGCAAAGGAGAAGACCTGTATTTCCTGTTAGCAGAATTTTCCTTTCCTGAATTTGTGCAACCTAATTATACTGTTGTTTTTTTTTTTCTCCCTTTTACTCAAAGTAACATGATGGGGAAAGAAAAAACCAGGCCAGGAGCACTTACTGTTGTGTCTTCATATGATCTGAGAGAATCTGACAGAGCTAGGGGAAGGAGATCCTTGGACTTCAGAGACCATGTAATAGAGTTTGGGTGATTACATAAGTTTTTATTTAAATTGGGACAGTTTTGAAAATGAAAGAGAGCACTAATCAGATAAGATAATAGGACAATGCTGTAAATCAAGAGGCAAATGAGAATTTATGGTCATCCTAATATGATGGAAATGGTCTGGACTTATAACCAAATCTCGACCGTACCATTTCCTTGCTTTGACCGGTGCAAAGTGATATAATCTCTGTGAACTTCATCTTCGTTAGTAAAACAGGGATAATAATTCTCACATGTTAAGAGAGGGGAGAGGGACCTGGTATAGTATATGTCCTTTGTAAGTATTATCCTGATGATGTCTGCATGTGTATCCAAAGTTCTTCACCATAGGCAGCATGATATTATGAATGGATTAGGTTAAACTGCACTTGAGGTGCAGTCAGTTATCTCATCACAAATCCCTACTCCAGCAGGGCAGCTGGAGAGGTCATCAGGAAGACTCCTTATAGTGGTAGGGACTTCCTATAGAGGCAGGCATAGATTTCCCTGGTGCCTCAGTCTGTAAAGAATCTGTCTGCAGTGCAGGAGACCCAGGTTCCATCCCTAGGTCAGGAAGATCTCCTGGAGAAGTCAGCGGTGACCCACTCCAGTATTCTTGCCTGGAGAATCACATGGACAGAGGAGCCTGGTGGGCTACAGACCATGGGATTGCAGAGTTGGATATGACTGAGTGACTAACACACACTACAAGTGCATTTCTAAAGATCATTCTATTTAATATTTGTAGTTCAGTTGCTAAATCATGTCCGACTCTTTGTAACCCCATGGACTGCAGCACACCAGGCTTCCCTGTCCTCCACTACCTCCTGGAGTTTGCTCAAGTTCTTTTTAACAAGTGTCAAAAGTGAATTTTCATTGTTGAAACTAGTGTTAGTCATAATGGATGTTAGAAATAGTTCTCATTGATAGAAATTGTGATTTCCAAGATAGATGGACTAGCTGAAACATATTAGAGGTACTCCACTCCAGCATGAACAAGTTGTAAAAAGCTGAACCATTAGAAATGGTGTGTGGGAAGGAGGGCTTCCAGTGGGTTGATGCTTACTAAAAGGGTGATAGAATCCTGGCTCTGAAATATCATTCATAGGCCTTCAGTGACTCTTCCATGTAAGTTTATGACTGAAGAATCCAAAAGGACCAAGACTTGGCACTTCATCAGACTCCCAGAACAGGTGCTATATGTTACCGTGTCTGCTTACTTAACAAATGTTTATTTAACAAATATCTGTATGACAGAAACTGGCCTAAGACTTGGTTTAATTATAAACTGGTTATGAGGTTGTTGGAGAATAGTCCATTTTCATCCCAGTTCCTAAAGTTTGGCTGCTATCACTATCTACAAACATAAGCCAGCAGTTTTGCATAATTAAATTATTTGCAAGTTAGCTGCTGCTTCTTAACCACTGATCAGTAATGTAATTCCACATCTAGAACTTCAGCCCATCCTTGGGGGCCATATAAAATGAAAAAACAAACAAAACAAAAATGAAAAACTGAGGTTTAAATAAATTAACTTGCATAGAACGGTAAATGGTAGATCCAGGCTGAGAGCTCGACATGTGATTTGAAGCTCAATGCTTGGCATAAAGCAAATGTGTGTGTGTATGTGCACATGTGTGTGCATGTGCACACGCACACATCCATGTCAGATGAAGAGGAGGAATAGGAAGAAAAAGGAAGTAATGTGAGGCGACATGGAGAAAAACCATGTAAAAATCAGACATTAGAATACAGTGCCCTGGGAACCCAGCGAAGTACTAAAATTAAGTGTAGGGCCCTAAAAAAGGAATAGAAAAGCTCTGAAGATATTTTCTCAAGAGCTAGCTCTAGTTCCAAAAATAATAGTAAAATAACAGTCTGTTAGAAAATAAACTTATGGTTACCAAAAGGGAAGGGGGGAGGGCTAAATTAGGAGTTTGGGATTAACATATACACACTGCTATATATAAAACAGATAATCAATAAGGATCTACTGTATAGCAGAGGGAACTCCACTCAATACTCTGTAATAACCTATAATGGGAAAGAATCTGAAAACGAATAGCTACATGTATATGTATTTCTGAATCACTTTGTTGTACACCTGAAACTAACAATACTGTAAATCAACTATACTGCAATATAAAATAAAAATTAAAAAAATAACAAAGTCCATTAATCTTTAGCAGTGGACTAAGAATAGTACATTTGCACCCTTGAATCCTACTCTCAAAAAGAGCAAATTTTCTCTTTTGATCTTCATAATAATATCAATGGCTATTATTTACTGAGCTCTTTCAAGTAGTGGTAAATATCTTACACATATCATCTTATCACCTTCACAACACCTCTATAATGAAAATATTACAACAATTAAACAATTTGATCCTCCTAAAAAAACCCCCACTGGAATAGGTACTATCGGGTTGGCCAAAAAGTTCCTTTGGGTTTTTCCATACGATGTTACAGGAAAACCTCACACTAACGAGCAAACTTTTTGGCCAACTCAATATTATTCCCATTTCACAAATGAGGAAACGAAAGCACAAAAACGTTCTGTAATTTTCCTAATATGGCTAATAAGCAGCACAGTTGGCTCAGAGTCACTGTTCTTGGGCATTAAGCTACCTATGCAAGCTGTGCAGAATGTTGTTGAATGGTGCTGACTTAAAACCTTGTGGCCAGTCTAACATGTGAAGTAGAAATTATGCTGGCAGTACAAAATGTGGATTTAGGAGAGAGGGCCAGAGGCAAGATGTACTCACTTGTGAAGAACCATGTGATTTGGAGTTGTTGCTGATACATGAAGTAAATGAAAAATGGCAAATGAACTCGAGACCCAACCACGAGGGTGAGCTCAACATGAAACTTGACATGGGAGCAAAGCCTCTTGCCTGAGAGGGCTGGCGCGGGTGTCGCAGAGAGAAGTGAGATTATAATCTGAAACTGAAGTGATGTTTAAGATCTCAACTCTGACTGAGAGGAGGAAAAAGTCCTGGGGGTATCTCTGCGGGGCAGTGAATCATTCAAATTTCCTATTCTCTTTCTTGGAATTTGGAAACCTCAGTTCAAGGGCCAAGCACAGAGTCAGTCCACACCATTCACCAAGTAACATTTCCATGAAGTACTCTTTGTAGGGCCCTCAGAGTCCCGAGCTGTAAATGTTGAAGAAGTACTGTCTTTATTTATTTAATGTTTGCGAGACTGGGTTCTCAGGAACAAAAATGCTCTGCAAATTCCACACATTCTCAAACAATAGGAAAAGTGATTTGAAGAATGACAAAATCACCGCTCCCAAATTCTACACTACAGTTTTAGGAGAAGTTAGATCCGTCATGCACAAGAATTCAAGTCATTTAGAGGCAACTGCTGCTGTAGATCAGTCTCACACAGCTGGTTGCAGCCTCCTGGGACAAGTTCTGAGCCATCATATTAAAGTGGAGACTTTCCTTTATGTTTGTGACTCCATATGATTCCAACCCGGGCTCCAACCCCTCCCTACTTTCTGATTCATCCACACAAGCAAGTAAGAACACCAGGTGAGCATACATATTTACATAAGCTTCAAGGCTGAGCAAACAAACTCTCACCCAGGTAAAGGGTAGTATATAAATGGCTCTTCTTACCATTTTTAATGGGCTTTACACATCTAAAATCTCTTCCTTAGTCTTTTAAAAGTCCTTATCCCTGTTCTCTTCCTACCAGTGTTTTTCCTTCTGTACAACACACCAAGGTCTCTCTCATTTAACTCTTGGTGGTGGTGGTTTAGTCGCTAAGTTGTGTCTTGCTCCTGCAACCCCATGGACTGTAGCCCACTAGGCTCCTCTGTCATGGAATTCTCCAGGAAAGAATACTGGAGTGGGTTGCCCTTTCCTTCTCCAAGGAGTCTTCCCAGCCCAGGAATTGAACCCTGGTCTCCTACATTGCAGGCAAATTCTTTACCGACTGAACTATGAGGGAAGCCCTATTTAACTCATATCCTTTTTATTACTAAGTATATAAGTTCTAAAATAATGTGTGTAGGTTTTGAAATAATGAATGTCAAAGTTTCCTTGTGTTCACAAATTGCCGATTAGCTAAGAATTTCTATAATTTCTAGTAAGGGGTTGAAATGGGTTCTTTTTTGTGAATATATTTTTCTTTCACTTCCATGGGCTGCACTTCAGATCTGTTAGGTTACATTGCTTTTCAGGCCACAGCTTTTATCCTTATGGGTTTTGCAGAGATTAGAGAAAAATGGACTCAACAACTGGCTAGAAATGGAATTTCAGTGAGGGAGAAAAAGTTGCTTACTATTTAGCAAGTCAACAAAGATATGTTCTATATTCTCATTATACATTTTCAAAATGCAGTGTTAGCTTAAAAACAAATAAGCCAAGGGGAAAAAACAAACAGAAAATGCTACACATTAAAAGCCAGTACTTCTCCTTCCTGAGGACACTGTTTCTCAGTGATCAGTCAGTTCAGTCACTCAGTCGTGCCTATTTGAGACCCCACGGACTGCAGCACGCTGGGCTTCCCTGTCTATCACCAACTCCTGGAGCTTGTTCAGACCCATGTCCATGGAGTCGGTGATGCCATCCAGCCATCTCATCCTCTGTTGTCCCCTTCTCCTCCCGTCTTCAATCTTTTCCAGCATCAGGGTCTTTTCCAATGAGTCAGTTCTCAGTGACAGTTACTAGTCAATTTTGATTTCTTATAAATGCCTGGAACATCAGGAAGGCAAAGAAAACTAAGTTACTTCCAATAATTCACTACAAATAACTGACCTGAGCACATTTCAATATAACTGCAGGTCACTGACTATTTTTCCATTTCCTTTGGTCTAGTTTTCAAATTCTGAATGATTGGCCTTGACCTTTAGCTTGCCATGTTCTTTGTGTCAGAGCCAAGAACAATTCCCAGGTATTATTTACTCAGCTAACTTCATCACTAAAGCTGCCAAAGAGGATCCAGGATGGAACTAACGTAGGGGTTGTACATCTGTACAAAGGATAAAATTAAATATTGCACAGAAATGACCTCATGTGTTTTCACAGCCTCCAAGTAAGTAGATAAAAATTGTATTATTACCACTTGATAGATACGGAAACTAAAAGGGATAAGGAAACAAATAAAGACATCTGACATTTACTGAGAATCTGTAATAGAAGAGGCATAGTGTTGAGTTCATATATACATGAATAAGCTGAAGTCAACACCCTCCAAGCAGTCACAATCTAGTGGACATGGCTGAGTGTGAAAAAACAACAATAATACAGATACAGAATACAATGGGAGGATGACATCTGATTGCTGGAAGGTTTTGGAAGGATTTTGTGGTGATGAAATCTGAGCTGAGACTTAATGGTTAGGCAGTATTCTACAGACAAAGATGGTGGGACGGCAGAGTGGCCAGTTAAAATCAAAGGCATAGAAAGGATATAACATGAGACTCTGTCAATTATCTCATAGGACTTGAGTGCAGGGCAGGGGCAGAATGGACATAATATGTTCAGAGGGTTTGTGGATATTCTTGAATGACAATTCTGGTAGCAGTGCAGAGAAAAGTTAGGGTGGCAAGGAAATAATTTAGGCTGCCACTCTGATGGTTCAGGAAAGAAGGCTTGAACTGAGCAGAAGTAGCTCTATAAAGAAAGGTAGTGACAGCAGAAGTAGACTCTATATAATTAGCAAGTGATTGGACATAGATTGTGAAGGAGGACAATGGGCTGAAGATGATTCTGACAGATTAATTCGAATCACTGAACACATTACATTTGAGCTTACCCCTGGACTAGACAGAAGGGGATTTCTATTAGGGAGGTCCAGAGATCAGGANAAGTGATTGGACATAGATTGTGAAGGAGGACAATGGGCTGAAGATGATTCTGACAGATTAATTCGAATCACTGAACACATTACATTTGAGCTTACCCCTGGACTAGACAGAAGGGGATTTCTATTAGGGAGGTCCAGAGATCAGGATGGGCTTCCCTGGTGGCTCAGATGGTAAAGAATCTGCCTGCAATGTGGGAGACCTGGGTTCGATCCCTGGTTTGGGAAGATCCCCTGGAGGAGGGCATGGTAACCCACTCCAATATTCTTGCCTGAAGGATCCCCGTGGACAGAGGGGCCTGAGGGCTACAGTCCATGGGTTCGCAGTGAGTCAGACATGACTGACTAAACACACACACACAGATCAGGAGAGCTACTGAGTTACAAATCAACCACAGCAATATNAAGTATATGTAATAGTATTATGCAGTACATATAATTCCACAAGTTACTTTTTCTCAACCTTATGTTTTTGAAATTTATTCATGTTGGTAAACGCTGAACAAATTCATTCATTTTTTTTAAACTAGGGTATAATATTCCATTATATAAATATCTTGCAGTGTGTTTTTGCAATTTTCAGTTGATTGTTTTCAGTTTTGCCCTGTTATGAACAGTGCTGAAGTGAACTTGAACTTTCTTGTCCCTTGTCTTCTTGTGTACATGTGTAAGGGCTTCTGGATAGTGTATATACCTAAAGGTGAAATTGCTGGGATATAGAATATGAACCAGTAATTTGCTTTTAATCTCTGGAAAATTTCAACCAGGGAGAGTCATTCCCGAAAGACAGACTAAAATCTTTTCAAATCATCTGTAATTCGTTTTCACTGAGAATGAGAGTCTGATTTGGGTGGAAGCAGATCAAAGAAACTCATCAAAAGCAGTTAGTGCTCACCCATTCCTCCACCACAAAGGCTGTTGAAAGGATGGGACCTTTAGTCAATGAAGAAGTCTGCTTAGAACCTAGGAACTGTCACTGCTCATCAATCCCAGGGGCCAGTTAGCCCAGTATCCTGTTGTTGCCAGTGGCCCCAGGGGCCTCCCAAGGGGAAATAAGCTTGTCTTGCTCCCAGAAGGTTAACTGTCTAATGGCTTCCAGGTGGTATTGTATGATTTGCAGCCTTCTCACGTACNCATCAATCCCAGGGGCCAGTTAGCCCAGTATCCTGTTGTTGCCAGTGGCCCCAGGGGCCTCCCAAGGGGAAATAAGCTTGTCTTGCTCCCAGAAGGTTAACTGTCTAATGGCTTCCAGGTGGTATTGTATGATTTGCAGCCTTCTCACGTACTTCTCTAGGTGTTTGCTGAGAACAAAGATGAAGTTGCGTTGGTCCTTTTTGGTACTGATGGCACCGAGAACGCCCTTGCTGGTGAGGATCAGTATCAGAACATCACAGTGCACAGACATCTGATGCGCCCGGATTTTGACCTGCTGGAGGACATTGAAAACAAAATCCAGCCAGGTTCTCAGCAAGCTGACTGTATCCTTTTTTCAGCCAGAGAATACTCTGAAGAAATTTCCTTTAACTTGGGGAATGGTCATCTAGTTCAGTGAGGTTTTTTAAGAGTCCTTGCTCTGAGTATATGGACATTTTTGGCGCTGAGGACATCTTGGATGTGATGCACATTAGGACTTAATGTGAAATTAGTTACACATTAATTGGTTGGGTGAGTGGACTCCAAGCCCATTAATTGGTTGGGTGAGTGGACTTTTAATTACACATTAAAAGATTGGGTTGGGTGCCTGGACTCCAAGCCCTCCAGTCTCTGCCCTAGTGACATTGAGAGGATGGGAAGTATCAGAAGGGTTTGTGTGTGTTGACTGTGTGCAGAAGGCATGGTGGTGGCAATGGTTAGATATGTTTGGATGTAATTCTCCTAGCCTTCCTGGATAGAGGATATTTGTATGCCAAAAATCAGACTGATGCCCCAACTGTGAGACTTAACAGTTTCTTCCACCGGTGTCCTGATTTTAGGGTGTCCTGTTCCTCTTATTTCTTTAAACAGTAATGCCATCTCTGGTCACTGGGAGGTGCTGCTGTGCTGGGAGTGACTTAGAGATGCTGCATTGTGGCTCACTTCACGTGTAAGAATGGGCTGTAATCATAGAAGATGAGTTCTAGATTCAGTAAAATGGCATCATAGTTTTTCATTAAACGAGTGGAATATGTCAGGTTACCTTTCGGCTTACTTCGTTTTTCCTGGTTGTATGTTTTAGGGAGTCTACTTTGATTTTTAATGTACATATGGATATATGTTAGTGAAATAAGCTTGGAAGAAGGGCACCTGGGCAAGTACTTTTAAGTCATCACANATGCGCTTTGAAAATTATCTTTGACAGCTTCTGGTCGACTTAATTAAGTGCTCCCCAAAAAGGGGGGAGGGAGGCAAAAATCCTCTGATTGCTAGCTGCTATGTCTTTGTGCTTTAGAGCCTCTATTGACAACTCCAAGCAAGATTGCCTTAGGGGGTTTTATTGATAGATTCTCGCCTGATATTGGAATGATTCTTGCGCAGATAAATCACATTTAGATTTGTTGGTAATTGAGGAGAATTGATTGGCGCAGGAGGGAAGCCCCCAAGGGGTGGTCTCCTTGTCCTCATTGTAGGAAGCTCAGGGGAAAGTGAGGAGGGTGTCATCGGAGAGCTGAGAGTCTAGGGGGGACCTGAGCCTCATTGTTTACCTGTCGCTTCTGCCTCCTCCGAAACTTGCTCTAGCTTGCTCCTTCCCAAAAGGGAGAACCAGACGTGGGGGGAGGCCCAGGTAAGGTTGGTTCCAGTCGCTTCTTGGAGGTGCTGTTTCAGGGTGTTCTGGGTCATGGGACCACTATCTCAGCCTGGATCTCTCTTCATTCTGAGTGTGACTCGGCCTCTCTGCTTAGAACACTTCAGAGACTTCCGGGCAGGGCGAGAGCTCAACTCCACAGCCTGGCCCAGGCTGGCCCTGCCTGTCTCAACCTTCTCTTCTGCCTCTCCTCTGAACTCTCACCTTCTCTAGCAACCTTCTCACCTCCTGGGGCTCAGTTTCCTTGGGAATCAGATTGTGAAGATTCCTTGGTCAGAACTTTCCCCAAATCCAGAGGGTTAAGCAGATTGGAGCCGAGAGAATCTCCGTTAGGGAGACGTCCAAACCTATGTGGATAGTGGAACCCTCCTGCCGAAGTGCCTCTCATGTGGCGCCCGACACACAACAGAGAGAAAAGGAGGGCTGTTCTGGGATCAGCGGGCCTTTCTCTGTCCCATACCTCACACCTGTGATGGCCCCTGGGGCTGCCAGTGAACGCAGTGTGAAAACCGCTGACCCCGTCCAACTCCACGTTTACACACAGCTGATTCCCAGATCCATCCAAGGCCTCGCAGCCAATAGTAAGATTAGAGTTAGGGCTAGTATCTCAGACGCCTGACTTCCAGACTGGCTCACGCTAACCATTTGCTTTTACCTGTGCCCTGCTGCCATTCTCTTTGCCCATTCTCTGTACTGAAGTGGTCAGCCATTCCCTCCTCCAGTGGATCATGGTTTGTCAGAACTCTCCACCATGACCCGTCTGTCTTGGGTGGCCCTGCATTGAGTGGCTTATAGTTTCATTGAGCTACCCAAGCCCCTTTGCCATGACAAGGCTGTGATCCATGAACGGCATCATGTATGGATACGAGAACTGGACCGCAAAGAAGGCAGCGTGCTGAAGAATTGATGCTTTCAAACTGTGGTGCTGGAGAAGACTCTTGAGAGTCCCTTGAACAGCAAGGAGATCAAGCCAGTCAGTCTTAAAGGAAATCAACCCTGAATCTTCTTTGGAAAGACTGATGATGAAGCTGATGCTCCAATATTTTGACCACCTGATGCTAATAGTCAACTCATTGGAAAAGACCCTGATGCTAAAGATTGAGGGCAGGAGAAGAAGGGGACAACGGAGGATGAGATGGCTGGATGGCATCACCAGTTCAGTGGACATGAAGATGGGCAAACTCCGGGAGGTGGTGGGGGACAGGGAAGCCTGGTGTGCTGCAGTCTATGGGGCTATAAAGAGTCGGACACAACTTGGTGGCTGAACAAGAACAACCTTTCTCCTTTTGAAATAAAGAAAACTAAGGTTGAAAGGCATCATGTGATGTGTCCAAGGTCATACAGAAAGACTTGGTATAAAGCAAAAGTCAAACTCTGGTGCTCAAATCCTGGCTGAAGATTCAAAAAAGAGCTAACATTCCAGTGAACCCTGTTTCTCTGGTCAGGGGCAGCCCCCACCCTTGGGCTGTGCCTTGAGACAGGAGCTTCCTTCTCCCGTCGACTCTGCCCATCACCTGCGCAGTCAGGACTCACTGGGGGCTTTGGCTGTTTATACACCCAGGTCCTCATCTTCCCACTTCTGCCGTATTCTTAGATTCTGCCTCCTCACCAGTTCCCGCCAGGTTTTGACTAGGAATTGTAGCAAACAATAAAAGCACTTAAGAAAACTAGGCCCAGAAACAAAAGCATTTGCCCCCAGGAAAATCTCCTAACTCCCAGCAGAGGAAACATGGGGAAAATGTGAGCCCAGGAGGAGATTGGCACTGCCCCCCCAGCAGTGGGCACCTGAAGGTGCAGACAAGGGAGGTTCCAGGTCCACGTGGCTCTCAAACACTGAGCCAGGGTTACAGACTCTTTTTAACAAAGAAATGAATAAATAACCTGATGGAGCCAGGCAGTGCCTGCCCAAGACTGGACTCGAGGCCCCCGTCGACTGGCCACCCTCACACCTCTGAGCTCAGAGACAACGGCCCACTGTCCGTCCCGGACACCAGAATGTTTGGACTGGGAGGAGACCGCAATCATCCCTGAAGAAACAGCGACGCAGGTGACCTCAGGAGCTGCCCTCAGGACGACCCCAGAGCCACTGCAGTGACCAGGCAGATGTACAGCGACTGTCTGCTCGTGCCTTCTGCATGCTAAGTCGGTTCAGTCATGTGCAGCTCTGTGCGACCCCATGGACTGTAGCCCGCCAGGCTCCTCTGTCCATGGGGATTCTCCAGGCAAGAATACTGGAGTGGGTTGCCATGCCCTTCTCCAGGGGATCTTCCCAACCCAAGGATCTATCCAAATCTCTTATGTCTCCTGCGTTTGCAGGTGGGTTCTTCACGACTAGGGCCACCTGAGAAGCCCATCTTCCTTTTCTTATTAGAGCGTTAATCCCATCAACAGGGCCCCACTCTCCTGACCTCATCTAAAGCCAACTACCTCCCAAAGGTTCCAACTCCAAATACCATCATATCAGAAGTTGAGGCTCTGACAGAGGAGTCTGGAGGGAGGATGAAAACATTCATCACATAACCAGTGTCTCAGGGATGTGGCCAAAAGTAGAGAAGATAACAGCTGGAGTTTGATACCAAAGGACCCAGAGCTCAGAAACATAAACTCACTCAAACCAGAGCTCTTGGGCCTTCCTCAGTTTCACCTCCTTCTCTACCCCACCCAGTAATCTCACCCCTACCCCATCCCAGGTCTTTTGTTATTCGCAGAGTTTGTTTTCAGAAGAGATAAAGTAAGAGGTGCCAGAGTTGACCCTGCAGGGGGTTTTGTGTTCAGTTTCCCCGGCGACTTCAAGCTCTTCCAGGGCAGCTGCTTAGGGCTATGGAGATGATGCCCAGCATCCTACTGGGAGGAAGAAATGCAAATGGGGGCTGAAATCAGCACCAAGCTCCAATCAGCTCCAAGCAAAGGTGCCTTTTCCAGTGGGCAGCTCCAGAGGGTTCTTTTATCACAAAAGCTCCCCACGAGTTAGCCTTGGTCCTGATTTGCCACAAACCTCCTGCACACCCTCTGAAGAAGGCCCCTCCTCCAGTGGGCAGCCCTTGCCTCCTGGATCGTGCCCATCCCCTGCCTGCTGGCCCTCCACCTGGAGCCGTTCCCTGCTCTTCACCACTCTGCTCTTGCATGGCTCCCTGAGCTAGACAGTTGGTAAAAATGCACATGTGAAGATGTCTTAATATTAAATATAATTAGATATTATACCACATGCAGGGCTGTATGATTAGTGAAATATATGATCATTAGTTATTAGATTAATGTGTCTACTTGTGTAACTGAAAGCCATTTGCAAGCCGAAATGAAATAGCTCAATTTGCTGTAATTGACTGATCTCCCAGAGAGAGAGTCGTACATTTGCTTATGTACAAGGCGATTTCTTTTCAGATGTCGTCACAGATGCAAGACAAAGAGCGAGCTCTCTCTGAGCCCTAAACTGCAAGGCTAACTCTGCCGCTGATTGGCAGGGTAGCAGTGGCCAGGTCACCTGCAGGTACATCGGAGGTTCCCACTGAATAACAGTGCCGAGCTCAGTTTCAGTTCCTTTCTGCTGAAGGGTTACCTTAGTCAACTTCTCCAATTGCCCCCAAGGGAATTGTTGTCCTGCTGGTCAAAGACAAATTGAGCTGCCTGGTAGACACTTTACCCGGGCACCCTCCCCGTTTTTCTTCTTCTTTGTGTGTATACTGGTCTCCAGGACAACCAGGCTGCAACCAACTAATAAAAACGATCACAAAGCACTCTGCAAATAGAAGATACAACTGGAATGCTTATTATTGTGGTTATGGCCTAATAATAACCAGATGCTAACGAGGGCGGCACAAGATTAAATTAAAAGTAGGCAAGCTGTTAGGCAGACAGAGCTGGTTCAAGGGCACACCCCTGCTCCCCCAGCTTCGCTTTCCCACCCTGACAGGCAGGAACTTCCTGGCTTTGTAGAAGAGACAAGGCTTTATCTTCCAACAGGAAAGGAGGGAGCTGAGCGTTAGTGAATGTACCATCAATTGGGGAGTGTGCTGGCAGGAAAGGGAGGAGTAATAAATGGTAAACGAATGATTATATGAACATTAGTCTCTCAAAACTTCCGCATTTCATCTGATCCTCAACTTCTTTTTGAATAAGTGATTTAGGTAGCAGTTCACCCCATTGTACAGATAAGAAAATTGAGTCAGAGGAAAGCCTAAAAGGATCTTGGGCAAACTGTTCTCCTCTCTGGATGACAGTTTTCTCAGGGAGAAGGGGATATATTCAGACTTCTAGTTTTTATCATCACAGCCAGAAGAGCTAGTATCCTAATTTCTCGTCTAAAGATGTTTTCCCTTTTGTAAAGTGTTTAGTAATCAGTGCCTTGAAAAACTCCTTAGGAGACTTTAACTGGAGGCTTCACTTGCAATTTTATTTATGAATTGTACAATCAATCAAATTAACAAGTATTTATTGAATATCTAATAGAGCTGAGTACAATGCTGCAGAAGAGCAAGAAACGGAAGTTTAGGATGCAGTCCCTGTCTGCAGGGAGCTTCCGCCTCACGAGGGGCTTCATGAAAACTCAAAAGAGAATGTGCCAGTTGCCCAGCAGAGGATAAGGGCCTTCGATGCCCTGGAGCGTCTTCAAGTGAGAGGAAATCACTACAGGCAAAAGAAGTCAGAAAAAATTCGGAGAAAGCCAGGCAGGTGGGCAGCTTGATAGACTTGAAATATCATGAGCTTAAGACTTGTGCTCTGGGCCGCCTCGCTTCCCTCCTGCCTCATTTTCTCCATGGCACTTCACACCGTCTGNAGGGGCTTCATGAAAACTCAAAAGAGAATGTGCCAGTTGCCCAGCAGAGGATAAGGGCCTTCGATGCCCTGGAGCGTCTTCAAGTGAGAGGAAATCACTACAGGCAAAAGAAGTCAGAAAAAATTCGGAGAAAGCCAGGCAGGTGGGCAGCTTGATAGACTTGAAATATCATGAGCTTAAGACTTGTGCTCTGGGCCGCCCCGCTTCCCTCCTGCCTCATTTTCTCCATGGCACTTCACACCGTCTACCATCCTGTCCGTTTTATTTACCCATGGTATTTTTCTCCCAACAAGAAATGTCAGCTCCCCTAGGCTGAGATTCGGGGCTGTTTTGCTCACTGCAGGATCCTCAGAGCCTGGGGTACACAGTCGATGCTCCATAAATGGTTGTTGAGTGACTGACTGAATGGAATCTCTCCAGTGTCGTCTTTGCATTCCCACTACCTAGCCCTTCATCCTATTTCACCCAGACAACTTCAACAATCTCCTAACAGTTTCTCTTCCCACAAATCCTAGACCATTCACTTGCCCTTGACTTATATTTTTATTTGGTAATATTTTTTTCATGTTCTGTTCTGCAAGTTCATACCAAGTTCCCTGAGGTACGGCTTAGTCTTCTCATTCAAGTAATATTCCTTATGCACAGTTGGTGATGCCACAGAGAAGTGAGGTGTACAGGGTGAGTGTGAATTATGGAAAGAAAGGGCAAGCTGATCCAGGCTGACATATCATCATGGGCAGAGACCATCACAAGGGAACCCCTCAGGGGCCTGCAGAGTAAAAGTGGAAGGTGGCCTGTGGAGGTGAGAGCTGGGCCAGGCCAGGGGACAGGTGTGCCAGATTATGAAACACTCACTGGGCTTAGTCAGCCCAAGGCTGTGTCTTTGGCTTTTTTCCATTTTTTGCTTTTTTACTGAGAGCAGGGTGCAGTTTGATCAGTTTCACCCAGCTTTTGGGAGGCGAAGGGGAGGCATGAAGATGATCTGAGTGTGCAAGGGAGGAGAGAGCTCACTCAAGGGTGGAGGAGGGCCCCAGGGCCAAGGAAGGGCATTTATGGTTTGTTGTTTTGACAGGAAAGGACTGATTCATATTACCCAAGGGGAGGAAACAGTGCTGACAACCGCTACTTTCCCCATTCCCTACCCTACTGCAAAACTTGCCCTTGACCCCTAAGTGAAATGAAATAAATGCATCTTAGTCCCTTACTCACTTGAAAGCTTTAGGCCTGTCTGCCTAGGTAAGGAGAGACCTTTGTTTTTGGACCTATGTTGTTGTTGGACCTAGGTAAGGTCCAAACCTTTGTTTTTCTGGTTCAAAGGTGCTTTTAGTCTCAGGTACTCAAGAATAATCTGAGGGAAAAAGATCTACACATGCTCTTCTGCAGGTTATATTTGAAGACTAACTCTATCAATGAAGATGTTTGGGATAACAGAGAATCCAATTACTTGTTTTTCAGAGAGGAAAGTTTTTCCCAGAAGTGCCAATGAGATACCCTACCTTGGCCTTAGGGCTTAGTCAGACTGGGAGTTGCAGCCATCCTAGCCAAATATGTGTGTGTATATATATATATATATATATATAATATATATTATAGTGCTATAATATATATATGTTATATGTAAATTTTATGTGTAGTGGATATATACATGTTTTTATATATTATGTATATATTTATCCTAGCCAAACACACACACACACACACACACACAGATATATGTTAATCATTTTGTAAAGTATCTTCTAGCTAATTATCACGATTGTAAGTGGCAGCCATTTGAACCATCTTCCCTCACAGGAATTCAGCACTGGAAGAGCGGTAGCAGCAGCCCAGTGCCTTAGGTAATATGTTAGAGCTGAGCTGCCCCATTTCCCACCCGACTGCCCACTGACATGGGGTGGATCTTGGGCAGGTTAATTAACTTCTCTGCACCTCAATTTGCCCATCTGAGAATGAGAATTAAACTGTCTTTTCTGAAGGGTTTCTGTGAAAATCAAATGAGTTAAACTGCATAAAGCATTAGAATACAATGTGGGTAGATTTGCTTAATGTTAACTATTATCACCCTTTACTGAATCCCTGTAATAAACTAGGAACTTTAAATGATTGTTTCCAATTCTTAAGATAACCCTGCAAAGTAGATATCCTTATGTCCATTTTACAGATGAGAAAGCGGAGGATCAGCTAAATTATGTGATGTATCAAAGAGCATGAGGACAGAAGGCAGCAGAGCAGGGGCTTCAGCCTGAGTCCAAAGCCCACCGCATTCTAAGAAGCTACTTCTCTCTTGTAGCCAAAAATGTGGCAAAGTTCAGCCACAGACTTTACCCTGCAGAACTTCCCTCTGGCTTTCCTGCAGCCCACAGGCTCAGGGGGAGAATGTTAGCAGCCCAAGAAGCCACGTCTGCCTCTGATGGACCATGAGAGGCAGGCCTCTGCAGCATAGGACTCGTCACCAGGACCTCACAGGTGACCCAGGCATGACCTTGTCTCCAGTTTTTATCCTGTACCTCATAGGGTGTGGAACCAAGGATGGCCCCTCGCCATCCTCACCAATCTTCCAGTATGCCATAGACAGTATTGCTGCATCTGCCAGCATCCTCCTTTTTGTGAACACAGATTGTGAGTATTACGTTGACCTCCTAGATCTCAGAATCTGAAGTGGTCTCAGGCTGCATGTGTCTATGCACACACAAGAGCCATGCCTACTTCCAAAAGGGATTTCAAGGGAGTGATCAGATTCTTAGGAACACACACATACACACCCATACACACACACACCCCTCATCCCTCAAATTCCAATCATCGAAGTTCAGCTCAAACTCACCTCCTCCAGCAAATGACCTTTTCCCATTCCAGAGCAAGGCCTGCAAGTGTCCCCCTCTCCCCCGACAAGGGCAGTCAATGCCTGGCTCCTCTGTCACAGACTGACAACCTCTGTCTTCTCCCATGCTCTACTGAGAAGTGAATGTTTGCAAAGCACTACATTTTCCCAAAGTCCTCTCTATTTGCAAAGTAAGTAGAAGGAGCTGAGATGTCAAAAACAATACAAAAACCTTCAATAATAGATACCAATTAAAAAGGAAATAAAAGCAAGATATAATATGCTAGAGCCCCAGGTCAGAACTTTCACCAAGCAGGCCCAGCAAACGTCTCCAAGTTAAGCCATATGGTGGCACTTCCAGGTGCAGGGACAACCTTTCCTCCTGGTGAAGCCCAGCTACAGCTCCCTGAGAGCGAGGCCCAGTGCCTAACTACCCCGCGGTAGGGGGTCTTCCAGTTTCAGCTGCTCCCAACATGTGCTGACAGTTCATACTCTTCTGCAAACTCACACCCAACGCCTTGAGCAATTAGTACAACAGCCTTTGGAGATAAACTCAGCAAATTTATAAGTAATATATATGACAGAGGATGAGATGATGGGATGGCATCACCAATTCAATGGACAGGAACTTGGGCAAACTCTGGGAGATAGTGAGGGACAAAGGGGCCTGGCATGCTGCAGTCCATGGAATAAGTTACATATATATTTATAAGAGTAAATTATATATGTATTTCCTGCACTCTCTATATGCTGAGGACAGCACCAGGCACGTCTTTAATCCTCATGGCTACAGAGATATTATTCCCATGTCACAGATGAAAATTAGGAAACTGAAGCATAAAATGTTATTGCTGTTTAGTTGCTAAGTCATGTCCAACTCTTTTGTGACCCCGTGGACTGTGGCCGACCAGCCTTCTCTGTCCATGGGATTTCCCAGGCAAGAATACTGGAGTGGGTTGCCACTTTCTTCTTCAGGTACCTTCCCAACCCAAGGATCAAATCTGCAGCTCCTGCTTGGCAGGCAGATTCTTTATGACTGAGCCACCTGGGAAGCCCATAGAATATAAAATGTGTAAGTAATTAGCTCAAGGCAAAATTGCTGTAAGTGGTGGAGCAGGGAATAAACCTAAATAGCCTGACCTGGCTTAAATTGAAGAAAGTAGAGAAAACCACTAGACCATTCAGGTATGACCGAAACCAAACCCCTTACAATTATGCAGTGGACATGACAAATAGATTCAAGGGATTAGATCTGATAGAGTACCTAAAGAATTATAGACAGAGGTTCGTGACATTGTATAGGAGGCAGTGATGAAGACCATCCCCAAGGGAAAAAAAGGCAAAATGTTTGTCTGATGAGGCCTTACCAATCATTGTGAAAAGAAGAGAAGTGAAAGACAATGGAGAAAAGGAAAGATATACCCATTTGAATGCAGAGTTCCAAATAATAGCAAGGAGAGATAAGAAAGCAAAGAAATAGAGGAAAACAACAGAATGGGAAAGACTAGAGATCTCTTTAAGAAAATTAGAGATACCAAGGGAACATGTCAAGCGAAGATGGGCACAATAAAGGACATAAATGGTATGGACCTAACAGAAGCAGAGAGGCAAGAATACACAGAGGAACTATACAAAATACAAAAAAGACCTTCATGACCCAGATAACCAAGATGGTGTGATCATTCACCTAGAGCCAGACATCCTGGAATGTGAAGTCAAGTGGGCCTTAGGAAGCATCACTATGAACAAAGCTAGNAATGCAGAGTTCCAAAGAATAGCAAGGAGAGATAAGAAAGCCTTCTTCAGCGATCAATGCAAAGAAACAGGAAAACAACAGAATGGGAAAGACTAGAGATCTTTTCAAGAAAATTGGAGATACCAAGGGAATATTTCATGCAAATGTTGGCACAATAAAAGAAATAATATGGACCTAACAGAAGCAGACGATATTAAGAAGAAGAACAAAAAATCTTCATGACCCAGATAATCACGATGGTATGATCACTCACCTAGAGCCAGACATCCTGGAATGTGAAGTCAAGAGGGCCTTAGGGAGCATCACTACAAACAAAGCTAGTGGAGGTGATGGAATTCCAGTGGAGCTATTTCAAATCCTGAAAGATGATGCTGTGAAAGTGTGGCACTCAATATGCCAGCAACATTGAAATACTCAGCAGTGGCCACAGGACTGGAAAAGGTCAGTTTTCATTCCAATCCCAAAGAAAGGCAATGCGAAAAAATGTTCAAACCACTGCACAATTGCTCTCATCTCACATGCTAGTAAAGTAATGCTCAAAATCCTCCAAGCCAGGCTTTAAAGAATATGAACTGTGAAATTCCAGATGTTCAGGCTGGATTTAGAAAAGGCGGAGGAACCAGAGATCAAATTGCTAACATCCATTGGATCATCGATAAAGAAAGACAATTCCAAAAAAACATCTACTTCTGCTTTATTGACTATGCCAAAGCCTTTGAATGTGTGGATCACAACAAACTGTGGAAAATTCTTAAAGAGTTGGGAATACCAGAACACCTGACCTGCTTCCTGAGAAATCTGTATACAAGTCAAGAAGCAACAGTTAGAACTGGACATGGAACGACAGACTGGTTCCAAATCAGAAAAGGAGTATGTAAAGGCCGTATATTGTCACCCTGCTTATTTAAGTTATAAGTAGAGTACATTGTGTGAAATGCCAGGCTGGATGAAACACAAGATGGAATCAAGATTGCCAGGAGAAATACCAGTAATCTCAGATATGCAGATGGCATCAACCTTATGGCAGAAAGTGAAGAACAACTAAAGAGCCTCTTGATGAAAGTGAAAAGGGAGAGTGAAAAAGCTGGCTTAAAACTCAGCATTCAGAAAATTAAGGTCATGTCATCCAGTCCCATCACTTCATGGCAAATAGTTGGGGAAACAATGGAAACACTGACAGAATTAATATTTTTGGCTCCAAAATCACTGCAGATTGTGACTGCAGTCATGAAAGGAAAACACGCTTGCTCCTTGGATGAAAAGCTATGAGCAACATAGACAGCATATTACAAAGCAGAGACAATACTTTGTCAACAAAGGTCCATCTAGTCAGAGCTATGGTTTTTCCAGTAGTCATGTATGGATGTGAGAGTTGGACTATAAAGAAAGCTGAGTGCCGAAGAATTGGTGCTTTTTAATAATTGTGCTAGAAAAGACTCATGAGAGTCCCTTGGACTGCAAGGAGATCCAACCAGTCAGTCCTAAAGGAAATTGGTCCTGAATATTCACTGAAAGGTCTTATGCTGAAGCTTCACTACTTTGGCCACCTGATGTGAAGAAGTGACTCATTTGAAAAGATCCTAATGCTGGGAAAGATTGAAGGCAGGAGAAGGAGAGGACAGAGGATGAGATGGTTGGATGGCATCACTGACTCAATGGACATGAGTTTGATTAAACTCTTGGGACAAGGAAGCCCGGGTCCTGCAGTCCATGGGGTCACAAAGAGTTTGACATGAGTGACTGACTGAACTTAACTGAATTGAACTGAACTGAACATATGCTTGGAGAAGGAAATGACAAGCCATTCAAGTATTCTTGCTTGTGAAGTCTCGTAGACAGAAGAGCCTGAGGGGCTTATAGTACGTGGGGACACAAAGGGTCAAACACAACTTAGCAAGTAAACAACAGTGCTCATGCTTAGAAAAAAGTAGAATAAAAACCCTGTGTAACTCTTTGTTATTCTAAGTAAGGGCAGCACTTTACTTGGACACTACCTTTCTTCTTTTCATTATTCAGGATATGACTTCACTTTCACTCTTTACTTTTCCCTACATCATTATCCACTCAGGTTGTAAAACAAAATACCTCAGACTGGGTAGGTACTTAAAAAAGCAGAAATTTATTACTCTCTGGAAATTACAAATCTGAGATCAAGTCACCAGTATGGTCATGTTCTGGTGAAGGTGATCTTTCTGGTTCAAAGCCTGCTTACTTTACACCATGTACTCAAATGGTAGAAGGTGAACTGGACTCTCTCTGTAGCCTCTCTTGTAAAAACGGTGATTCTGTTCATGAAGGCTCCATCCTTATGAGCTCAATACCTCCCATAGGCCCCACCTTCTAATACCCTTGTCATTGATTTCAACATATGAATTTGATTTGGGGCAGTGAACACATTCAGAACACAGTAATCAAAATTTCCCTCTCATTAAGTATGATCCAACAGATGTCTTGTAATTCCTTCTATCTTAAAACCAAATCTTTTTCTTGACCCTACTTCCTCTCCTACTATACTCCCTATATTTCCTCCATTAGAACCAACTTTTCTGATAATGTTATCTATTATTATTTTCTCTAATTCCTCTCTTTAAGGTTCTTAGAAATCCATTCCAATGGAACTTTTCACCAGTACTCATCTGCACCAGCCATATTCAAAGTAATCTATCAATATCAACTCCAGGATTCAAATCTATATCTTGAGTGAACTAATAAAACTTAAGTATCAATGGCACAGTAGATCTTTCCTTCTCCTTGGAATATTTTTCTTCTTCTTGCTTCATAGATTGTATTAACTCTTATCCCATAATTGTTCCTTAATCAGTTCAGTTCAGTTCAGTCACTCAGTCGTGTCCAACTCCTTGTGACCCCATGAACCACAGCACGCCAGGCCTCCCTGTCCATCACCAACTCCTGGAGTACACCAAAACCCATGTCCATTGTGTTGGTGATGTCATCCAACCATCTCATCCTCTGTTGTCCCCTTCTCCTCCTGCCCTCAATCTTTCCCAGCATCAGGATCTTTTCAAATGAGTCAGCTGTCCACATCGGGTGGCCCAAGTATTGGAGTTTCCGCTTCAGCATCAGTCCTTGCAATGAATATTCAGGACTGATTTCCTTTAGGATTGACTGGTTGTATCTCCTTGAAGTCCAAGGGACTCTCAAGAGTCTTCTCCAACATCACAGTTCAAAAGTGACAATACTTCGGCACTCAGCTTTCTTTTTAACTAGGTATACATACATCTCTGCCCTTTTGAAACTTCCTCCCATCTTCTTCCCTATCCCACCCCTCTAGGTTGATACAGAGCCCCTGTTTGAGTTTCCTGAACCATACAGCAAATTCCTGTTGGCTATCTATTTTACATAAGGTAATGGTAGTTTCCATGTTACTCTTTCCATAAATATTACCCTTTCTTCCCCTCTCCCCATGTCCATCAGTCTATTCTCTATGTCTGTTTTTCCACTGTTGTCCTGTATCTAAATTATTCAGTACCATTGTTTTTTTTTGGTTTTCATATTATGGGTTAGAATACAGTATTTGTCTTTCTGTTTCTGACTCCCTTCACTCTGTATAACAGGTTCTAATTTAATTCACCCCATTAGAACTGACTCAGATGTATTCCTTTTTATGTCTGAGTCATATTCCATTGTGTATATGTACCATACCATAACTTCTTTATCCATTCATCTGTGGATGGACATCTAGGTTGCTTCCATGTTCTAGCTATTGCAAATAGTGCTGCAGTGAAAAATGGGATACGTGTCTCTTTAAATTTTGGTTCCTTAGGGTATATGCCTAGGAGTGGGATTGCTGGGTCATATGGTGGTTTCATTCCTAGTTTTTAAAGGAAGCTCCATACTATCTTCCATAGTGGCTGTATCAGTTTAAATTCCCACCAACACTGCAAGAGCATTCCCTTTACTCCACACCCTTTCCAGCATTTATCATTTGTAGACTTTTTGACAAGGGCCATTCTGACCTGTGTGAAGTGATTTTTCATTGTAGTTTTGATTTGCATTTCTCTAATTATGAGTGATGTTGAGCATCTTTTCATGTGTTTGTTAGCTATTTGTATGCCTTATTTGGAGAAATGTCTGTTTAGGTCTTTTCCCCACTTTTTGATTGGGCTTTTTTCGGTATTGAGTTGTATGAGCTGCTTGTATATTTTGGAAATTAATCCTTTGTCAGTTGTTTCATTTGCTATTATTTTCTCCCATTCTGAGGGTTGTCTTTTTTCCTTGCTTGTAGTTTCCTTTGCTGTGCAAAAGCTTTTACGTTTAATCAGGTCCCACTTATGTACTTTTGTTTTTATTTCCGTTACTCTAGGAGGTGNGGAGAAATATCAGTCACGTCAGATATGCAGATGACACCACCTTTATGGCAGAAAGTGAAGAGGAACTAAAAAGCCTCTTGATGAAAGTGAAAGAGGAGAGTGGAAAAATTGGCTTAAAGCTCAATATTCAGAAAACGAAGATCATGGCATCTGGTCCCATCACTTCATTGGAAATAGATGAGGAAGCAGGGGAAACAGTGATAGACTTTATTTTGGGGGGCTCCCAAATCACTGCAGATGGTGATGGCAGCCATGAAATTAAAAGACACTTGCTCTTTGAAAGAAAAGTTATGACCAACCTAGACAGCATATTAAAAAGCAGAGACATTAGTTTGCCAACAAAGGTCCATCTAGCAAAGCTATGGCTTTTCCAGTAGTCATGTATGGATGTGAGAGTTAGAATATAAAGAAAGCTGAATGCTGAAGAATTGATGCCTTTGAACTGTGGTGTTGGAGAAGACTCTTGAGAGTCCCTTGGACTGCAAGGAGATCCAACCTGTCCATCATAAAGGAAATCAGTCCTGAATAGTCATTGGAACGACTGATGCTAAAGCTGAAACTCCAATACTTTGGCCACCTGATGCGAAGAACTGACTCATTTGCTGAGAATGATTGAAGGCGGGAGGAGAAGGGGACGACAGAGGATGAGATGGTTGGATGGCAAAACCGACTCAATAGACATGAGTTTGAGTCAGCTCTGGGAGCTGATGATGGACAGGGAAGCCTGGCGTACTGTAGTCCATGAGGTCACAAAGAGTCGGGCATGACTGAGCCCGACTGAGCGACTGAACTGAACTAAACTGAGCCTGACCTAGGACCCCAGACAGCTCTAAGGGTGGGAAAGAGATCTCACGCTGGATTCCCAGATCCCTGTGGAGTCTGGTTTACCTTGTCCTCTTCTGCAACCAGATGCATTTCAGTGTTTTTAAAAACCTGGATGTGTCCTTGTCCTGCAAAAATGGCCTTTGATCCTTTCTTAACCTCTCTCCCTCGCACATATCCAGTGGCCTGTCAGTCTGCCTGTGGCCACTGTGCATTCTATGCTCATCCTGCTGACAAGCTCCCTTTGACACCGACGGGAACAAATGCAGCATCCCAATAAACACTGCAGGGCGGCACCCTCCCCCAGTGAAGCGAGGCCCTGGGCCCACACGAGGGTGCCTGGGAAGTTAGAGCTGGGCCAGGCACGGGCTGGCAGTCTCCTCCTGCCCCTAAGTCTTAAAACTTCACAGAGAGTATAATTTCTGGAGTATAATTTTTTCATTTTGTCAGAGATAAAGATATCTCTGTGAGTCCATGCATACAACCATTTATATACATGTTGGCCACGGCAACTAAGAAAGCCATTCAAATTGCATGG
The DNA here is from genome assembly GCA_006410875.1 of Neotragus pygmaeus. Taxonomy (NCBI): domain Eukaryota; kingdom Metazoa; phylum Chordata; class Mammalia; order Artiodactyla; family Bovidae; genus Neotragus; species Neotragus pygmaeus. The sequence continues at coordinate 1,125,013 of SJYV01010468.1, read as the reverse complement.
AAATGAACAGAGCTGAACAATAAGCTAAAACATGCCTAGAGCAAGTTGAGCAATAAACAGGTTTTTAATTTTTTCCCTTTCCATCTCTTGAGTGTCTGTCTCTGATGGATGGTGTGACAGAGGAAGGCGGCTCCATAAATTCCGAATTCTGAATACTAAATCAGCGACTAGCAGCCGGGTTCTGGGAGCCAGTCGCCCCTGTTCCTGGGGTGGCAGTTTTATGAGAACTCTGTGACCCAGCTCTGCTCCTCCTGAGATCGGGCTGCTGATGGGATTCATGACTACATACCATCATACACCACATCCCACGAGGGCAGCATTTGAGTCCCTGGGTCTGGGGAATGGGATTCAGAAAGGCAAGAGGGAACTTCCCTGGTGGTCCAGTGGTTAAGAACCTATCTTCCAAATGCAGGAGATGGGGGTTCAATCTCTGATCAGGGAACTAAGGTGTCATATGCCATGGGGCAATTAAGCCCACATGCTACAACTAGAAAGCCCATGCGCTGCAGCTAGAGAAACCTGCATGCCATAAGTAAGAACTGACACAGTCAAATAAAATAAATAAATATGAAACTAAAAAGCAAGAGATTCCGCTCAAGGTCACACAGGTGAAGAGACGGGTTTGAGGTACCAACGTGATCCTTTGGGGCTCATCCATCCCGAAAGTAGCAGCTGTTTCCCCACTTTGTCTGTGAGAAAACAGTCTCAGGCCCATTAACTAGCTTGGATGAAGTCACACCGCCAGCACACAGCAGAGGTGGGACTGGAACTCTAATTGGTTTGCACCCAGAATTTATGTTTTTTGCACCAGAATGGAACCTCCTTTTTTACATCATGGCACATACACAAAAATAGTACTGGATGTGATGCAGAACAGAATAAACAGGAGGGGATTTGGAACTTCTTATATACGGCTTAGTGGAAATTTTTATTACTTTTTGTTTATGTTATATAATTACAATAAGAAAAATAAGTATTGGGAAAGATATTAAGAATTGAACATGCATAAAATTTCAAATAATATATTTTTATATCTGTAATGAGAAACCTGAGCTAGCTTCTGAACATAATGTCTTCATATCAAGTTTTATGTTGAAATGCTTGCATGCAACTCCTGATCAATACTTTTTAATGATGGTCTCTTCAAATTCTCAATAACTGCAACTCACCAGAAACTTTGCTCACACAATTAGGTAATAAAAATGTTAAATCATTCTTTTACAGATAGTTAAAACATTTACAACAGTTGAAATTATATTTTTAGAATCTCACAGCTTTTCGTTTTCTTTCATTGACAACTTGTACTGTTGGAATTTCTTGTGATACTACGTTTGGACTTCTAAGTGAGCTGAGCTTTTGTGCATCAACTGTTTTGATAGAAGGTGAACTCTGATTGGAAGGATGCAGATGAAGTCCCCCAGCAGCTGGCTTGGGACCATCCTGAAAGGGCTCATCACCTGCAAATGGAAGAGAGAGCCTCGTGAACGTAAAGTTGAGATTTGGGACTCATTTGTCCCTGTCCCTCCAAGAGCCCCACCCAGCATCCCTTGCACATCTTGAGCTACACTCCCTGCTCCTTGGGTGCCTGGAACACAAATTCCCCAGCAGCTTCCATGCACCCTGTGGATAACTATTTGCACACGACGTGGGAAGCAGAGTACCTCTTGGCTGCCCTCAGCAACCCTGGAGGCCAGGGCGTGCATGGTGCACAGGTGTTGTGCTTTCTGTAGGTGAGGGCCACAGGATGGCCCTTGGGAAACTCTTCTCTTCAGGCTGTACTCACAGAAGACCCCCTCCAGGTTGCTTGCAGCTAACTGCTGATGGTTCCCTGGGCTCTGAGGATCCTAGAAGTCCCCAGGGCTAAAAGCATCACTACCTCTCCCCCTATTTATAAACCTATTCATAGGGCTATAGGAGACGTTTTGCTCTAAATTACACTCCCTTCCATCATTGTTGAATTGATGAACTATGATGAAATATGAGTTATTTGAAGTTATAACTAGGATTTCTCCTCCCAATACATTTTTACCTCAGCTTTCTTTGCCAGTTAGGCAGCTTTCCAGATACTGTGCCCAGCAAGAAGAGTGGGGATGGTCAGGAACATGGTGCCATTGCCCAGCTTAGAATTTCAGGGCATCCCTTTGAATGCCTTTAGCAGAAATAGAGATGTGAAAACAAAACATTTTGTGAGAGAACATTTGTAGTAGTTAAAATGGGGCTTAGAGGTCTCAAACAAGATAGAGAAGAATACAAAGTGAATACAGTATTCTCTTACCTACCTGACCCCCAGCCTGGATTCAAAGGCAGGGATGATCAACCAGCAAGACAGAAGAATCAAAGGAAATGGGGCTGAAGTTTAAATGAGTCCCTGAAGTGGTGCCCAGAAGCACTGCTCCTTCGATATGTGGAGGAAAGGGGGGCAGCAGAATGATCAAAACACTGACGACACACCTCAGGCGGATGCGGGAAGTTCTAAGAGCTGCGGAGAACGTTGTTTGCCTTCCGGAGTGTAGCCCTGAGATCAGGTGTCCTCATCCACCATGGTGCCTGAGCAGAAGACCAGCAATGGAGGAGAGTGAGTACTAAATGATCAGATCAGTCTTGGGAGCCTGCTCATCCCAGTGTACTGTGGGGAAAGATTCTAGCATTCCCAGGCTTCCCCAAAGAGATGCAGATGTGGCCAGAGAGCATCTGTAAAAGAGGCAAAGAGGCTTTGCAGTTGGGACAGAGAGAAAACCAACAGTGATGACCTGATAACTGGAAGCCGTAGAAGGGACCAAGGTCATGTGCTACAGATGCACTCGGGCAGAGGTCAATATGGCACAGAGTCTACAAGGTACCCCTCCTCATGGCCCCCGGAAACATGGATTACCCCAGGAAGACAAGAGCAAAAAAGAGGTTAAATCCCAAACTAATCGTATTTAAATGAGAAGTGACTAGTTGTCTTCAACTAGTAAATTTGTTTTTCATCTTTGGAAGGAACAAGAGGTAGAGAACTAAGGTTGAGATCAGTTATAAAGAAACAGAGAGAGTTACAGTTTCACGCATCTAAGATTATGACGGTATAAATAATTCATACCTATTGCAGAATTTATAAATGAATTCATAACCATTCACTTTGGAGTATAACCAAGATGTATAACAGGCAAATCCTCCATTTATGAGAGAAACCTTGACAGAATCTCAATGGGCAAAAGAGGTGGGTATTCACTTTATAAAATGATGCTCCACTTTATGAGAATTGTTAACCTCTAATATCCTTTAATTGGCCAGACATCTTAATGCAGTTAAAATAGAATCTGACTCTGTAAAACTCATTTTCCTAGGCAATCGTCAGCCTTGTGTTGAAGAAATCTCATGGTATGCTTTAATCCAAACCTCAGCTTGGCACACTTATGCTTGGACTCTGAAGAAGGAAGAAAGGGTTGGCCTCAGTGAAAAGACACAACTGAAGGCCATGTGCATGCTGGACTCCAGATCGAATGGCTTGAGCTGTAGTCTCTGCTGTGTCATCAGCCAGCTCTGGAACCCTCCACAGGACCCTCTCCTCTCTGGGCTTTTTTAAAAAGGTACAAGGATACGATTCCAATGGTCCTATGGCTTCTCCTAGCACTGATTGTACGGCTTTGTATTTACGAATGCTTTGGGCTACAGACTGACCTGTGCATGCTCTTGTAGGCAAGAGTATAGAGCTTAGAAGCATGGTACATATTATGACTATGTGTGAGACTGTGATTGCCTATTGTATATGTGTGTGTTTACTGCTCAGTCATGTCTGACTCTTTGCAGCCCATGGACTGTAGCCCGCCAAGTTCCTTTGTACATGGGATATCCCAGGCAAGAATACTGGAATGGGTAGTCATTTCCTTCTCCAGAGGATCTTCCCAACCCAGGATCAACCCCAGGGTCAAACCCAGGATTTCTGCATTGCAGGCAGATTCTTTACCATTTGAGCCACTAAGGAAGCCCATAATTACATATTAAGTTCAGTTCAGTTTTTCAGTCATGTCTGACTCTTTGCAACCAGGCCTCCCTGTCTATCACCAACTCCCAGAGTTTACCCAAACTCATGTCCATCGAGTCGGTGATGCCATCCAGCCATCTCATCCTCTGTTGTCCCCTTCTCCTCCTGCCCCCAATCCCTACCAGCATCAGGGTCTTTTCCAATGAGTCAACTCTTCGCATGAGGTGGCCAAAGTACTGGAGTTTCAGCTTTAGCATCATTCCTTCCAAAGAACACCCAGGGCTGATCTCCTTCAGAATGGACTGGTTGGATCTCCTTGCAGTCCAAGGGACTCTCAAGAGTCTTCTCCAACACCACAGTTCAAAACCATCAATTCTTTGGTGCTCAGCCTTCTTCACAGTCCAACTCTCACANCCAAAGAACACCCAGGGCTGATCTCCTTCAGAATGGACTGGTTGGATCTCCTTGCAGTCCAAGGGACTCTCAAGAGTCTTCTTCAACACCACAGTTCAAAAGCATCAATTCTTCAGTGCTCAGCTTTCTTCAGAGTCCAACTCTCACATCCATACCTGACCACTGGAAAAACCACAGCCTTGACTAGATGGACATTGTTGTATATAATTAGTTTGTGGCCATTACCTATGTAATCTATCTTACTAATTGCAACAGTTTTTCATTTGGTTCTTTTGGATTTTTTAAGTATTTAATCAGGTCACCTGAAAATAACGTTGCTTTTATCTTCCTTCAATAGTTATACTTTATATTTCTTTCATATCTTTTGAACTGTTTAGAACTTGCAGGATGACATTAAAAAATAATGATAGATTGGGGCTTCTTTACCTTATTACTGATTTTAGTTGGAATGCTTCTTGTTTTGTCATTAAGTATGATGTTGACCATTTTTTTAAAACAATCATTTAATATATGGATTGAGATTCTTTCTTTTTTAAAATTTATTTATTTATTTATTTAATTTTTTACTTTATTTTACTTTACAATACTCTATTAGCTTTGCCATACATCGACATGAATCAACCACAGGTGTACACGAGCTCCCAATCCTGAATCCCCCTCCCANCATCTTTGAATTTCATAGCTGCAATCATCATCTGCAGTGATTTTGGAGCCCCCCAAAATAAAGTCTGACATTGTTTCCACTGTTTCCCCATCTATTTCCCATGAAGTGATGGGACCAGATGCCATGATCTTTGTTTTCTGAATGTTGAGCTTTAAGCCAACTTTTTCACTCTCCACTTTCACTTTCATCAAGAGGCTTTTGAGTTCCTCTTCACTTTCTGCCATAAGGGTGGTGTCATCTGCATATCTGAGGTGACTGATATTTCTCCTGGCAATCTTGATTCCAGCTTGTGCTTCTTCCAGCCCAGCATTTCTCATGATGTACTCTGCATAGAAGTTAAATAAGCAGGGTGACAATATAGCCTTGACATATTCCTTTTCCTATTTGGAACCAGTCTGTTGTTCCACGTCCATTTCTAACTGTTGCTTCTTGACCTGCATACAGATTCTTCAGGTGGCAGGTCAGGTGGTCTGGTATTTCCATCTCTTTCAGAATTTTCCACAGTTTATTGTGATCCACACAGTCAAAGGCTTTGTCATAGTCAATAAAGCAGAAATAGATGTTTTTCTGGGATTACATATTAAGTAGCATCTAATCAGGTATGGATTGAGTGCCCACTGTATACCAGCCCCTACTAGGCACTGTTAGGGAAAGAAAGGAATGCCCCCTTGCCAGCCCTGGGAAGAGTGGACTTCTCAGAGGAATAAAGAAGAACAAAAAGACACTGCAAAGTTGACTGCCCATGGGTCTAAGGGAGGCAGGTCTCCTGTGAGCTGCAGTGGTCAGGAGAAAGATGATCTGGATTTTGCAGCTTAGGCAGAATTGCTAGAGAGAAAAGATATTCTAGGTGATGCAGAAGTGGGGACAACGCTTCTCAACCTTTGATGCAGCCTATGGAAACCACAGTCGTGTGACAAGCACAGTAAGCGATGTGGTTGAGAAACTAGTGATGAACGATGGGCAGTGACAGATCGCGGAAAGGGAATGGAGCGGGTGGTGGAAATTTTTTGATTCTCAAACATATGTAAGGTTTTTGCTCTCTCTTTCTCTGTTTTCTCCTTTCTCATCCAACCATGGTGCAGTGATTATTTCCACAATGCAGCTGTGGGTGGCAAATTCTTCAAATCATGTTTTCAAAGGACGAAATTCAAGCCTAGGTCTCACCAGTCCTCTTCCACTTACTTAGACAAATCATACTCCTCGTGTTTTGATTTTAGGCATAATTTGTACCTTGCTGTTTCCAAAAAAGTATTTGAAGACCTGAAAAATCACAATTAAAATAAGGAAAGCTGCTCAGTCGTGTCTGACTCTTTGCAACCCCATGGACTGTAACCTATCAGGCTCCTCTGTCCATGGGATTTTCCAGGCAAGAGTACTGGAGTGGATGCCATTTCCTTCTCCAGCGGATCTTCCCAACCCAGGGATTGAACCCAGGTCTCCTGCATTGTAGACAGATGCTTTACTTTCTGAGCCACCAGGGAAGTAAAATATCAAATCAGGTGCCATAGAAGATTAGGGGAAATAAGAAAAGCCAAACCAAAATTAACTTTGGCCACTTAACAACTTTAGCTGTGAGCTTCCTAGAAGTCAAAAGAGAAGAAGGAAAGTCATTCTATAGTATAGGTGATAAAACTAAATATATTAAATACTTAGAATAGACACAATCTTCCTAAATGTTCAGAAACTGTGACAGAGTTTTGAGGATGTGATGGAGGAATTTCAACAAACTCCCTCAGTAAGTGGAATATATAGTGAAGTAATTAAAATAATATTTGTCAGGTACTCACTCTTATATGGGTATTTGACTAAGCACTGGATGGAATGAAGAGAACTAAGACACACTAAGAACTTGTCCCTCTCAAGCTTTTAACCTAATAAAGGATCTGCAACATGTAATCAAATAAGTATTTATTAACAACAAATATTTATTTAAGGCCTTTTTTGTGCCTTTTCATATAAATAGATGCATGCATGCCTGCTAAGTTGTTGCAGTTGTGTCCAACTCTTTGCCACCCTATGGACTGTGACACACCAGGCTACTCTGTCCATAGGATTCTCCAGGCAAGAATACTGAAGTGGGCTGCCATTTCCTTCTCCAGGGGCTCTTTAGAACCCATGTCTCCTGAATTTGCAGGCAGATTCTTTACCACTGTGACACCTGGTGACCCTATAAAACAACAAAACAGCCTGTAATTTTACTAGCAAAACAAGTTTATTGCAACAAACAATTGCAACTTGGGACACGCAACTATGGTGAGTGAGGAGCAAATCAGATAAAGCAAAGGAGAGGAAACCCTTTTACAGAGGAGAAAAGAAAGTTGGGAGGTACTGTCACAAACAAAAAGTTCATTGGGGGAAACTAGGAGTTCAAAGTGTAGCGGCTTCTCATTGGCTGCGTTGTGCCAGTCTCTCATTGGCTGAGCTGTTGCCATGCAAGAAGAAACCTTTCTTTCTCTTGCTGGGGTAGTGAAGTCACTTTCTGCTAAAGATGCAAGGTAGTCGCTTCCTGTGGGTATCTGTACAGATGTCAAGTGGCGTGTGCAGGAGAAGTCCCCCTTCTGGCCTCTTGGCTACATATTAGTGAGGTTTCTCTTTATTAATTTCCATAGCATAGAGATAGTTATTTTCCCTTTAAGCATTTTTTGAGCACCAAATTTGCACCAAGTTCTCCAGGAAGCCCTTTCACAGTGAGACATATTGTCGTGTCTTATTCTATCCACTTCACAGGTGAGGAAACGAGACTCCAAGGGTAGGGATATCTATCTTGGCATCACATGGCTGGTCAGTGGGAGAGTTAGGTGTGGGATTCCTGGATCCTGACCATTTTGTGAGTATGTATGTATATATATGTTTAAAAATAAGAATGTATTTAGTTGAATAAACTGAGGCCTATGCATCCCCTTTTGGGGAAACTTAAGATGACAGTCACCTCTGAGACAAGCCAAGGTTGCGACACTCAGGGAACTCTTTGCAAGTGTTGGCGGATAGACTCGCAAGCAGTAAATAGCAGGCGTTGATGTGGTACAAATCACTCTAGGCAAATTTAACTGCTTTTTTTGTAATCTATAGAAATGCCAGATGAAGAGATAAAAAGGAAAGCAGTGAATATAATAGCTCTCAATTTTAGGAAAGTGCTTAGGAATAGTGACTCGGGTGAGGTTCTGAGGAAAAAATAAATAATAACAATTCAAATAGGCCTGACGGGCGATCCTGGGCTCTGCAGTTGGGGAGCCGGGAACCTCACTGGTCTCAGAGGGTGTGGGAGAGGGAGCTGGGGGTCAGATGCCAGGAGGAGGCTGCACTGACCAGAGCCTGAGTCAAAGTCTGACAAACCCTCACGACCGAAAGTGTGGTCCTGGGAAGAGCAGCCGCTGGGAGCCCAGAGTTGGCCAGAAATGCAGACTCTCGGGCCACCCCAGCCAGGCTGCAGGAGCATCCAGCACTCCAGAAATGCTGCTCTAAACACCGTGAGGTCAGAGGGCACCCCAACCCTCTAGTCAGGTGCATCTCCCTCATCACCCCACTCCTCAGCAATGCCCCCCAAACACTCTGCCCCCCTAAATTCACCCTCCTGCTTCCCTACATCAAACTACTGCCTCAGTCCCCTGGTGACAGCTTGTTTCCCTGGAGAGACTCAGCCGGACTAAGGCATAGACCCCATGGGGGTGTTTGTCTTTTTAAAATGAAAGAGTTGGACCATAAAGAAAGCTGAGTGCTGAAGAATTGATGCTTTCAAACTGTGGTGTTGGAGAATACTCTTGAGAGTCCCTTGGACTACAAGAAGATCAACCCAGTCCATCCTAAAGGAAATCAGTCCCAGATATTCATTGGAAGGACTGATGTTGAAGTTGAAACTCCAATACTTTGGCCACCTGATGAGAAGAACTGACTCATTTGAAAAGACCCTGATGCTGGGAAAGATTGAAGGCAGGAGGAGAAGGGGACGACAGAGGATGAGATGGCTGGATGGCCTCACCAACTCAATGGACATGAGTTTGAGCAAGCTCTGGGAATTGGCGATGGACAGGGAAGCCTGGCGTGCTGCAGTCCATGGGGTCACAAAGAGTCAGATATGACTGAGTGACTGAACTGACTGACTGACTGGTGGGATTTCAGGCCCCATAATATTAGATGGGGTGAGGTGGACATACTTATAGGCAGTCAAGGATAGAAACTTGAATTGAGTTGCCCCCCAGCGGCATGCCAGGTACTTGGGCATACTTTGTCTCATTTATTTCTCACAGTCCTGGAGGTTTTGTTATTCCCCTTTTAGGGTGAGAATGACACAAAGAAAAGTTTACTTGTCTGAGATTACGTGACCAGGAGGGACAGGATCAAGCCTGCTTACCTGCTCTCTTACAAAGCCAAGACCTTCCCCCAGCACCCTGCCACCCCACCCACTCTGCCTACCTGTGTGGATCACCTCGCCCAGCTTATCACACCCACATCTAAACACCCGCAGTTGAGGGTGACAGTAAGGGGCTCATCTGTTGAGCCTCAAAACCTCATCAACACCAACTTTGATGATGGCTCAGAGTTTTGAGGAATAGAGCTAGGGATAGAAACACAGGAAAAACAGTTTATAAAACATCAGGCACCAAATATATTATTTAGAAGATATAGTATTCAAAAATACTTGAAGTAAACATAGCAGAAAACTCATATATATTAGTCCCTTAATAATACTAACTAATAAGAATGCCATATAATAAGAGAAAAAGATCATTTCACAGAGACCCAGGAAAAGACAGTTGCTGCCACCAAACAGAAACTTAGCTTTGGGTTCTCTGATAACTGAGGCAAACAAGCGTGATGACATTTTCTAACCAAAGCGAGTGTGATCAGGAAAGTTTCGCTTTTTTCTTAGCACTTATAGGAAGGCGTCTCATGAAACTGACAGAAGCCCCTGCCTGGGAATAAGTGGGGAAAAAAAAATTATCTGTGACCTGGACTGTTTGGGTAAGTTGCCTTCAAATGAGATTCAACTTGGAACGGTAGAGCATTAACACAGGAAGGAGAAAATAATCATAAAGACAGAGATGGATTCATAAGTGGTGGGGGGGACCTCAAACGTGGAGCCCTGCTGAGAGAGACACAGCCGCAGAGCAGAGCCCAAATTAGATGAGTTTGCGATGGGAAGTGGCAGTGAAATAAATAAGACAGGCGAGATGATTTGGGCACGTGTGCGCGGGCAGGGCCCACAGCACAAAGCCAAGAGGAAATGGTCTCTGGTGGTAAGATGGAGCCTGAGAGATTGCAGCCATCTGTGGGCATCTCATTATCCTGCAGAGGTAGGCAAAGTGGAGAGAGTTCAGGGAAGGGCACCAGGCATGATTAGATAGCAAGAGAGATTAATTCACGGGGAAAGATTAAAAACTAAAGCAGAATTCCTAGGCTCAGGGAAGGCTGGCTCCTGCGTGGAGGGATGAGGGAGGTACTAGGGAAGGCAACAGAGAGGGAAGGAGGCCTCCCAAAGGATGAATGGGCCAGGGGTAAGGGGAACAAGGTGGAAACACCCACCTAAGGAGACCAGAGGTGCTCAAAATTAGAAGCTAAGACAGGGCTACAGAGCCACGAGTTCTATACAAAGAGCAATCAACACATTCTCTCCAGTCTACTCCTCATTATGATCAATGGGGCTTATTTTTGAGGAGTGGATGGGACAGGGTCTTAGTTCATTCATTCAACACTGTTGGGCATCTACTATGGAAAATGTAGGAATGATACTAGGAATAATACTAAGCACTGAGGAGACACATGTAAGACACAGTCCCTGATCTCTGGGTGCTTGAGAATGTAAATTGTTCAACTCTTCTTAAGTCAGTGTAATAAGAACTTCAAAAAAATATAAGCAGAGAACCCTGGAAACTAGACAGAGAAGTCAAAGGAATGCTTCTCAAAAGAGGTTGCAATTGAATTAACTTTGGGAAAATGATAGGTATTAGCTGAGGAAGTGGATGGATGGATGGATGGATGAGTTATCAGGCAGAAGAGACAGTAAGTGTGAAGATGTGGAGGTCTGAAATGGCATAACATGTTCAAGGAATATAGAAGATTCAAATTTGGCCAGTAAAAAGGAGGTAGGAACATAAAGAGAAGGTTAATGTATTAGGCAAGGGGCAGATAATGAAAGCCCTTGTATGCATGAAGCTCATACATTTGAACCTCAAATTGGAAGCTCTGAGGAGTCAGCAATTGGAGGCTTTTTAAGAAATAGTACGGCAAAATCAAGTGTGATTTTGTAAAGATTACTCTGATGGCAGTGGAAACAAGTACCCACTGGGAAAGACAGTCAGAACACAAAGAAATCAGTTCAAGGACTATTTCTATAATCCAGGTAGGAATCTACAAGAGGCTGAACTAAGGCAGTAATGGCAGAGACATAGGGGCTTCAGACCTTTCTAAATAAATGCCTGGCAAGGGAGGTGGGCAGGAAGGTGGAAACAAGTAAATAAGGTCCTGGCATGGTCTCCTGACTGGATGGTGGCATTCATCCCTGAGATTAGACAGTGGTCACCCAGATTTCAGGGAGAAAGAGTTCTGTTTAGATAAGTTGGGCTTGAGAGATTTGGAGTATATCCTGTAGGCTGATGGGCAACAGGTTGATACTCAGTCCAGACTCAAGAGATGCAGGAGTTATCAACACATCTGTGATACCCAGGGCCCCAGTGTGAAGGAAACCCCCCCCAAAAAAAAGGTTACACAGAGAAACTGGGGAGCAGAGTACCAAGAACAAGTATTGGGGGGTACAAACAGCTAAGTGGTCAGTGAGGGAAAGAAGGCTGCTGAGAAGGGTGAGAAGGAGCAGCCTGAGAGGCTGTTGGAATCACACCAACCAAGCGAGGAAGAGTTTAAGGACGGATGATGAACAGTATGAGATGTAATAAAATTCAAGCAAGTAACGGCTAAAATATCCACTGGATTCAATATTATGGAGGAGGAACATTCCCAAGATTCGCAGTATGCGATCAGCTCAGTATGTGAGGGCAGGTAGGTGGATATGGACTACTGCCTCACTGAGAGGTCCCCCTCAAGTGGACCTCTCTCTGGGCTTCTGTTTCCACTAGATGATGCGGAGCTGGGGGGCATGGGGCTGCTTTTTCCATGAATTGTCTGAGGAGAAGTGAGAGGGTGTTGAACAACTCTTGAAAATGCTGAATTCAACATTATGGAAGTCAACAGTGACCAGCAAGAAGAGTGATGGGTGAATCAGATGGGGCATAAGTTAGACTGCAATAGATTGACAGGGATGCAAGAAGAGATGAGGACAAGAAAGAGTACAGCCAACACTTGGAATGTTGGTCGTGAAGGGCAAGAGTGAGATAGGACAGCTCTTAGACTGGGGTGTGTGTGGTTGACAGGCGTGTGTGAGTGACAGGGTGTATGGCTGGCTTAATTTAATTGGTTCTTAAATGAGAATGACCTGAAGATGTTTTGGTGTTTTCATATAAAGGCAAATGTAGACAATTTCAAGGGAATGAGATGGAGGACTGGAATCAGCTCTGAAAATGGGCTAATGGCATCTAAGAATTCAGCATGGGATCAGTTCTGGGTCATTCCAGGCCCAGGGTGAGCAGTCCTTGCTATGATCACACTGGGCTCTGATCAACTGATTGCAGTCACAGAGGGAGCCAATTAAACCATTAGCCATTTTGGTAAATAACATGGAAGATAAGAGAAAATATAGTCTCATATACTCTTCCAAGAAATTATCGTCTAGTTAGGCATAAAGATACATTCCCTGTAAAGGGTTACTAAGTATTATAATGGAAGATTCTTTCCTTATCTAGAGTAACCTTGAAAACAGAACTTGAGGCTAAAGCTTACTTTCTGTGGTTTTATTGGGACCTGCAATCCCAGGGCGGAGAAGACAATGGCACCCCACTCCAGTACTCTTGCCTGGAAAATCCCATGGACGGAGGAGCCTGGTGGGCTGCAGTCCATGGGGTCGCTAGGAGTCGGGCACGACCGAGCAACTTCACTTTCACTTTTCACTTTCATGCATTGGAGAAGGAAATGGCAACACACTCCCATATTCTTGCCTGGAGAATCCCAGGGACGGGGGAGCCTGGTGGGCTGCCAGCTATGGGGTTGCACAGAGTCGGACACGACTGAAGCGACTTAGCAGCAGCAGCAGCAATCCCAGGGAAGTAAGAGGAAGGGTGTTGTTTTAGAAATACGTTTACTTTCTGCCCATGGTTCCTCAGGCAGAGCTCCTAAGATCCTGATAATTTCATAAGTGAGAGAAATCTTGTTGATTTTTGAAACAAGGGCTTTGAATCAGATGAGGTCGGGCACATTCAGGGTTGTATAGCCGTAGACAAGGGCTTTAAATCAGGATCAGGTCCTTATACAGCCTCAGGATGGGGCTAATCACCAGACAGACCAAGGATTAAAGGGTTGGCATTTGTAGCCCCGCCCACCAACCTCCAGGAACTACACATGGTGGCAGGGAGCTAGGGAGCTGCTGGGGATGAAATTGCTGTAAAAATTCTTGAACTCTATAAGAACTCCTGAAGATGTGCTGAGCGTCCACCCTGATGAGCACGTGTCAGGAGTATGGCACATCCCAGTTCTATGGAGACAGAAGCTCCTGTGCTGGGAACCCTTTCAGACCTCACCCTCTGTACCTCTTCAAGTTGACCTGTTGATCTGTAGCCTTTATAATACCCTTTATTATAAAGTGGTTAGGGTTATGAGTTCTGGGAGCCACTCTAGCAAATTAATCAAACCCAAGAAAAGGGTTGTGGGAACCTCTGCTTTACAGCCAGTGATCAGGAGCACAGATGAATATCTGCACTTGCGACTGGCATCCGAGTCCTCGACCTGTGGGATCTGTTGCTATCTTCAGGTAGGTAGTAACAGAACCGAGTTAATTGCTCGGTGGTGTTGAAAAACACACATGGGAGAGGGGACAGGAGGTGAAGCAGGAGCACGGNCCCCTATTCTTGCCTGGAGAATCCCAGGGACGGGGGAGCCTGGTGGGCTGCCAGCTATGGGGTTGCACAGAGTCGGACACGACTGAAGCGACTTAGCAGCAGCAGCAGCAATCCCAGGGAAGTAAGAGGAAGGGTGTTGTTTTAGAAATACGTTTACTTTCTGCCCATGGTTCCTCAGGCAGAGCTCCTAAGATCCTGATAATTTCATAAGTGAGAGAAATCTTGTTGATTTTTGAAACAAGGGCTTTGAATCAGATGAGGTCGGGCACATTCAGGGTTGTATAGCCGTAGACAAGGGCTTTAAATCAGGATCAGGTCCTTATACAGCCTCAGGATGGGGCTAATCACCAGACAGACCAAGGATTAAAGGGTTGGCATTTGTAGCCCCGCCCACCAACCTCCAGGAACTACACATGGTGGCAGGGAGCTAGGGAGCTGCTGGGGATGAAATTGCTGTAAAAATTCTTGAACTCTATAAGAACTCCTGAAGATGTGCTGAGCGTCCACCCTGATGAGCACGTGTCAGGAGTATGGCACATCCCAGTTCTATGGAGACAGAAGCTCCTGTGCTGGGAACCCTTTCAGACCTCACCCTCTGTACCTCTTCAAGTTGACCTGTTGATCTGTAGCCTTTATAATACCCTTTATTATAAAGTGGTTAGGGTTATGAGTTCTGGGAGCCACTCTAGCAAATTAATCAAACCCAAGAAAAGGGTTGTGGGAACCTCTGCTTTACAGCCAGTGATCAGGAGCACAGATGAATATCTGCACTTGCGACTGGCATCCGAGTCCTCGACCTGTGGGATCTGTTGCTATCTTCAGGTAGGTAGTAACAGAACCGAGTTAATTGCTCGGTGGTGTTGAAAAACACACATGGGAGAGGGGACAGGAGGTGAAGCAGGAGCACGGCGGTGAGCGTGAGCAGGTGCCTCGCTGAGCTGAGCTGGCTACCACTTTGCAACAAACACAGCTGGCTGCTCGGTCTTCCAAGTGTTGTTTCCAGAGTTGTTTCCATGGAACAGCTGCCTCTTAGAACCTCCCTGGAAAGTCAGAAGGAGAAGGACAAGAACCTGACCAGTGGCTCCTCGTCTCTCTTCTCTAAGGGACCGAGGCCCACCCGGGAGGTGTTACCTGAGTTGTGTTACCAGCCAGCACTGCAGCGGTCCAACAGTCCACCTCCCCTGCAGATGGCTGAGGCCTCTCCCGGTCACTTGGTTCCACGTATGGGGGCTCCGTAGGCTGTGGCGATGGAAGCGGCCGTGGCTTTAGAACCATCGGAACAGTGTGAACGTTCCCTAGGGCCACTGTGCCCAGGAAATACACAAAGGGCCAAGTTCTGGAGTGTGGGCAGGGCAGGCAGAGCTGGCTGGTGCTGAGGCCAGGTCCAGCACGGACTGGGTGTCTCCCCCTGAGACCAGCATCAAATGCTGCTCTGAGCACTTCAGGTAAACTGACTCTTTCAGCCTTTGTTCCAGCCTAACGAGGTATAGATGCACATGATTAGAGATGGGGAAACTGAACGAGAGATAGGTTAAGGAGCTCCCTAACACCACCCAGCTACCGTGGTTAAGGGAGGATTCAAACCCAGGCACTCCATTGTGTCACCCTGCCGACCCCAAGAACCAGGGAGGAGGAAGCCCCCAAAAGAGACATGGTATAACAGAGGGAGGAACGGGGTTTCAGAAGCTGAAACCGTTAGAATCTACTGGGCAGAGAGTGAGAAGATAGGCGTTGTCAGTAGGAAAAGCAGACTAGATAAATAGGGCAAGAAAGTACAGGTGACCTGAACGCCAAGGAGGCATGGTGCCCGGGCCAAGGAGGGTCTATGTGGCAATGTGGCTACGTGGGGCTGAAGCAGGATGTTGGAGCGTGCTCTGTAAGATGGGAAGTGGAGAGTAGGGTAAGGGAGCTTGGCCGGCTGTCAGTGGAGCTGCCATACATGTGCCCCTGTGAGCCATAACCCACCTCCCTCTGCACGTGTGCACTTGTGAGGCTGACTCACCTCCCACTGGCTGGCGGGACCGGAGAGAAAACAGCCTCCGCCCGCAGAGGGTCAGGGTGGCCCTGGACCTGGAGTGGCTTCCGGGGCTCTGTCCTCCAGCCCCTCTTGTCTGGCCCCTAGTAGACCCTTTTCTCACCCTTTCCCACTCTCTGCTAACCCAACTGTTGTTTAATCACTAAGTCGTGTCCAACTCTCTGTGACTCCATGGACTATAGCCCAGCAGGCTCCTCTGTCCCTGGGATTTCCCAGGCAAGCATACCGGAGTGGCTTGCCCCAAATCCTTCCAGGAGAGAAGCATTGAATATTTGTCCAGTGCCTGCTAGGAGAGACACTCATCTTCCTCTCTGAATTCCAGAGTAACCTGGCGAAGTGGGCAGTGATAGCTTCCAGCTTATCAAGGAGGACTTGCCTTGGGCTTGATGGGGCAAGTCTCAGAGGTAGGTGCTGGGTGAAGCTCCAAGGGCCAACTCAGCTCCAGGCCCACAGCCTGGCGGTGCCCACAGAGCCCCTCCAGCCTCCAGATTCCCAGGTGCCCCAACCACACCTAGTCCCATTCACTTATCCCTTTCTCAGGCAGGATGCCACCATCAGCCTGATGGTATGAGTCAGCTATTGAGAATCATTCCTTCATTCACTCATAAAGTATTTTTTGAGAGACCACAAAGATTCAGACACGACTGAGCATCTAAGCACACATACATGTGTCAGGCAACATTCCAGGCTTGAGACAAATGCATTCCTGGCCTCATGGAGCTGGCATGAGGGCTGGCATTTATCAGCTGATAAATAAATATATATATATTATATATATATATACATTTATAAATAAATAACTATGCAATACAGTGTCTGATAAATAAATGATTATATATATAATGATAAATAAATAATATATAATAAATATATAATACTTATTATAAAATAATGAATAAATATATAATACAGTGTCTTCCAAATTAAAAAAAAAAAACCCAAAACTGAACAGTGTAAGGAGAGAGAGACTGGGTAGACATTTGAGTAGAGCCCAAATCAAGTACGAGAGTGGCCCTGAGATGATGGAGGAAGGCAGCCTGGCAAAGAATGAGTTTGGTAGGGGTGAACCTGGTGTCTCTCTCCTCACATCCTTCATATCTCATATCCTTCATTCATTCTACTTCTCTCTGTTCATCTGCCACCACCTTACTTCAAACCACCATGGTTTCCTCTCCAATTCTGCAGAAACTTTCAGTCCATTCTCCAAACTTCAAACTCCCGCAAAATGTACATCTGGCTACATGGCATTAAACACTTCAGTACCATCCCGCTGTTGTTAGACTGAAAAACAGCACCCTTCCTGTGGCCCCCGTGGTTCTGCACAGTCTGACTGCCCTCACCCTCCTCTTGTAACACAGTCTTCACGGCCCCCAGCCCCATTCCCCCTAAACCCTGCTCACTCCGGTCTTACACACACTCCCCAACCCATCGCTCTTTCAGATCACCTTCTCCAACATTCAGCCTGGACAGCTCCCTTTGTTAGTGCTGGCTTACAACCATATTTCTCTTTCCAATATCACATATTTATGCATTTTTTATCATGATTATTTAATTCTATGAGTTAGGACTGTACCTTTTTTTAATTACCATGGTAACTCCAATATCAAATACAGTGCTGGCATAGAATAGGCCCTCAATTAATACTTATTGAATGAATGAATGAATGGCAGTTGTTCTTGAAGCAAGGGAAGCACACAGCCTGTGTCTCCTTATGGCAAGATAGAACAAGCCTGGGGATCTGGAAATGGCGAGTATTATAAGTAAATGAACTCCAGGTTCCAGGCCAGAGCCAAGATGGCAGAGCTACCCACAACCCCAGACTTCCCAGAGAGAAACAGGGGCACTCTTATGAGAGCAATTCAGACTGGCACCAGCAGCCAACTTCATTTAAAGAGGCATAACACTTTAATTATCACAGCACTCCAAAGGGCTAATACAGCTGAAAACTAATTGCTGGTAAAGGCTTCCTGGGTGAGGTCAGTGAGCTCAAGAAAAGTACCAAGACACAATGAGACTTTGAATTAGTATGCCAGGAACATCCAAAACATATTCATTGTGTTCATAGAAATGCCTAAGTATATTAGACATTTTGGGACTTATTATTCATATTAGTTATAATATGGAAATGAAATTTTATTTCTAAATTGCAATCAAGTGATATTTTCTATTAAAACTGTAATAGCGAGCCAAATTAAGCAATGCTACGGGTTACATATTAGTAATCCAGTTTTGTTATAACTCACATTTTTTTTTATTTTGTTACGAATCATCATGGGAATGAAATAAAACGAGATATTTTCCAAACTGAACTGAAAAGGCTTTTCTTTGGCATAACAGAAACTGCTTAAGAGTTCAAATTAGTAATACTGTCTTCGTGAAACAGACAAAGACATGCATGGTGATGAAGCTTCACACTCGCGGAAATAATTCACCTTTTTCTATCACATTGTCCTGCAGAACCAAGGGCCAGAGGGACACAAAAGGTCAATTAATTAAATCTCCCATATGAAGACAAAATTGTATGAAATCCCTCCTTAAAGGCTGACACCCCAATAAGAGCCAAATTTGATTTCTTTGCCCAAAGTGAAGTAGCCTTTCCTTAAACGTGTCTGGATCCAGCACTGCCTCTTGTACATAGTAGGTCTCCATAAAAGCTTGAGATGTTCACAAGTAAATCAACCACAATTTAATCACTTAGAAACATCTAATGATGTTATATAAACATACATAAATCACCCATAACAACGTTTGGTACATGGAAGCTGTTTATAAATACGTCTCTTTTCCCTAACAGGCACAGTTCAAGATAGCAATCACCTTCCATGGTCCATCTAAAAATCACTCTATTGATAATAGGAAGCAACTATTGAGTGATTACCATGTGCCAGGCATTGTGCTAAGCCCTTTACGTATATTATCACATTGATCATTCACAACAGTCCTAGGAGTGAGAACTACTCTTAGCTCCATTCTACAGATGAGAAAACTGAGGCACTGAAAGGAAAGTAACTTGCCCAAGTTTACAAAACTTCTCTTTCTTTTAAGGTTTTTTGATGTGGACCATTTTTAAAAACTTTATTGAATTTGTTACAATATTGCTTCAGTTCTGTGTCTTGGTTTCTTAGCCACAAGGCGTGTGGGATCCTAGCTCCCCAACGAGGACTTGAACCTGTACCCCTTGCATTGGAAGGCCAAGTCCTAACTAGTGGGTCCCCAGGGAAGTCCCCACAAAGCTTCTGATAGTAGAACCAGACTTCAAGTTTGAGACTAGAGCTAGTGCTCTAACCACTGGTATTCGCTGCCTCTCACATCCAAGAAAGTTCCATAAACCTTATCTTTCCCTCAGACCTCTGGTCAAGACTCTCCCAGACGCTCAGGTGAAGAGAGTAGTTGGTTTTGCTTTAGACTCCCCTGGCTCACGTCCTCTGCATCCTCAAAAGCTGTGGAGAGAAAGCCCCAAGTCCTAAAAATTCCCGTCCTGCTCCTGTGAACAGTGCCTTCTCAGGCCCCATGGTCCAGGAGTGTAAAATGGTCCTGATCAGACTAAGTACCTGGTATCACCCAGGACTTCCTTGCCCAAGAATATGAAGCATAAAGCTGGCCACTAAGTTCTGCTGGGCCTTCCAGGTCCCCTCTGCCTCCAGCATCTGGGTCCATCCATGCCAGCTGTGGAGGGCTGAACTGTGAGCAGTTTCTGCACTTCTCAAATTCTGTCTACCCAGGACCTCAGAATGTGCCCTTATTTGGAAATAGTGTCTTTACAGATATAATCTGTTTAGGATGAGGTCATACTGGACTAGAGTGGGCCCTAAACCCAGTGAGTGGTGTCCTCACAGGAGAGAAAGACCTGGAGACACACAGGAAGAAAGGCTGTATGAGGATGGAAGCAGAGACTGGAGTGATGCAGCTACTAGCCCGGGAAAGCTAAAGATTGCTAGGAACCTCCAGAATTTGAAGCAGGCATGAAAGGACCTATACTGGAGGCTTCAGAAAGACCATAGTCCTGCAGACACCTTGACTTTGAACTCTGGACTCCAGAACTGCAGGAGAATAAACCACTGTTGTTTCAAGCCATGCATGGTGCAGTATTTTATTATGGCAGTGCTAGGAAGCTAATTCCTGATTTTCCCACTTGCTCAACCCAGAGGCAGACATCCCTTCACCTTTAGCCCCGAGCACCAAGTATCTCCACACGATCAGTAGGCAGGTGAGGCCAGTGTGGTCCCTGAACCCAAGCCAGGCCCCAGACTTTGATCCCAGTCTGCAAAGAGGTAAGTCCAGAAATTGAGAGAAAGCATTTAGAAGCCTACTGCAATTTGACAGAGTAGTTTTATGTCTGTTGACTTCAGTAATAAAAAAAAATTGGGACTTGTACATTGTACATCTGTTTTTTATTTCATTTTACTGGTAATTCATTTTTACTGCGTTTTACAAAATGTCCTTCTATGACATACTGAAAACTAAAGGGAAAAAAAAAAAAACCCTGATCATTCAGCACCAAGAGTCTGAGAAACCTTGGAGGGGACCAAAGGCCTTTCTGGAGACAGATCCTTGAAAGGCAGGACCCATCATAAGAGCATTTCAGTCTTCTTCTTTGTATAATAACAAGGCCGCCGTGTTTTCTGGTGCTGATCCTGCTGCCCCCTCTGGGAGCTGCTGCCACCTCCGACTTTTCCCAAGGAGTCCCAGAGGCATCTCCAGCCACCACTCAAGGTTTGCCTTCCCTTTGTCCAGGGCCCAGGCCTCAGTGCATTTCCTGAGATGCCTCCTGGCCCCCTGGCCCCACGCGTACTTTATCCAGCCCCAAAGCAGTTGAGTGCTGCCTGGTGCTTGTCTTACAGAAATGTTGGTCACTAGCTCTTGGTTTTGCTCCGTCTTTACTTCTCTGCAGGCCCTGGTCCCTCTAGGAATCAGGCTGCGGGCTTGGGGGTCTGGCACAACACAACCTAGAAACCAAGCATTGAGCAGAATCATTCTTTCTGCAGAGATGGGCCCACATACATGCTGCCCCTCTGAAGGGCTTCACCCTCAGCAGATTCCTCGTTGCCCTTTGCAGGTAGCCTCAGGCGGGCCCCTCCCCTCACTGCAAGCATATACTGACACACCTGAGCTCAACTTATGCTCCCAGTTCAGGCCAGCCTGGCCACCCTCGCAGGCATGAACACTAAGCTTTGGTAACAACAGTTATGATGACTGATGTATATCTAGCACATTCCATATACCAGCAATGTTTAACTGCTGTGTCATTTCAACTCATTTACCCTTCACATCCCATGTGGTAGATGCTTCTGTTACCCCACTTTACAGATGAGAAAACTGAGGCATGAAGTGCTTGAGTAACTCATTCGAGGTTATCAGCAAGCAAGTGGCATAACTGTGATTTAGAGGTGGGTCCTCTGTCTCCAGAGCCCACCCCATGGCCCCAAGGGTGTGTTTCCTCTCAGCTCCCAGCCTACAGTTGTAATCAGACACCAATGGAGAGCTCCATGTTCTCCATTCTAATACAGCTTATCCTCCTCGACCACAGAGTTCACACCAGGCCACTGTCACCAAGGGCCCCAGCCCCCTCTTTGTCTTGTAGAAAAGCATTCAATGTCTTGTAAAAATCTAGAGTCTACAAGGCCTTTAGGAGGCACAAGTTTGCTTCCATTTTCTAGACTTGCACCCGTTCACCTTCCCCAGCTCATGTTGCCTCTCCTTGGCCCTGCTGGCCAATCCTCTCTCCTCGCAGGCTGGCCCCGGAGCACCTCCCACAGCTGGCAAGTGACGTCAGGATCGGGACTGTCAGGGAGAAGAATGGCCAGCCTCCTCTGGCTGATGCCTTAAATATCTTCTTTAGGCTGTTTGTTCATGTACTTGAGATAGAAGACGGTGATAATAAAAATCATGCATCTTCACTGGGGAAAATGTCAAGGTATATACAAGCATAGAAAGGAAATAATTAAAACCTCTTCCCATTTCTCCTTCCTTCACCCTCCCCATCTCCAGCCCCAGCAGTAATCAGGATTACCTGCTTCAGCCTTAGACCTGGGTTTGGTTATAGAAGTTGCTTTTTATGGAGATACAAACANTTACCCCACTTTACAGATGAGAAAACTGAGGCATGAAGTGCTTGAGTAACTCATTCGAGGTTATCAGCAAGCAAGTGGCATAACTGTGATTTAGAGGTGGGTCCTCTGTCTCCAGAGCCCACCCCATGGCCCCAAGGGTGTGTTTCCTCTCAGCTCCCAGCCTACAGTTGTAATCAGACACCAATGGAGAGCTCCATGTTCTCCATTCTAATACAGCTTATCCTCCTCGACCACAGAGTTCACACCAGGCCACTGTCACCAAGGGCCCCAGCCCCCTCTTTGTCTTGTAGAAAAGCATTCAATGTCTTGTAAAAATCTAGAGTCTACAAGGCCTTTAGGAGGCACAAGTTCGCTTCCATTTTCTAGACTTGCACCCGTTCACCTTCCCCAGCTCATGTTGCCTCTCCTTGGCCCTGCTGGCCAATCCTCTCTCCTCGCAGGCTGGCCCCGGAGCACCTCCCACAGCTGGCAAGTGACGTCAGGATCGGGACTGTCAGGGAGAAGAATGGCCAGCCTCCTCTGGCTGATGCCTTAAATATCTTCTTTAGGCTGTTTGTTCATGTACTTGAGATAGAAGACGGTGATAATAAAAATCATGCATCTTCACTGGGGAAAATGTCAAGGTATATACAAGCATAGAAAGGAAATAATTAAAACCTCTTCCCATTCCTCCTTCCTTCACCCTCCCCATCTCCAGCCCCAGCAGTAATCAGGATTACCTGCTTCAGCCTTAGACCTGGGTTTGGTTATAGAAGTTGCTTTTTATGGAGATACAAACACCACCAAAAAGAGAAACCCTTTGCATCACCTTGGGTCATTTACCCCATCCTCTACCACTCCCCACACACCTCAACCCGCACTTCCTGAGACAAGAATTGAAGAAAATGAAGACGAGCACCTGGGGGCTGTGTGCCTGGCTGGGGACAAGTCAGACTTAGATCAAGGAGGAGGGTGGCAGAACAAGGATGCAAGAGGCCCACAGGTGACACGTGCAAACCTATTACTGCTGCAGAGGTCCGGACCCAGGAAAAAAAAACAGAGAGAGGGACAGTCTCTGGGAGTCCAGATATGATCAGTGCTGGGAGGAAACAAATGCTGCAGCAGGGGCAGGAATCTGGCTGAGAAACAAGTACGGAGCAGATGGCAGTCCAACACACAGCCTTCTCCACGCATCTTTCCTTGAGGACCTGCGGCTCCACTCAAAACCTCCCTCTGTCTCTCTCCCTTGTCCCTTCCTTTCCCTTCCCTTCTCTTCTCTCCTCCCCTCCTCTCTCTGTCCCTGTCTTTCTCTGTCTCTGTCTCTCTCTCCAACACTGGTGATTTCCCAGGTGGTGCTAGTGGTAAAGAACCCGCCTGCCAATGCAGAAGACACAAGAGACGCGGGTTCAATCCTTGGGTTGGAAAGAACCCCTGGAGGAGGGCATCCAACCCACTCCAGCATTCTTGCCTGGAGAATCCCATTGGCAGGAGAGCCTGGCAGGCTACAGTCCATGAGGTCGCAAAGGGTCAGACACGACTAAAGCAGCTGAGCATGCACACATCCCAGTCTTCAAATGAAATGTGATTAGATCTCTGAATCATTCTGTCTTTGGAACTGTCTGCCTCTGCACGTTCTTGGGTTAGCAGATCTGGCTTGGGCAGCACAAGATTGGTGCAAAGTGCTCGGCTAACCCTCTCCGTATTAGCCCACTGAAAGAATAACTACATATAATAACCACCCTCCCTTTCTCTCTCCCAAAACCAAGAAAAGAATCAACCTTGTCATTTTCTTTCCCCCTGGGGCCCACTGTGCTTCCCTTCAGAATCGGAAGTAAATTATCTCCAAAGAAGGGTTCATTAAGAATAAATAATAATTTGTACTTTTAGCACACATTTTTGTCTAAATATCTCAAAGTGCTTCACTTAATTAATTAATTAAGAGATTTAATTAATTCAGGAAACATTCCTGGAAGGAGGGAAGGCATACTTAATGACATCTGTTTTCCTGGTGAGTAAACTGAGGCTGAAAACAATGGATTTGAGATCACAACAGGAAAAGTGAGTGGGAGTGGTGGTGGGTGGACTGTACTTCAACTTAGACTCGGGGCAACAAAAGGACAGAGTGGGGCAGGCCTGGAGGAAGGAAGCAGGAGGCTGGTGAGAGCAGCTGAGATGGCCACTCTAGAACTCCGGTGGCATGAAGCCGAGATGAAGAACTGAGGCTGGAGGGAGAGGTCAAGTCAACACCAGGTGTGAAGACTGGGGTCAGGTACCCTGGATTAGAACCCAGGCCGGTGGACTTCCCTGGTTCGTCCAGTGCTTAAAGAATCCACCTGCCAAGCGACACAGGTTCGATCCTTGGTCCAGAAAGATTCCAAGTTCCACAGTGCAGCTCACACTCCAGAGCCCGTGAGTCACAGCTACTGAAGCCGCGCACCTGGAGCCTGTGCGCCACAGTGAGAGAAGCCGCGCGATGAGAAGCCGGAGCGCTGCAACTAGAGAGTAGCCCCGACTTGCTGCAAACTAGAGAAAGACCCAGCTCGGCCCAAACAGCAAAACAGGAAGAGCCGGGACTGGCGAGCTCTGCAGAGCCGCTCCCAGGCCCCACAGGCCAGGCACCCACACTGCCTCACAAGGTTTGACTGGCTCCCCCGAGAGATGGGCACTTGGAACACAATTAAACACTCTGAGCCTCCAGCACCTCCTTAGATGCTCCTGACGGGTCTAACGTAATCAGAGTGCAGGCTCTTTGTCTGCAGATGGGGTGAGCAGGCGCCCCTGCGAGGCCACGCGAGTGCAAGGCAGCCCTCTCTGAACACCCTCTCCCCCAGCCTAGCCGTGAGGTACCCCCTCAGCCCCTCATTAACACCCTGGTCACCCCAGACATGGCCCTGGGACTCAAATCCTAGCATGACCTCTCTGACCTTCATCCAAAACAGGAGACAGAGCAGCAGACACTTCCCCGCGGGACCCTGTCCACGTGCCCGCTGTGCCAGTCCAAGCCGTCCCCCTGCCCATCTAGTCCTCAGTTCCCAGCAACGCTAGTCAGGCCACATAAGCACGCACGTGCACACAGGCCCCGCAAACACGCCCAATGCTACAAATTAACAACCCAAGCTTGTCTTTATCATTGTGTTTTTATTATGATGCTCCTCAATGATGTTTTTAAATGAATTTTGAATAGTCCCCGTAATTTGGTTTGTTCTACATTGCATCGCAAGTGCAAGGGCCCCGGAGGAATTGCTGCAAGGAGTACAATATCATGTGAGCGTGGCTTCTGTTTGCCTTTCTGCTTCCTCATAATTAAGCTTTATTGAGTTGTAAAATGAATAACAATTAAAAAAAAAAAACCCTGTCTATTGATCCAGGTGCGACAGGCAGAAAAATAACAAAAGTTATTTTGTTATTTTTTCCACTTCCTGACCTCACCAAGTAGCCTCAGACTGTGTCTGCTTGCTCGCCCTTCCACTCTGGTTATGAGAAATAAATAGGTCTCCCACAGCTGCAGATTTCTTCGATACCAGGAAGCAAACTGCCAATGTCTGCAGTGGGAAGGGAATCCTAACCAAGTCTTGTCGAGGGCCAACGTCAGCTAAGATTCTAGAGACTCCCGACTTATGTCTTCTTGATACCTACAATGCTGCTACTTGGAAGTCTACTACTTTGGTGAAGGCACTGTACCCTCTCCCCAGACAGTTAACTTCAGGAATTGATCACACGTTAGAGTCTCAAACTTGACAACCTAATAGGACTGAGGGGATCAGGTTCTCCCAGGGAGCTGTGCAGCTGGGAGGTCTCTGCAGAAGTGGAACTTTGCTAATGTGGAACAGCAGTGCTGAAGGGACGGCTGAGAGCTCAGAGCAGCCTCTGGGCGGATCCATCTGGAGGTGGCCAGGCGGGGGCACCGACGCCAGGTAGTCTGGGCACCAGAAGGGCAAAGAAAGGAGCAGACACACTGAGAGGCTGCAAAGGGAGGGGCCCGAGGTACACCTCACCCTGCCTTGTCTTTCTTGCCAGAGGTTCCGAGAAAGCTAACCAGCTTGAATAGCTGGGGAACCCTGTTAGAGTTTTCAGTTATCCTAGGACTACAAACGAGTTGCCTTAATTCTCAGATGGAAACTAGATTTCCAGACTGGACCCAACTCAACAGAGGACAGAAAATAGGACGAAAATATTTGCAAAAGGCACATCTGGTAAAGAACTATTATTCAATATATACAAATAACTCTTAAAACTCAACGATAAGAAAATAGGAAACCTGAATAAAATGGATTGAATACCTTAACAGACACCTCAAAAAAGGTATATACACATGGCAAAAAAAAGTATCCTCCATATCATATGTCATCAGAGAAATGCAAATTACACCAAAAATAAGATTCTACTACAAACCAATAAGAATGGCCAAAAATCTGGAACATTGACAACACCAAATGCTGAGAAGGATGTGGAGTAGTAAGAACTCACTCATTGCTGGTGATAATGAAAATTGTATGTTCACTTTGGAAGACAGTTTGGCAGTTACCTACAAAACTAACCATATTCTTGCCATATGATCCAGCAATCATCCACAGAAAAACCTGCACAAATATACTTATTGCTTATTCATAACTGCCAAAACTTGGAAGCAACAATGATGCCCTTTAAGTGGTAAATGAATAAACTGTGGTACATCCAGACAGGGAAATATTAATTAACAGTAAAAAGAAATGACCTATAAAACCATGGAAAGACATGGAGGAACCTTTGTGGTGGTGGTTTAGTCACTAAGTCATGTCCTATTCTTGAGACCCCATGGACTATAGCCTGCCAGGCTCCTCTGTCCATAGAATTCTCCAGGCAAGAATGTTAGAGTGAGTTGTCATATCCTTCTCCAGGGATTCAAACCCGGGTCTCCTGCCCTTCAGGCATATTCTTTACCGACTGAGCTACAAAGGAAGATCATATTGCTAAGTGAAAGAAGCCAATCTGAAAAGGTTATGATTGATTCCAACTATATGACATTCTGGAAAAGGAAAAATTAAGACCACAGTCAAAATATTGGTGGTTGCCAGAGACTGAGGGTGGAGGGAATAAATCGATGCAGCATGGAGAATTTTTAGGGTCCTGAAAGTAGTTTGCATGACACTCTAATGATGGGTACATGACATTATGTATTTGTCCAAACACATAGAATGTACACCAAGAATAAACCTTAAGGTAAACTATGGACTTTGGGGTGATTAAGATGCGTCAATGTAAGTTTATTGGTTATAACAAACATAACCCTCTGATGGGGGATACTGATGATGAGGTGGGCTATGCATGTGTAGAGCTAGGGTATATGAGAAATTCCTGTATCTTCACTAAGTTTTGCTGCAAATCTAAAACTCCTTTAAAAAATAGTCTTTACAAAAGTGCTAAACTAAATTATACTGCTAGCAGCCACCTACAATGCCAATANGGGCTATGCATGTGTAGAGCTAGGGTATATGAGAAATTCCTGTATCTTCACTAAGTTTTGCTGCAAATCTAAAACTCCTTTAAAAAATAGTCTTTACAAAAGTGCTAAACTAAATTATACTGCTAGCAGCCACCTACAATGCCAATAGTAACATGAGGGAAAAGATACTTCAGGTAGAAAGGAATGGTGATGTATATTCACAGAATCAGGGTGTGCATAGTTACACACTAGCTCACATTTTCACTTCTATTCTATAGGGCACATATTATAGCAAAGTCCTTCACACGTGGGAGTCTTACACAAGTTTGAAGACTGATTTCTAGTTCATATTTTCTATGATTTTAGGGTGTGTGTGCTTGTGTATATATTATGTATGTATGTCCAAGATGTGTACACATATGAAGTTTATAGGTGTGCAAGGGTGGGTTGATTCTGTGAACTATTTTTGCAAGCTGTATGCATGTATTAGTATACACATGTTGTGCAGACATGCACACATGCATGTGTTATATTTATCTGTGCACACGTGTGAATAATAATATTGCAGCTGTGAAGAGAGCACCAGCTTACGGGTGAGGTTCTGAATGACTAGCTGGGCATAAAGACCTGGCGGTCTAAGCAGGTTCATTGCGGGAAGTGGGGCCTGCAGGCACGAGCACTGAAGCAAAAACCCCGAGAGCACGGCCACAGGGAGGGGGCTGACATCAAGGCCACGGGGGCCCATGGCCTTGGATGGCGAGGGCAGCTGACTCTGGCGGAAGCAGCCCCAGAGGAGCAGAGCTAAGCAGCGTCAGGCACAGGTTCACCCCGCAGGAGGAAGGGAGGAAGGAAAGTCAATACATGAAGAGGCTTGAGGGTGTGAAGCCCCCGGGGGCCCCTCCCCTCCTTACTCTCCAGATTTGCCCTCTGGGAGCTAGGAGGAGGCAGACACGTGGATTTATGTCAGATCTATCTACAAGCAATGGCTGGGTGGTGTTTCTGAAACCAGTGATGCAACATTCAGTTAATTCCAGTCACAAGGAAACCGAGGGCTTGGCTGAAGTCACTCCAGGAATCAGTTGAGCCCCGTGCGCAGTATTCGGTAAATAACGATGGATGATGATTCAGTGAGTGAAGAAATGAATGAAAGGGAAAGAAGGAAGAGAAAGGGCTAATTGCATGGATAATAGAAACCATCCTGAACTTTCTAAGAAGAGGAAACAAGAGAAGGCTAGTAGAGATGAATTCATTACAAATGGAGACTTGGATCTTTCTGTTTCCTTAGGGTGGAGAGGAGGTGTTGAAAGAAAGTACATGCACTCAGTACTTCACTTATTATTTTGAACTGTGTGTGTATAAAGGGGAGTTTTATGTGAACGTGTATGCGAGTCCATGAATGATACCCTGGATAAAGAAGGATAAAAAAATATTTGCTGAGGTCAAAGACCTTCTGAGACAACAAGAGAGATTTAACATAATCATGAACAATCCCAATCGATTCATTCATTCTACAGAGTCAACACTGAACTGGGAGCAATGGTGGATGGCTCGATACATCAGACCCAACTTGCACCCTGAGGAGCCTGCAGAGATAAGGTGTGTCTCCCAACATTCGCATCCAGGAAGAGATGGCAGTGAGCTGAGAAGGGTACACAGGTGGCCTACAAGGAGAGTTAGGAGAAGTCAAGAGGAGATGTTCTGTGTATGTGTGTTTCTGGGTGAAAGGCTTCTGTAGTTGAATGCCAGATTTTTGACCCGTTTTGATGCTGGCTTTAGTGTGCATAATGTAAGGGAAATTGCTGCTATGATTTCCCGCCTGCCTCCATCATTCTGAGCCGTGTTATTAGAAAGTCAGAGGTAGGGTGCTCATAACATTTATTGTCCCAAATGGGACTCTTGAAAGTGGAAGAAGGCAATATCAATACCCATGCCAGCCACCTTGCATAACCTGGGACTATCCTGTGCAAACTGGGGCTGGTGGCTGTCCCAGTTACAAAGGTGAGAAGCAGGCTGTCCCAGAGTCCCCTGCAGCCATGCGGTGGACGTCCAGGGTCACTTCATGGTGGGGAATTCACACCATCCCCTTTCCCAGAGAATGGGCCCTGCCCCATCCCACTCTGCAGTGAGGCTGACCCATGGGGGCAAGATCAAAGGTCAAGGGGGGCAAAGTGGGAGCAAAGGCTCCCAGGGCCTCCAACATTTTGTCTCCCCACAGCCAGGCTCAGTGGTCAGCGAGCCTACTGCCCAGCCTGGGGTCTTAGCACTTACTGTGTCCACTTGCGCCAGCCCAGGCAGGTGGCTCTAATGGATTACTCGCATTATCTCCCTCATCGCTGCTTAAATATTTATCAGACCATTATGTATTTAGTGGCCAGGCGTGGGGAGTGGAAGGGGCAGGAGGCAGAATTGCTTGGCCAGATGCAAGGGTTAATTACAGATTGGATAAATCCCCTTCTGATTTAAAAACTAAATAAATAAACCTGGTGGGGAGATTAAAAGGGAACTGTTACTTACATTTAAGGAAGTCCAGAACTGCCTGATCCAGGTTTTGGTGTCTTCCAGCGCCTCATTTTATTACCTCACTATTCCCTTCCCCTACCTGCAAACCTGTGGGCTGCCTGAGCCTTAAACCAGCTTCTAATTAAAAACCGTACTTCGCTCTTGCTCCTCAAGCAACCAGTGTGTGGGAAAATTCAAGCTCGCCTAGAACCAGAGTCAACATCCGCCTCATAAAAGAAGTTCTGAAGGTAACTCCAGGGCTGGCACTGTGAAATATTGTTCATTATAATGAAGCAGCTGAGATAATGCTGTTTTCTAATTTCCCTTTCTCAGTCAGAAATTAAATAAAAAGTCATGTCTAAATTACAATACTGGATTGAGATCAGATGAGGGCCCCATGCAGAGAGCTCATGATCTATCCTTCCCACATTTTACAGCCATTAAAAAAGATGATTGTTGTTTTTTTCCCTTCCCTTTTCTTTGAGGCCATTTACATTTGTTCTGAACTCTCACTGTGTTTTATTCGAATCTCTTAAAAGTGCCAGGGCACAGAGTAAGTCAATCACAAACTTAAATTAAGAAAAAAACAAAACAGGCACCCAAGCAAACTGGGGCTCTGAACTCCAAGCTCGGTTACCTAGGGGCCCCCTAACTTGGCTCTTCTCCACCCCCTTCCAGTTGGCAAAGTCTTCTCCAGGGAGAGTCGGGGTGGGGAGGGCTCATTCTGCAAAAATTGCCTACACTTCTGCAACCCTGTCTTATAACAGAAGTGCCCCTTGGTCAAAAGGAAAATGCTGGACTGGCTGGTAAAGTGTATTTAGAAAATACTAATGAGCCTGTCATGTCATAGTTAATTGAGCATTTGATTACTCCACCAGTAGAAAAGAGGAACATTGGTGCATTTAGGCAGTTATGATTCAGGCGTTCTCTGTTCTGAGAAGTTGTTGGTATTGCTTGAATGTTGCACAAAAGTTGGTGCCGAAAAATCATTATTTTCCATGGAATTTATTAAGCAGCATCATTATGAATCATTTTCACTGCGTGCAAGTCGCTTCCTATTAATCACTTGGATAATATGACTGGAGCACCTACTCTGTGCAAGGCATCATGTAGGGATGAACAAGAGATGGTCTCTTCTTGAGTCCCTAGGATCGGAGCCCCTGAGACACTAGTGCACTTGGCTGTTCATTCTCTCATCACAACAAGAGCCCATTTAGATTTTTAAATGTCACATAAATTTCTGTGAGTTCAGGGCTCCCGGTGGGCAGACTCCAGGGAGGTGGGTTCCTGTGGGACACATCAGATAAGCCTTGGAAGAGGAGAAGGGCTTGACGGGGGCTTTGTGGACCAGGTAGGACTTAACAATGAGGACAGAAGATAAGAAAACGCTCTGAGGAATTACCCTGGTGGTCAATAGTTTAGAATCTGCNAAACTCCAGTACTTTGGCCACCTGATGCAAAGAGCTGACTCATTTGAAAAGATCCTGATGTTGGGAAAGATTGAAGGCAGGAGGAAAAGGGGATAACAGAGGATGAGATGGCTGGATGGCATCACTGACTCGATGGACGTGATTCTGAGTGAACTCTGGGAGTTGGTGAGGCCTGGCGTGCTACTGTTTATGGGGTTGCAAAGAGTCAAACACAACTGAGTGACTGAACTGACCTCTTGTTGCAGAGCACAGGTTCTAGTATACTCGGGCTTCAGATTTTGTGGCTCGTGGTTTCTAGAACACAAGTTCAGTAGTTGTGATGTGTGGGCTTAGTTGCCCCACGGCATGTGGAATCCTCCTGGACCAAGGATCAAACCCGTGTCCCCTGCATTGGAAGGTGGATTCTTAACCACTGGACCAACAAGGAAGTCCTGTATGATATGTTTTATGTATCCTTCAATTTATTTTATCATTCCTTTATTGTTAGGTTACTTCTTTGTTGTTCAGTCTCTCAGTAGCATCCGACTTTTTGTGACCCCATGGACTGTAGCAGGCCAGCCTCCCCTGTCCTTCACCATCTTCTGGAATTTGGTCAAACTCCTGTCCATTGAGTTGGTGATGCTATCCAAGTATCTCTTCCTCTTTAGTCCCCGTCTCCTCCTGCCTTCAGTCTTTCCTAGCATCAGAGTCTTTTCTAATGAGTCACTTCTTTGCATCAGGTGGCCAGAGTATTGCAGCTTCAGCACCAACCCTTCCAGTGAATATTCAGGGTTGATTTCCTTTAAGATTGACTGGTTTGATCTACTTGCTATCCAAGGGACTCTTAAGAGTCTTCTCCAGCACAACAGTTCAAAAGCATCAGTTCTTTGATGGTCAGCTTTCTTTATGGTCCAACTCTTACATCCTACACGACTATTGGAAAAACCATAGCTTTGACTATATGGGCCTTTGTCACCAAAGTAATGTCTCTGCTTTTTAATACACTGTTTAGGTTTGTCGTAGCTTTTCTTCCAAGGAACAAGAATCTTTTAATTTCATGGCTGTAGTCACCATCTGCCGTGATTTTTGGAACTCAAGAAAAAAAATCTGTCACTTTTTCCATTGCTTCCCTGTTTGCCATGAAGTGATGGGATCTTAGGTTTTTGAATGTTGAGTTTTAATCCAGCTTTTTCACTCCCCTTTTTGCCTTTCATTAAGAGGCTCTTTAGTTCTTCCTCACTTTCTGTCATAAGGATGGTGTCATCTGCATATCTGAAGTTATTGATATTTCTCCCAGTAATCTTGATTCCAGCTTGTGTTTCATCCAGCCTGGCATTTCACATGATGTACTCTACATAGAAGTTAAGTATGCAGGGTGGCAGTATACAGTCTTTCCCAATTTGGAACCAGTCTGTTGTTCCCTGTCCAGTTCTAACTGTTGTTTCTTGACCTGCACATAGATTTCTCAGGAGGCAGGTCAGGTGGTCTAGTATTCCCATATTTTTAAGAATTTTCCACAGTTTGTTGTGATCCACACACTTCTAGTTTTTCTTTATTGTAAGTTACACTATAAGGAGAAATCTATCAGAATGGGCCCTATGAGTTCCAACATAGAGATTCCCCACCTTTCCAAAGATAGTTGTGAAAGTCGCACAGTTGTGTCCGACTCTTTGCAATGTCATGTACTGTAGCGTGCCTGACTCTTTTGTCCATGGAATTCTCCAGGCAGGAGTACTGGAGTGGGTTGCTGTTTCTTTCTCCAAAGGAAGAAGATAATAATGATAGATTAAACATGCACACATAGTTAATAGTCAGACTTTTGACATGATAATAGCTACATAATTCTACATCTTTCCCCCGTAGAAGTCATAAAATTTAAAAATAAGGAAAATACCTGAACTTCCATTTTCAGTGAACTGAAAGACACAGCATGTAGACTCCAAATTATATTTAAAGGCTGTCAAAAGCATCTTGAGAAGGAGCAGAAGTCGTGAACTTAAAAATATTTGTTGAAGTTTAAGGGTTCACCGTGAAGTTCAAAGGCTAAATCTCTTGTTTGTAATAACAGGGTTGGTGCCAGAAATAGTTTGATTCAAAACAGAAGAAAAGGTAGAGCCACATTTACATGGAGCAATATGCACCCAAATCAGCTTTTCTCTCTAGCATCAAAGGAGGAGTCTTTCGACTCTTAACTCTTTGGTAAGGAAACCAGAACAGTGGATCAGAACAAATAAAGTACAATTAAAACTTAATTGAAATTTTTCTCTCGAAAGGGTAAACTGACCAGAAGGTCATAAACATTCATTTGGGCAGCCAAGCACCCTCATCTTTGTCCCTACAAAGTTCTTTCCAAGGGGTTGATAATTGGGCAGGCCTCAGATTTCTGTATAACATTCAATACCAGAATATGTTAAAGCAGTGTTTACAAAGTAAGGAAGTAAAGCAAGAGCCAAAGATTTCATATCCAGTTACGCTGTTCTTCAAGTATGAAAGGTATAAACAGAACTCAGAGAATGCTGTATATATATATATGAGCCCTTCTTGAGGAACCTGTTAAAGTATAATCTTCAGCCAGCCAAGAGCTATCAGAGAAAAGAATTTGTTGTAACCATTGAATATATATATATATATATATAGAGAGAGATTTTATAACCCTAAAGACTAAAACAAATTTAGAGATTATGATAACAGA
Organism: Neotragus pygmaeus; assembly: GCA_006410875.1. Classification (NCBI taxonomy): domain Eukaryota; kingdom Metazoa; phylum Chordata; class Mammalia; order Artiodactyla; family Bovidae; genus Neotragus; species Neotragus pygmaeus. Next base: position 1,090,925 of record SJYV01010468.1, on the reverse strand, counting down.
ACATAATGTTACATACCTTGATGATGTAGAAATGATGAAAACTAATAAAATATGAGAGAAGAAAGTTTATAAATTACCTCATTGTAATTACTGGTAGTCAAAAACTGTATTCAAGATCCCAAATCAAATAATGGAAGTATAAACAAGTTTAACACTTCAAAGGAAACTGTAAAAGTAATGCTACTGATTGAATTAAGTAAGGAGAGGAAGAGAAAACGTGGTCATTTTAACATTGTTCATATTAAGGAATTAACAAAATTCTTAAAAAAATAATCTAGTGGAATTCTAAGTCAGTAATATGAGTGTTAATCACTAGAACAACAATAAAAAAAAACCTTACTGAAATTTGAAAGAACTGGAAACCTATCTAAAAGAAAACATCATCTGTTGAAAGAATATTCATACATAGCCACACATGTAACAAAACATAGCAGTACTAAGACCAGACATCTTTTATATAAAAAAATACAAGTAGACTTTATCCCACCTTTGAAGGAAAAAGCTTCCAATTAGATTCAGAGCAAAACAAATTCTGTGGTTTGTCTGCAAGAAAATGATTGTGAAAGCTTGACGTTTTAAAAGGTGGCAAAGTGAAAGAAATTTAGGGATGTCATGATCGTAACATACAAGGTGGAGTTCATAGTAAAAAGAAATAGTTAATACAATTTCTTAAATAGTGTAGTGAAAGTTTAATAGCTGTGACTATGTGTGTATCAATTAAAATAGCAGCCTAGGTTAAGCCCAAATTATAGAAACTATGAGGAAAAGTGGAAACATGTCAGTAGACGGAAATACGTAATTGAAAGACACAAAACCTTAAATAAAAAGACACACCATCTTTTCTGGATAGAAAGGATAACATTGTCACAGTTCCCACTGAGGTAGTTTGTCAACTAGTTTTTAAGACATGGTGAGTCGAAAGTTAATAAGGAAAAATATGCAAAAGTAGCCAGGAGAACTGAAAAACTAAAGAGAACTGAGGGAGAACTTGTCTTTCCAGAAATTAAGATATAAAGGTAAAATGCACAAAACAGGCATGGTACCAATCAACAAACATACATGGGTCAGTGAAGCAGAATAGTAAGTCTAGAAATACTTTCAAATACATGTGAGAATATAATAAAAGTGACATCTCAAATCTGTGGAAAAAAACAGTTAACTTGGGACAGCTGGTTAGCTGTATGAAAGAATTTCAGTCTGTAAATTTCACCCATATACCAAATGGATCAATGAAAAATAAAGCCATTAAAGTAATAGAAGAAAGCATTAAAGAAGTCTTTACACTTTTGATGTGCGAAAGACCATTTAAATTAAATCCAGAATTCATAAAATAATGGGTAAAAAAGCAGTCTCTGAATGGATAAAGAAAAACGTGATATGTATTTGTACAGTGAAATTATCAGTTCAATTCAGNACTCCAGAATCACCCGACATACACGTCATCACTCGAGAGGAACATCGAGGGGCCCCCCACACTTCGAGGGGGACCCCGTGTGCCCTTGCACCGCATGAAATCAGGCTTTCTTTCCCTGCTTCTTCAGGGGTGGGCTGCTGACCGTCCCGTCGCATCTCAAGTGGAGGTGCTCTCCACAGGAGTGTCCAGTGGAACTCGGGGGTCGCGCCACCTGTTCCACGAGCCACCCAGCTGTCTCTGTCCACTACAAGGGACCCCGGTGATGGCCCTGAGCCGCCCAGACATTCACCCCGAAGGCTGGCTTACACCTCGGTGGCACGTGTTTCAACCCTGTGGGAAAGCCTCGAGGGGCAGCCCATTGACCCCTGTGTCACCAAGAGGGGACGCCTGACCCTGCAGCTACAGCTCGGCAGGAAAGCGGAGGTGCACATCTCCAGTCAAGAAGAGACCTGATTACCCTGGAGAACCTCCAGAGGAACCCCACTGTCCACGTATGCAGTGGCGAGAAATACTCAGGTGCCAGACGAGGACGTAGGAGCTGGAACCGACGGCCAAGGAATCCCCAGAGACCCCTGGCAACTGGCTTGTAGCCTGGCCTTTCCGGAGGCCCACGGGCGGGTCCCTGGGGTCCACGTCGTAACTTGAGAGGGACCTGCGGCAACTGGAGGAAATCCGGGAGGATCTACCCTCCAGGCGGGATGAGGAACTTGTCCTCTGCGGCACCTCAACGGGATGCCTGACCCTGCAGCTACAGCTCGGGAGGAAAGCGGAGGTGCACGTCTCCAGTCAAGAGGAGACCTGAATCCCCTGGGGAGCCTCCAGAGGGATGGCACAGTCCACATCTGCAGCAGTGAGGAATCTTCAGGTGACAGATGAGGACGTAGGAGCCAGAAACGACGGCCAAGGAATCCCCAGAGGCCTCAGGCAACTGGCATCGAACCTGGCCTTTCCGGAGGCCACAGGGNCCAGTCCCTGGGATTCTCCAGGCAATAACACTGGAGTGGGTTGCCATTTTCTTCTCCAATGCATGAAAGTGAGAAATGAAAGTGAAGATGCTCAGTCGTGTCTGACTATACCCCCACTAACTGAGTCTCTAAAACAGAATGTCATATCCCCCTAAAACTCCCAGGACCTGATAGGTGAGCAGGAACATGATGGAAGCTGCAGTATCATATGGGAAACCAGTATGTTCACTGTCGTAGCTTAGACCCTGAGGGTAGGTCCTCCAGGGAGAGTAGAATATTCCAAATCAAAGAAAAGGAAGCTAGTCACTTTATTCCAGCAGGCATGAAACCAATTTTAAGGATTTTTTTTTTTTTAAGAGAAGTCAAAAAAAAAAAGAGAGAGAAAGTCAAGTCAGATTTTTTTTCAGGATTTTTAAAGGAGTTTTTTGGAGATTGCCAAATCAAGTAAAAGAGAAGAAACTATAAATTCCATTTCTCTTTCTTTTTTTCTTTCTTCTAGACACTGACTAAGAGAGGATCAGATGAGTCATTCACCGTCATACTAACAGAAGCATCCTTGTACCTAATCTGTGTGCTCAGCTCTGTATACATTCTTAGAATGAAACTCTAGAAGCAGAATTACAGACTTTTAAAGTATGGACATTTTTCAGCCTCTTTTAAAAAATTTCCAGCTTCCTCTCCAAAAAGGCTGTATCCATGTGCAGTCCCTGGTATATCAAATGACTAGCTGTTTCACCACGTTCCTACCAACACTGAAGAATTCATTTTTAAATATTCCCAGTTTGATAAGCAAAAATTAGAATCACATTGTCCTAATTTGTATCTCCTCGATAACTAGTAAAGTTGACCTTTTTCATAAGTATGGGCTGTTCAGTGAATTTGCTGTTAATTTTCATTGCTGACTTCCCTATTGGGTCTCTTGTCCTGCATTATTGATTTTTAGAGGCTGATTTTAATATATTAACATCATTCATCTTTTACCATTATGTTGCAAATACTTTTTCTATCTCTTAAGAAATATTATTCACTCCACACCAAGACTGAAAGCAAACTAATGATCCTTCATTAAAAATTTAGTTCACAGTCCTGTGCTACCTGCTTCTGGGTATGCAGAAATGAGGAAGGCAAGTCACTTGTTCTCAGGAGGCTTGCAGTCTGGTTAATCTCGTGAAGACAACTAGTCACAAACATATCCATGAAGCACTAACAATACAAGTCTTCAAAAGGAGAGAGGACTTGTGCTGGACATGGAGGACTAGATCAGTTCTTGACAGATAGAAAGAGGGGAAGGGGCAGGGTCTCCCAGGCAGAGGAAGAGAGGAGAAAAGACACAGAGGTGGGAAGGCCTAAGGCATGTCTGAGGAAGTCTGGAGAGTCAGGTGTGAAAGGAGCAGAGATCTCTGCGGGTGACCCCTGGGAGGTAAGGTCAGTGATGAGCATCTGGAATGCCTAGGCTTTCCCACGATGCTATTTCCCTGTCCTGGCTAGGCCAAGCAGGGGCCTTTGTCTCTGCACCATTCAGACCTGTGTGTGTGTGCTGTGTATGTTCCCCTCTTTTACGATGGCTGTTGTTTGCCAGAATTGATTAGCCTTTCTGTGTGGGGGCCATCTGCTGCCTGTCAGGCTCCTTGTCTCACCAGCGTGTTGATTTCAATAAATTATTATGGCACTTGGAGTCGGCTAAGTGGTTTGGTGCTGTGAATCCCACACATCCAAATCGGAAGAGGGCTGAGAGCCATTTAACACCGTTCCTCCAGTGCCTTCTCTCTTGGTCAGCAGTGTCTAAAGGGAACCACGCTGTGTTGTCTTGGGCTGCCCAATACCTTCTGCACCATCTCCATTCTTCTGTGCCTATGACTGAGCAGGTGGTCCTGGCCTGACCACCACAAAACTCCGTTCCCCTGGACACAGGGACTGGTCCCAGAGCAGCCCTGTGGTGGGAGAAGCTGTCTCCACTGGGGTGGGCAAACTGGAGTGGGTCATCTTAGCTGGCATGTGGAAATAGCTGGAGAGAGCCAGGAAAAGTTGAGACCCAGGCAATACCCGAGAGGAAGCGAGCCCTTGGTTCATGCCTACCTCTCTTCCTTCATCTCTAGGAGCTGTGTCAGTTTCTACCCAGCTATAGGTGTTCTGCATTTCTTTTTGCTTAAGCTAGTTGGAATTGAGTGTCTGTCACCCACAATACAGGGATTCCTGAATATACAGAGTTACTATGTTGCCCAAATCAGGTATATGGGAGTCATCCTTTAATCTTCTTTACCTTTTACCTCCAAATCTAATCAACTGCTAAATCCTCCTGATTCTATCTCTAAAATGTCTTATCAGTTATTTCATTGTCCTCCCTAATTTTCTCTCACCTGGATCATAAATACTCCTAGCTGCTCTCCCTGGAATCATGTCCCCTCCAAATCCATTTTCCACAGTGCTACTAAGTTGGTCTTTCTAGAACCCAACTCCGCTTCCAAAACTTCAGAACATCTCCATTGCCCATGAGACAAATCCAAACCTCTAAGCACAGGATACAAGCCTGTCTGTGTCTGGTCCACCTGCCTTCTCCAGTCCCAGCTCTTAACATAGCCCACCTCCCAGTTCTTCAATGTCTCCAAGTCTTTGTACACGTTCTTCCCACTGGCTCCAAGACCTTCCCAGTCTTGTTCGTCTGGCTTCTGCTCTGGCCTTCCATTTGCACTTCATTTACAAAATGCTCACAGTCCTATCCCAGACACCCTGAGCAGAGCCTTCCTCTGGGAATATGCGGCACCCAGTGCTGGGGCTAATGATCAGGAGATGACATAGCAGCCTGGTTAAAAACATGAGCTCCAAGTCAGCAGGCCTCAATTTGAGACCTGGTTCTCACCTTTACCAGCTGGGAGGACTTGAACAAGGCACCTAATCCTAAGGCTCGTTTTTCTCAATGGGGAAAATAAATGAGGGTAGCTATAAAGATTAAATGAGAAAACTAGGCAAAGTTCTTAGGTAGAACATAGCAGATATTCAATAAATGACAGGTGTCATCATTGTATCACCAATGATGTCATATCGACCTCATATTATCAGCATATGAGTCTATTTACTCCCTTCACCTATCTCCTCACCCCAACCCTCAGGATGAACTCCTTGGGAGCAGGACTGGGTGTTACACTTACTCTGTTCTGTATCCATGACCCCCAGTACTGTGTCAACACATCACAGACGTACAATAAATATTTATTTAATAACTATCAATCTCTTCTCATCCACTGTTTTACTGGGGAATACGATGGGGGCAGGGAAAGAGGGCACTCCTATAACTCTCCCATTGCCACTTGAACTCTCCACGGTTCAAAACTGATTAAGGACAGAATCTCTGTAGGAAATAATTCAGAAGTGACAATCAGTGAATCAACCACCCTTATGGGGGAGCCAATGTGTTCCCTAATATACACAACTGGCTGTCTATCTAAAACGCTTTTCCCATTCTTTTTTGCTAAATACTCTCTGATTTTGATCAGTGACAACATTCAAGGAAGGTGATCCTATTCTTAATTCATGTTGTTGTTGTTGCTGTGTAGTTGCTAAATTGGGTCCGACTCTTTTGCAACCCCATGGACCATAGCCCGGCTGTAGCCCGCCAGGCTCCTCTGTCCATGGGATTTTCCAGGGAAAAATACTGGAGTGGGATGCCATTCCTTCTCCAGGGGATCTTCCAAAACCCAGGAATTGAACCCATGTCTGCTGCATTGGCAGGCAGATCCTTTACCACTGAGCCACCATGGAAGCGCTTAATTAATGCCTTTAAAAATCTAAATCCATCAGGACAATGCCACTCTGCTTGCTTGAACTTGGTTTGTGGATGAACATATGACCCAGAATGTGCCAAGGAGGGGGAAGTCCTCGGTGGAGTTTTTGAGCAAATTTTCCTTGTTTTTAAGAAGAGATACAAGGAAGAGAGAGTCCCTTTTCTTCTGCCCCACATCATTTTACCTGCAAAAGACGTCCGAGTAGTGACACTGCCATCTGGTGACTCTGAAAGAAGCCCTCTAGGGTGGCAAAGCAGAAGAACTGAAAGAACCTGGGTTCTTAGTGACATTGTCCAGCCACAGAATTAGCCAGTTCTGGAGCATTCTACTTTGGAACTTCTTGCTTAATGAGATAATAAATTTGTCTCACTGTCTAAATCAGCTATCTATTACTTGGAGCCAAAATCATCCTATCAGAATTCACCCAAATTTACAGCATTCTCCCAGCGTGTCCCTGCTCATTCTCTTCCTGGAGGTCACATAATACTCTCACTTCTCCATGCCCTTTTTACATGTACTGCTTTCTCAAAGTTGATAATTCATCTTTCCCTCCATTTACAACTGCATTTTATCCTCCAGTATCCTGGAACCTATCACCGTGCCTAGACTGGAATATAATAAATGATGAACAGATGGATAAATGTATGGGTGATGCACAGCTTCTACCACTGACAGGCTTACAAACTTGCCAAGGAAACCAGAATAATATGAACAAACTATAGAATGACAAAGAATCACATTGTGTGATGCACAAGATTCCTAACAATTACAGAAATGCATATATTATTACATGATATTAAAAAACATAACCAAAATAAACAAAACAATGATTGAGTAGACTACAATAATTACTCTTAGTACCTTTTTCAGTTGGTTCAATCTGTTTAGAGAGCAATAGGACAATATCTAGCAAAGGCTAACACTCTTTGACATAGTAATTTCACTTTAGGGGATATATTCTAAGGAAAAACCCAAATATATATAAATATATATGTGTGTGTGTGTACATATATATATACGAAGGCATTTACAGAAATAGTACTTAAAATAGAAAGAAACAAAAAATAACAACCTAAGCTACAATGGGACAGCAAAGCCAAGCAGACTATGGCATTTAAACTAAGAGTGAAAACTGAAAATGTCCACATATATTTAAATGCATACATAAAGTGGTGATAAATGAAAAATATAAAATAGCAACAACATGCTGATTTAAATGATATAAAATTTTACCTTAAAATATGTCTATATTGCCCATATTTTCATGGAATTCAACCCCTAGGCTCTTATATTCATGTGTCTTACCTAGGTATTTTATAATGCATTCATCTCCTGCTTTTCACAACCTATCAGCATGATATTGTCAATATACTGAATCAGTCTGATGTCTTATAAGATGAAGAGATGATTAAATACCTCTGCAGACTAAACTGTGACATAGAGATGGAGTGCTGGAGCAATAAAGTATACTACAATCCTTGCCAGGTGAAAGCAAATCATGTATTGGAACTGAATTTTTAAAAAGCACCAACCTATAAGTAGCTGCAGAGTAAGTGTCAAGGACTGGGTTATTTGCTCTAGTAAGGCATCCATATCTGGAAGTGCTATACTTGGAAGCCACTTCATCACTTTTATAATGATCTACGGCCATTCACCAAGATATAGCCACTTTCTGCATCAGACAGATAAATGATTTAAATGAGGTTGTCATAGGCATAACGCAACTGTACATTTTGAGTCTCTGACAAATTTAACAATTTCCCCCAGGGTTAGAGTATTGCTTTTAATTTACTACTTTAAGTCTTCTATTTAGAACTTTCTAAAAACGAAACTATTAAGTGAACAATATATTAATTCTGCATCATACTAGATAAATCTATTTCAACTATACAGTCAGGAACTGAGAAAATAATATCAAATGACTTGAGGGTCCACTTGATGTCAACTATGATCCTGAAAGTTTCATTAATCATCTAAGTCCTATAAAATCCCCCATTGATCTTTGGATCACAGTGGTAAACTGTATCCTCAGGAATTAGCTCAGAGCCAATGAAAAATCTAAAAAGGTACTGATGTCTTCCTTCCCACCAAGTCACTGTTACCTTGGTAAAAGGCTCTAGATCTCTTTGAAGACAGCCAAGAGCAAGATCTGCAGTATATCCTTGTGATGTAATTACTGGATCCTTCCTCAGATTTGCCTGGGCTCTGAGTCTCTGGCCCAAGTTTAAGAACTGAGTGAGGAACAATAATCTCCATACTTGGTGACTCAAAAGAGAGCTCTGTTCTCTAAATCTGGTGTTTGCTACTTGTTTGTTTTGATTATATGAACCAAGAAGCTTTTAAAATACTGTCATGTATTTCAGTGCAAAAGACTTTATAATCAATTAGTCAAAGTTAGTTATGAGTCGAGAATATTCTGATTGCCATACTAGCCTGCTGCCTGTATAAAACCATGCAGTATTAGACACTGTTAGCTGCTTACCCAGTTGTCACTCTCTATGTAGCAGAAACAAAATTTATGGCAGTACAGCAACGTGCCCGATGAAAAGTTTTCATGTTGTCAAATTCTTTTGCCATTAGTTTGCAGGTATGTGACTTCGATTCTGACTAATCAGACAGATCTGTCTGAAAATTGGATTCATAAGTGAACAAAATGAAGAGGCGCCTAAGAGCAGTGGACCCGACATCTGGCAAGCACACAGTGGAAATAGCCAGCTCTGCGATGGCGAGAGTGCAGAGCATCTGGTGTCCAGTCCTGAGAATTCCCAGTGCCAAGGGGCAGTGGTGCCTCACTAAAGCCTCCCCACAGCCCCAGGCTCTGCATCCTGCATGGGTACCTAATATCCTTCTATAAAATCCCCCTTTCTGTTTAAGCCAGCCAGCATGGATTATGTTGCAATTAAGAACATTAAATAATACATGTGCCAACCTGCCTCTGGAGGTTTTTAAAGTGTCACTCCTTGGTCTCTTCCCCTGGGGATATTAGTATCCCTGGTGAAATCAAGGATCCCGTTTCAGCTATAGCACTCACTCAGCATAAAGCATCACAGCCGCCGCAGCTCTCTTCAAAGGTGCTGGCTCTTCCCTTTGTGGTATTTCCCAGAGCCTTGGTCAAGGAAGCATCTTCTAGTCCTTGTTGGGGGATACAGTTAATGGGTGGGTAAGCAGGTGACATGTGATACATCTATTATCAATCTTCTTATCTACCTCGTTTTTTGATTCTTTACATTGTATGAAATTTTTCTGGTATCTTATTTTTATATAAGCTATTACTGAGTACAGATTTCAGTAAGCCATCTAAGAAAAGAATTAGAAATCCCAGACACATGAGGTAGCATGTTGAATCAAACATCTTTGATAAGTGTACCTATAGCTTTATTATGTTCCCCCAGAATGGAAAGTCAGTTTAGATGCTGGGTCACGAAAATAAATGAAAATTATTCCCTAGAGTCACTAACATAGAGTCTCAAAGTGTTCTCCAAGCAGCTCTGTGGGGTCCTCCGAGCCCCTCTGGGAGTCAAGAACACAAAGCACTGGGAACCGTATTCCGCTGCAGTCAGAAAACCTCCAAATCCAACTTAGGGGCTTCTAGGTAAGCTTTCATTTGAGGAAGAGGTCAAAAGCTTTTTTACGAAAAGTTTGGCAAATCACTGAAATATCAATAGATCATTTTTGAAGTCCACCTGGAAGACTCCATGTTTTTCTAATTACCATGGGCTAGTTTGCTGACCCTCACTGGAATCCTAAGGGGAACCTCCAGTAATGGCTGCCCGTTTTAAGGATGTTTTCCCCCAGATACACAGGGGGCTGTCAGGAAGCCACACCCTTGCCTTCCTAGAGTGCGCCATGACATACATGTCTCTTGACAAGGGCATAAGCTAGAAAATCCCAATGGCAAGTAAACAGGGTGGGATAGCTCCTCCCAGGCCATGCACTCCATGGCCCCTGGGCACCGGGCCTGAGGCTGCCTAGAAACAAGGAGAAGAGGAAGGAGGAGAGGGGAGGCAGAAGAGGAAGTTTTCATCTGTGGAGTGTCAGCTGTGCCAAAGAACATCCACCATGTGCTCTGTTCCTGTGCTAGATTCAGTGGGAAATTTGGCAGAGGAGAAGACAGCGTCTCTCCCTGCTTTCATTTCTTTAGTCTGTATTTACCGAGTAGCTCTGGCGCATAGGCACTATCCTCGTGACAACAAATTCACCCCTCACAGCACTCACCATGCCTGGGGCCAGAGCCTCATAGAAGCAAAACCCTTCCACACAGAACAACGAGAGAACGCCAAAAGAACACAATAGTGTAGGTATTAACAGGTTATAAACCCCCTCACATTTGAAGGAAAAGGAGGCCAATGACTGAAATGGTCAAAAGCTATATACCAAAAAAAAAAAAAGAAAAGGTTGGAATTTAAATCACAAAAGGTAAAAAAGATGAGAATATTCCAAGCAAGAGTGAAATGAACCGTACACTGTCCACATATAAGGGTCCTCCTCTGTATATTTGCTTATATCGGCCTCCTCAGCTTGGCTGGTACAACCACACTGGCTAAAGTGCAGGTGAGATCAAGGAGTCTTCCAGCCCCAAAGGTCTGCGATCTAGACACCCTCAGGGAACTGCCCCTACACCTGGAAGCCAGTTTGATTCCCATATGAAGACAGGAACCCTCTGATCCTTGGCTCATGACTGTGTCTCCAAGACTGTAACTATGAATGCGTGCAGCCCTCAGACCAGGGGACTTCAGAGAGTGTAGATGTCCTAACACAAACCCAATCCAACCGTTTGAGCCCTAGTAACGGTGGATCAGCAGCATCTTTTCTAACCGCAGGCTACATTAGCTCCTGGCACACAGTAGACACTATTTCTGAATGATAAGTTTGCAGAGACAGGGACCACTTAGATGCTGCAACTACAAAGTGAATTTTGGACCAGGCTGAAAGCATTACATTCTGTTAAACATTTGTGAAGGAAGCAGTGGTATTTGAGAGCAAAGCTAACCCTAACCCTTCAGATTGTTTAGGGTCAAATTCCATGCCACCAGTTCCCTTATGATCTTGAGGTTTGTCTCACCAACTGTACGATAAGAATGGAGATAGTTATTGTGAGTGAGAATTAAATGAAAACGTATTTAGCACAGTGTCCAACAAATACTAAAGACAATATTGAAAGACTGATTGATGGTACTTGCAAATCACACATATTCAGGGGAAACGTCGGCTTTGCCTGCTTTTGCCAAATGTTGTTTGCTGCTGTTGTTTTAGTCGCTAAGTCAACTCTTTTGCCACCCTGTGAACTGTAGCTTGCCAGGCTCCTCTCTCCATGGGACTTCCCAGGCAAGAATACCAGAGGAGGTTGCCATTTTCTTCCCCAGGGGATCTTCCTGTCCCGGGGATCAAACCTATATTTCCTACATTGGCAGGAGGATTCTTTATCACTGAGCCATGAGGGAAGAACTTTGCCTCAAACAGCTAATGAAAATGATCCCAAGGGACCACCATGCAAACAATCAGACTGGCCCAGAAACCTAAAGAAACACTTCCAGTAAAGATCATCATGTCTTTGCAACAGGCTTTCTTTCACCTCTTGACTCCTCCCTCCTGTGCCTCTAGGCCTCTCTTCCGTGACAACTTCCTCCAAGTCTCAGATCACCCTAAAATATTTAATAGAAATTCTCAAAGTTGAAAGACACCAAAGAAGCCGTCCAAGCCATAACTCTTGGTGTTAGATTTATAACACCATTGCCAGATAAAGGCTTAAGATTGGTTTTTTTCCCTCCAGGTGTCTGAGTTTTAAGGTCTCCGTGGAATGAATCTCTGCTGGAGGAATCTCAGACCCCAATGGAAACGATGTCACCCCCACTCAGTGAGCACGCAATCTGTGCCTCGTCCTGGGCACGTCACAAGTATTATCCTATTTAATCCTCCCATTAACTCGAAGAGTCAAGTACTCCGATCATCCCCGCCCTTCCCCGCCACCACATTTTTCACAAGGAAACTGAGGCTCAGAGAGGATAAGTACTCTGAGTGAGGTCATACAGTTAGTAAGTAAAGAGATATCTGAACCCAGGCTGGCTGACTCTGTTTTTAGGGCTTGATGCATTTAGATTTAATAAAGCTGTGATTGATGGCTTATAGAGTTTTGTATGGTTAAGCCAGGCAGGAAGTGTTCACGAGGACTGGCAATGGGTGTCAAAAATTCTGGGCCAGGCAGAAAATCCTTTTTGAGAAGATGGCACCTTTGTGCATGTACCTGGATGAGAGAGAGAGAGACAGGGCAGAGTAGTAGGGAGAACCTGGACCTTCCTGACTCTGTGTCAAGTGCAGAAAACAATATCTACTTCTCAGGTGGCTGTGTGGTTTCTCAGTAGATAGCAGTTACCATGATTAAAATTCCCCAAATTGAGATAAGGGGACTGTTCTGTTGTGAGCTTCTGAGAAAATGTATACATTGCTAAGTCATGGCCTCCCAAGTGCTGGCGAGATGGCTCAGGTATGAAACCCTAGAACTCGCCTGGGCAGGGGCAGCTCTCCACCTGGACTGCAGGGAGGACCTGAAAGTCCAGAACATTCTGTGACCAGTCTCATCTTGATCTGCAGCAGCACAGGCCATCTGTCTGCCCCTCGTGCTGAACCTCTCAGCGGAGGGGAGGCTCTTTTCCCCTCCCTCCCCAACATCATGAGTGACAAAGGTGTCTTCAGATCCCTCCATACAGACGAGGACTTGCGCCACTTTCTCAAAGGCCATTCCAGCCAGTGGTTGCTGTAGAGGTCACAGGTTTCCCAATCCTAAAAAGAGATGGCCAGGGGTCTAGAAGGGTGGGGGTGGGCAAGTCTGGGACCATTTTCTTTTTCCCTTTATCTAGAGGAAGAATAAAGTGGGACAAAGCAGAACCACTGCAAATACATAGAAAAATAGAAGGAAATGGAAAAAAATGGAAGTAATGATACTATTCCTACATCTACAGAAGATGGCATATTCTATAGCGTCCTTCTTCCTGAGTGTACCCACATCTCTTCTTCCACTGATGGACAGACTTGCCAAGAATATTATTCCCGTTTGACAGGTTGGAAAAGTGGGACAGGCAGTAAGACCATTAGCTGAGCTGAAGCCAGAACCAAGACCTCGGTGTCCTTACCCAACACCCTCCCTTGAGTCCCGCTGACTCCGTGCCTCCAGCCACCCACAAGAGAGGAGTCCACACCTCCATTCCCAACACAAGGACACACCAGATCTGATCCTGGGAACGGCATCAGTTGACTTGGTTTCTGAAGACCGACTCTTCTTCCACCGAGCAGCCCTTCCCTTTTATCCAGGGGATACTATCCATTCCTAAGAGAAACCTAGAGCCGATTGTCTTCCCAGAGGAACCAACCGAAAAGGGCCACAAACACAGCTCTGAGAAATCAGGGCCTGGAGAGCCAAGAGGTCCCAGGACTCCGTGTCCAAGAAGGTTCTGTGCAACCTGGATTTGAATGGGATGTGTAAACGCAGACTTCATTGCATCTGTGATAAACTCAGGGATCATGTCAATTTTCTAAAATCACTGGGGAGTGGGGAAATGGGTTAATAATCCCTAGGGAGTCCCACCCATAAAAGTTGTGAGTCTTTAACTAAATCCTCTTCTATGAGGATCTAATGCAACATCATTACCCTGGCCTGTGCCAAGCATTTCCCCTGCAAATGGGCCTGTCCTGCTTCATCTGCCTTCAATCTGCCGTGGACTCAGGCTCTGCCTTCTTAAGTGGGCTCAACCGTATTACAGGGTTCTATGGTGCTGTGGGGCTGCAGCGAAGCTCCATTTTATGTTCTTAAATATTCATAAGGAGCTTTGCAACATTAATATCTTAGATGGCTTACAAGAACACTTAAATACTGGCTCTTCACTCCCCTCCCTTCTCCCCAAAAGTCCCAGCCTGTTCTAATTTGTGTAATGCATTGGGCCATTTTAATAATTGTCCAGGGATTTATTTGGTGGTTTTGCTGCCCCATCGCACAGGGTGTAATTATGACCCCGGCTTCTCTTATGTGCTAATCCTGCTTGTTTCACTCACAGAGAAGCCAAGATTGGAGAGGGCAAATGCAGTACAGGCTAATGCACAGGAATTAAGTTATGGGCCTCAGCCATTTCCCTCCACCTTCCCACCCGTCGTCCTCCAGCATCGCCACTGCTGAATGCGGAATAAGCCACCCTCGCGGTGTCTGCAGGATGCTTTTCATTAGTGTGCTTCATCAAAAGGACCAGATTCAAGAATGGGAGACTAAGGCCATCAATGAGTATCCAAATAACAAACTTTTGGCACACCACTCAGGAACAAGTCTCAGAGTCGTGTCTTGTCCTACAGTGGCATGAAACTGTTGTCACGGTTTTGCATAAAAGCTAAATGGAATTGAAGCTGCCAGTTTTAACTCAGGAAAGGGGAGACATTGGCTATCTAGAACTCATTGGAATTTTCTGATATGATTCAAACACTAGAGACTTAGGTAAGTTGCCATGTTCATCACTCAGGTGTGTCCAACTCTTTGTGACCCCACGGGCCATAGCCTGCCAGTTTCCTCTATCCATGGCCTTCTCCAAGAATACTGCAGTGGGTATTCCCATCTCCAGGGGATCTTTGCAACAGGGGGATCGAACTCAGGTCTCCGGCATTGCAGGCAGATTCTTGGGCCTGGCATGCTGCGATTCATGGGGTCGCAAAGAGTCGGGCACGACTGAGCGACTGAACTGAACTGAACTGAACTGAGCCACAGGAAAATAAACCCCTTAGGGATGAATATGCATACACATGCAAATTAATAAAAAACTGATTAAGAATGTTTACTCTCTAGGAATGAGCCTATTGTCACCTTCTACCACATTTTCTAGATAACAATTCAAGTTCAAAAGCCTGAAGCTGGCAAAGTTATGTGCTGGCCTAGAGCCATGGACCAAGCCTAAGTCTCATCTTCTTATCTCTCCCTGCTCCCACCCCCACCCTCAGAAGGTCCCCACGTGGCCTTTCCCTGGTGGGCAGTCCAGCAGCAGAGGCCATCAAGTCAACCCCATCCAATGTCCTGGGAAGATGAAGGCTCCAGATTCCAGGAGTGCTTCCTGCAAAAAGCACTAGTTGGAGAAGGCTTCCTGGCAGAAGTGAAATTTGAAATGGACCAGGCTTGGCTAGTGAGGAGCATTCCAAAAACAAGAGTAGATATGGACAATGGTAGCAAATAAAAGGCAGTCCACGCTCTAGACAATTAATTGGCTTGCCTGTTGCGGAAGATACTTACCAGGATGTTGTCAGAGGTGAGGCTGGAAAGGAAGACTGAGGCCAGAACTTCATACTTGGGTGATGAGGTAGCCAGCTTTAGAAATGCAAACTCTGAAGGTAGCTGGTACGTTTTCCCCAAAGAGATGAAATAGTCAAGAAACAAATTAGTCTCTCTGCTTTTGTTTCCACCAGCTGTCCTCTGTCTTCTTTCTAGGAGACGTAACTGGAACAGCATGGGACAGTCACTCCACTCCCTCTTAAACTGCTCCTCTCCCCACATCTGTGAATAAGCAGCTTTCTCTACCTGAGAGATTATCATGCATCCCATTTGCTCACTCACATTCTCACCTTGAGGCTCCGAAAAGCACAACAAGACACCTCTATTTGGAGGACAGGGCAGGGATCTCTTCTCCCCCCTGCAGAGGACGACCCTGTCACGGATGTATCTGTCCCTCACTGGGCTTGCTGACATAAAGAAATCATCCAGAACTCTGGCTCTTTGCCACGATGACTCAGAACAGGATGAGGTCAGATCCTACTCAAGGAGTCCAGTGAAAGTCACATGGTGTTGAGAAGCCAGAGTCCTAACTCTGCCATTACCTCCATGATTATAGAAAAACAGCTTCCCAGGTGGGCCTCAGTTTCCTCAATGACATAGTAAAGGGGCAGGTCTTGACCATCTCCAAGGTACCACTGGCTCTAAAACTTCAGGCACCTCTTTCTGCAGCAGAAGCACTTTGCTGGAACGTGGTGCCACCTGGTAGACAAATTTCCGACACGAATTATAAAGATGGGTTTATAACCAAGGTCCCATTAACATGCAATTAATAATAGCATTCATCTCCATCTAATTCACAGAAGATTCTAAAATAGAAAAGAAGACCAACTGCTCCCACAACTGGCTCCTGCAGGCTCCTTGCTATCCCAGCGCCAGGATCACGGACTTTCCTTGTCAGAACATGATTTACAGCACTCGGAACAGTTACATAAATTTCCATAAACATCCACAAATGCCCCAAACCTCNAGATTCTAAAATAGAAAAGAAGACCAACTGCTCCCACAACTGGCTCCTGCAGGCTCCTTGCTATCCCAGCGCCAGGATCACGGACTTTCCTTGTCAGAACATGATTTACAGCACTCGGAACAGTTACATAAATTTCCATAAACATCCACAAATGCCCCAAACCTCAAAATCCACGAGCAGGAGAGAGGGGAAGGGAGGGAGGGGACGCTGGGGACTGTGGGCGACAGGGCAGCTCTGTGCCTGGGCAGCACGGTGGCTCCCCCAACTTAGGGCATTAAAGCTAAACAGTGCTAATCATGAGTGGTTTGTCCTCTGCTGAGCACCTGAGCGCTAATTACATGCCTGGTTAACTCAGTAATGTACACACTGCTGTGCGCCCAGCTCTCTCCCTCCCTCCACTTCACGAGATTAATGAGGGGAAGAAGGAGGTTGTTACAAACCTGTTTGTGGGGCTCTTGACACCTCCTGAGACAACGACCAAAAATGATCTGAACCACTTAGCACACGCCATTTTTCCCACCACTGCGTGGGGTGCCCAATCGTTACTTAGCACAAGGGCCCCCTCCCCCAGCAGCTGAGCCCTGAGCACAGTCTGTAGGAGGGGGATGGGGCAAAGGTGCCCCCTCAGTGGAACTTTTACATAAATCCCTCCACGGTGTCCTGACGTCACATCTTCATTAGCAACTGTTTCCAAATGGCTCTCCTGGGCTGTTGGTTGTCTCACGCTCACTAAAGGCTCTCTTGTCTCCCCACATATCCTTCCAGATGGGTCTGCCTTGTAGGGATTGAACTAGGCCTGCCTTCCAGGGTCACAGTTGCCCTGAGAACAGGAGCCTGAAATTCCAAGGCCTCCTGAGCCCTAAACAAGGCAGAGACTCAATAAGACAGGGATGGAGGGCGCAGAAAGTTTTGCCAAGTGGAACAAAGGGGAACCTGGGAATCTTCTAGACATCCAGACAACTGAACCCTGCCACCTTTGAACCCATCATCCATAGAAAAGGGAAGATGGCCTTCCTGATGTCCTGAAAGCCATGGGCTGCGTTTCTGCGCTATTTTCTTGCCTGGGTGTTTGTAGCCTCACTCCATCCTTTTGAAAAGCTTTTAGAGGGATGAGGCGCTGATCGTGTCATTGAGCCCAGGCCTGGGCTTCTAGGAACATCCCTGGCTCCTGCCTCACTCGCCTTCAGAAACAACCCGCAATTCTGGCCTCCTTAGGTATGATCTGCTCACCCCAGGCCTGGCTGGAAAGCCCTGGAATGGAATGAACCCCAGAAGCAGCTGTTCTCTGCCTGTGTTCAGTTCAACAAGCATGTACTGAGAGCCTCCTGTGTGCTTTCAAGGGGATTCCAGTCAAGCAGGGAGTGAAACAATCACAACATCCACTGATCATGTGCATCCACGCATTACACATGAAGCAGGGGGGAGGCAGAGAACCCATCGTTAACTGTGGAAGAGAAGGCTACCCAGGAACACATCTCTAGCAGAAAGATCTCAGGGAAGACCAGGAATTTGCTGGACAGACAGGGCAGAAATGGGGCAGCAAAAAGAACAGGAAAGAGCATGTATGAACGCACAGAGATTTGAAAGTGGCCGAGACAACTTAAGGTGACTCTCTTTTCCCAAGTCTCCCCTCCTGCCCTCTCCTTTCTCTCCCCCACCTCCCTTCTTCTCCCTCCCCACTTCCTTCAATCATTTTCAGAGGAGTGTTGCCAGAGGCTCATGGCCAATGCAAACCCTCAGGGGACCCTCAAGGTTGAACAACAGACCCTGTTCACACCACGGCAGAAAAGGGCTCTCAGCCAGTCTGGGTTCCTCCACATCCTCTTCTGGTTCTTCTGCCTCCTTCCTGGGACAGCATATCTCCTAATTAATCACAAGTAAACCAGTGACTTGTGGGGCAGATTTACATCTTAAAAGAAAGAGAGTGCAATGGTTAATAAAATGAATGTGTCTCTCAGGCCCAATGTTCATTGTAGCACTGTTTATAATAGCCAGGACATGGAAGCAACCTAGATGTCCATCAGCAGACGGATGGATAAGAAAGCTGTGGTACATATACACAATGGAGTATTACTCAGCCATTAAAAAGAATACATTTGAATCAGTTCTAATGAGGTAGANTGTTCATTGCAGCACTGTTTATAATAGCCAGGACATGGAAACAACCTAGATGTCCATCAGCAGATGAATGGATAAGAAAGCTGTGGTACATATACACAATGGAGTATTACTCAGCCATTAAAAAGAATACATTTGAATCAGTTCTAATGAGGTAGATGAAACTGGAGCCGATTATACAGAGTGAAGTAAGCCAGAAAGAAAAACACCAATACAGTATACTGACACATATATATGGAATTTAGAAAGATGGTAATGATGACCCTGTACACAAGACAGCAAGAGAGACACAGATGTATAGAATGGACTTTTGGACTCTGAGGGAGAGGGAGAGGGTGGGATGATTTGGGAGAATGGCATCGAAACATGTATACTATCATGTAAGAAATGAAGCGCGAGCCTATGTTCAATGCAGGATGCAGGATGCTTGGGGCTGGTGCATGGGGATGATCCAGAGAGATGATATGGGGTGGGAGGTGGGAGGGGGATTCAGCACTGGGAGCCTGTATACACCTGTGGCAGATTCATGTCAACGTACGGCAAAACCAATATGGTATTGTAAAGTAAAATAAAGTTAAAAAAAAAAAAGTGTGCTGGGCTTGGCCTGTACTGACCTGTTGAAACCCCACAACTGCTTCCGTTTGTCTGAGCTACCTGGGTTACCCCCCTTTCACAGACAAGGAAACTGAGGCCCATACAAGTCGTGACTAGCTGGAGCCCACATCTTAGTAGGTGGCCAACAGAGACTTTATTTTTGGGGCTCCAAAATCACTGCAGATGGTGACTGCAGCCACGAAATTTAAAAATGCTTGCTCCTTGGAAGAAAAGCTATGACTAACCTAGGCAGTTTATTAAAAAGCAGAAACCTTACTTTGCTAATAAAGGTCCACATAGTCAAAGTTATGGTTTTCCAGTCGTCATGTATGGATGTGAGAGTTGGACCATAAAGAAAGCTGAGCACTGAAGAATTGATGTTTTTGAACTGTGGTGTTGGAGAAGACTGTTGAGAGTCCCTTGAACTGCAAGGAGATCCAATCCATCCATCCTAAAGGAAATCAGTCCTGAATATTCATTGGAAGGATTGCTGTTAAAGCTGAAACGTCAATCCTTTGGCCACCTGATGCGAAGAACTGCCTCTTTGGAAAAGGCCATAATGCTAGAAAGGATTGAGGGCAGGAGAAGGGGACGACAGAGGGTGAGATGGCTGGATGGCATCACCGACTCAATGGACATGGGTTTGAGTGAACTCCAGGAGTTGGTGACGGACAGGGAAGCCTGGTGTTCTGCAGTCCATGGGGTCACAAACAGTCGGACACGCCTGAGCGACGGAACTGAACTGAAGGGAGATGCAACAAGAAGTTGGTAGGGGGTGGGGCTGAGGAGAGGAAGAGACAGTGAGCTGAGGGGTGCAAAGGCTGGAGAAGGACGCCTGCCAGGGCGGCGTGGAGCACTCTGCAGCCCGTGGCTGCAGGGCACCCGCATGGCACGGCCCCTCTCCCCAGAGGCCTGGGCAGGGAGGCACCACGCCCTCCGGGAGCCGGGCCGGGACCCGCACCCCTTCTAAACAGCTTTGGACCACCGTCTGCCGCCAGCCCAAACTCTGACAGGTTCTCGGGGCTCTTGCACAGGCCATAGTTTGTAATGCTGCACTTGTGTAACGTTCCGATTAATGTCGGCTTGACCCTTCCCCAGACCGGAAGTCCCAGGAACTCTGGGAGCAGCCTTGCTGAGCGGGTGCTGGCCCCGTGGCTGACTCTCATGGAAGGCAGGAGTGGAACCAGAGAACAGAGGTTCACGGTGGCAAGGGTGCAGGCTGAGGGCCTGGGGCTGCAGTTCTCACCTTGTCTCTCCCGCGCCTGCCTCAGGCCATGACGCTCTCCTTGGACACACACGTGTCCTTTAGCTGGAGGGGCTGGAGGGCTGCTTGGTGGCTGTAGACGGTGTCCAGAGGACAAGAGGGAATTACTGACCGTGGCTCTGAGACCACTGCCTTAGCTGCTTTCCCGCTGTGAGATATCCAAGTGCAGCCACCGGCTTCCCTTGAAGGGCTGGCTCTGGGACATAGCCAGGAGGGGACCAACTGAGCTGGCTGTGTTTTGGGGGGCAGGGTGCTGTCACTCACCACTCTTTCTCTTGTCCTCCCAGGGACTGGTCATTGTGGCCTCATAAAGCTAGAGTCAGCACGTTGGCCTCTGATTCAGTTCCTATTCTCTTGCACGAATGACCTCACGAAAAGAGTTAGGTGTCGCATCTGTGAGTTGAAGATGCAGAGTAAGCGTTATTGGTAACGTGGCTGCTTTCTGCAAGTTCCAGTATCTAAAGTGAATGACCAGTGATTGTTGATTATTAGCATCCTGGTGGTTTTATTTCTGTATTTTCTTATCTTGTAAAGTTATTTGTGCTTCTTTTCTTTAAACTGTGATGAGTGAGAATTTCTGAGAGGAGGGGTGGGTGTGCTTCTTGCCTTTCTTTCTCCTTTTTTTAAACAGTGACAGCCACTGGGCAGGTGGGCGCTTGCTCTCAGTCGTGCCCGACTCTTCTGCGACCCTTTGGACTGTATCCCATCAGGCTTCTCGTCCGTGGACTTTTTTCAGGCGAGAATACTGGAGCAAGTTGCCATTTCCTTCTCCAGGGGATCTTTCCTTTCTGGGGATGGAACCTGCGTCTCCTGTGGCCCCTGCAGTGCAGGCAGATTCTTTACTGATGGGCCATCGGGGAAGCGCCCAAATGTGATGGATGGGTAGGCAGGGACAAGAATTAGTGCCTAAATAAAACCAACCAACAGTAATGCGTACATACTACTGCTCTGTGGTTCTGACAGACGGTAGTAATGGGCAGCAAACCTGTAGCAGGCCTCAGAGCACCATTCTTTTGTCAAGCTGTGATGAAGGATACAGATTCAGGGCGGGAACTCAACCAGCCAGAGTGTGCGTGAATTTCTGAGGTCTGGCAGACAAGATGTTTATAACACACACGAGAGTGCAGTTCTAAGTTGCAGAGACATCCAGACTGGGCTTGGAGTAGGGTTTTCTCCATTTACAGAGCCCATGAACCTGGCACTATACTGGGTTTATCCCAGTCTCAGAGAAGCAAAGGGCTCTGCCAGTGGCTCAGCAGGTAAAGAATCCAGCTGCAATGCAGGAGACAGGACACGCGGGCTGGATCTCTGGGTCTGGAAGATCCCCTGGAGGAGGAAATGGCAACCCACTCTCATATTCTTGCCTGAAAAATCCCATGGAGAGAGGAGCCTGGTGGGTTGCAATCCAAGGCTTGTAAAGAGCTGGACACGACTGAGCCTCAGAGAAACAAAAGACACGGAGCCTGAATCTTATGAAATCCAGAAAGAGGAGGACTCAGGAGTCCACAGAGTGGCGTTTCGGGGCTCGTCCTGCGGGAGTGGGGCTGGGGCTACAAGTGTCCTTGCATCCCACCAAGCAGCTCTGGGCTAACCCCACCCATCCACCCTCCAGTCCCTGGATGGCTGAGAAAGGTCAGCCATGAACACACAGCAGCCCACAGGAGCCTTCTGGGTCACGCCCTTGCTTGCCTGGTGCGCTCACCTATGCCATGCTCGGTTCCCTTTTGTGGCCACTTCTGCCCTCTGGTCTCATTTTCTTGGCTCAACCATTGGGCTTTAGAAGAACTTCCACACGTCCTGGCGTTCTCCTTTCCTCTTTCTCCCCCTGGGGAGGACAAGGACACCTCCACCTAGCTTTGACTCCCGAGCACCCACCAGTCAATTCCTCTGTGGAGTCACCTAGCCAGCCTGCAAACCAGGGGGCAGTGGGAAGGGGTGCCTGGGAGAGGGGAGGGGGGAGGAAAGGGGGTGGAAGGCAAGAGTCTGCAGCTTTTGGGCGGACCCCATCCCACCAGACAGCTGACCGTCTGACCGCTGTCCCTTCCAGCACCAGTGGCACTAACGGCTCAGACCTACTCGCACACCCGTGAGACGATTCAGGACTCTTGAGTGTGAGAAACGAGAAAGCCCCTCCAGCATGTTCTCTAAAGAGTAACACAACAAAAGAGCGAGGGAGGAAATTTCATAGAGAAAGCAGGACAGGGATTCTGAACGTAATTAATTGCTTCAGACAGATGCACAGATGGACTGACTTTGTTAAAAACAACAACAACAACAACAACAAGAACCAAAGAAGGTCAAAAACTTGATTGGTAAGTTAGGGAAAACCAAAGGTCAAAAGGGGAATATTCACAGCCGAGGAAAACTAAGCAAAAAATTATCATGAAAGGACAAAGAAATAGAAAGCATGAAAGAAAAGTCAAGGGCCACTAAGGATACGTCAACAATATTGTAAAAGCCATCACACAGGAGGTCTGGAAAGAGAGAAAAGAGAGATGTTCCAAGAAATGACGGAGGACATTCCCCCCAAACTGAAGAAATGCAAGAAAGCTGAGACTGGGGGCCCCTCAAGAGATCTAAGCAGCAATAAACAGTATCTTCAAAGTTCTGTTACCTGGTGGCTCAGAGGGTAAAAGCATCTGCCTACAATGTGGGAGGCCCGGGTTCGATCCCTGGGTCAGGAAGATCCCCCAGAGAAGGACATGGCAGCCCACTCCAGTACTCTTGCCTGGAAAGTCCCATGGGTGGAGGAGCCTGGTAGGCTATGGTCCATGAGGTCCCAAAGAGTTGGTCAGGACTAAGAGACTTCACTTTCACTTTCAAAGTTCTCAGTGAAAATCGGTTGGAATCTGTAACTTTATATGAAGTCTAACTATTACAATGCTATCATTCATTGTGATGGCAAAATAAAGACATTTCCAGGCATGCAAGAAGGCAAATATTTAAGGCCATGGACATTCTCTAAAAATGCACAATTGCTGGGCAACGAGCTCTACAGAAGAGAAACAAGGGGGTACAACAGTGACTGGGTAAAACAGTTAAAGTTTTTTTTTTTTTTTACGCATAAATGAGTGCTGGGACTTCCCTGGTGGTCCAATGGCTAAGACTGTGTGCTCCTAATGCAGGGGGCCTGGGTTCGATCCCTGATCAGGAACTAGGCCCCACGTGCTGCAGTGAGACCCAAGACCTGGTGCAGCCAAAGAAATAAGTAAAATAAATACTTAAAATCCAGAGTCAATGAGTGTTGGTTGTTTAAAGTAAGGTATTTTAAATGACCGGAGAAGGCAATGGCAACCCATTCCAGTGCTCTTGCCTGGAGAATCCCATGGATGGAGGAGCCTGGTGGGCTGCGGTCCATGGGGTCGCGAAGAGCTGGACACGACAGCGACTTCACTTTCACTTTTCACTTTCATGCATTGGAGAAGGAACCCACTCCAGTGTTCTTGCCTGAGGAATCCCAGGGACAGGGGAGCCTGGTGGGCTGCCGTCTCTAGGGTCGCAGAGTTGGACGCGACTGACGCGACTGAGCGGCAGCAGCAGCTGCAGCAGGATTTTAAATGATGGTGTGATGCATCACCTGGAACAGTGACTGTGCCTCACACTCTGAACAGTCGTGCCCTGTCCCGGGCGAGCATCCAAAAGGAGTGCATGGATGCCTCTTCCAAATGACGGGTGCTGGGCTGTGCATGTAGTGTGCAACATCCACTCCCTGGGACAACGCAAACGTTCGTGACGCAGCTGCAGGAGGGGCGTCTGCACGGCGGGAGGGGCGTCTGCGCCGCGGGAGGGGCGTCTGCACGGCACAGGGACAGCAGCAGCGCCAAGTGCTTCTGTGCGCAGGAGTCGCAGGGGCCGACGCTGAGTGGAAGGAGCCGCACACGAGGGGACAGAGGCGGACTCGGACGTGTAGGCTGAGAGACTTGGGACAGCGGTGGTGACGGCGGGTCCTGCCAACCTGTGGTGGGCGTGACGGCAGTGTCACGGAAGCTTGATGAGGCCTGCTGGTGTTCTGTGTTGCTCTTCGTCCTGGTGGCAGGGATGTGCTCACCCTGAGAAATCCACCAAGTTGTGCACCTAAGATGTGGGTGTGTAAAGTATGTGTGTTACACTGTAATGAAAATATAGCATAATCACGGAACACAAATTCTACAGAACTCGTAAATGGAGTGGACACCTGAGTTGTCTGACCTGTGTGGGTGATTTAACTACAGATAGTGGTTTCTAAATGTAACCTTAAGTAAGCACTTTTAAAGGGTGAGAAGATTAAGAAAATTCAGTTGGTATAACAAAATGTAAAAAAAGGGGGAGAAAAATCAAAACGTATAATACACACAAAAACAACCCCCCAAAAAGGAACAAACAATTCTAGCAATATCAGTCATCACATTAGGTGTTAATGGGTTACCTTAATTAATTAAAAGAAAGAACCTTGGTTGGATAAAAGTACAAACTATGTGAAGTAAATATCTAAAAGAAATAATCTAGCAAAAATGAATGTGAAGGAAAGAAATGCTAATAAAACAAAAAAAGGGTAGTTTTAAATTCAGATGAAATAGAATTCAAGGTCAAAGCATTTAATATAAAAAGAAAGGGGTATATCATGCTGAAGACAGGGTAACCAATGATCATTTTACTGCATTTAAAGCACCACTTGTAAATATACAGAGCCAGAACATGGCAGAACTACAAATGGAAAAACACCAGATCCTCAATGTCTTAGTGTGCAATTTTTACAAAACTCCCATCGAAAAAAGTAAGTAAAAGAGGATTTGAGTAAAATAAGTAACGAGTTTAATCTAACCATCCTTCTACTCAACTGACAGAGATTGAATATTCTTTTAACCACAAATGGAATATTCTGAAAAACTGACCTGTGCAATGACATAAGGGAAATCTTATTCAGCTGCAAAAGCTGCTATTATTTAGGCTGATTGAAATGCAATAGAAATAGAAATTAACAAAACATCTTAATAGCTCTTGATTAAAGCAAAAATTAAAATATATAATGTGTGAACTATTTATGTCCAAATGATCACAGACGTACCGTATCACAGAATCTTTTTCTGCAACAGCAGTACTCAAAGGAATTAGGTGGGCCTTATATGCATTTGTTAGAAAAGACTGAAAATGAAGGAAATAAACTTTCAAATCAAGAAACTACTTAAAAGCCATTAAAAAATCCAAAAAAGTAGAATGATGCAATTAAAACTAAAGTAGAAATGACTGATACAAACAAGAGCAATGCATCTGGTCCACAAAATTGTTTCCGAAGATGAAGAGACGAAAGAGAACGGCCCAGGAGAATAAAGCTGTATGCCAACTCCTCCATAAACACAAACGCAGGACAGCCCGAGAACGTGTCACACAGAACAGCGACCGAGGGCTGTGCAGATGCCGGGGTGCTGTCCACACAGTCACTCTCGGCCTGACCATCGCTCTGCCTCTCCTGCGCCTCCATGTGTTTCCCCGGCCCTGCCTGCTTCCCCCTCTTTTCTCCCCAATAATCGTGTATGTGTGCGTGCTAAGTCGCTTTAGTCGTGTCTGACTCTTTGCAGCCCCGTGGACTGTAGCCCGCCAGGCTCCTCTGTCCACGGGGTTCTCCAGGCAAGAATACTGGAGTGGGTTGCCCTCTCCTCCTCCAGGGGAATCTTCCCAACCCAGGGACCGAACCAGAGTCTCTTACATCTCCTGCATTGCCAGGTGGATTCCTTACCACTATAATTGTGTATATATCTATTTATTTTTTTACTTTTAAGATTGTATCTCTTTTGAATATATTTATTCTGTGAGTTTCTTGGCCTTGTTGTCTAATTTGTCTTTAGTTTCACATTTTTTCTTTCTTTGTATCTAGATGTTTCTGTGAAAGCGTGCTTTTTCCACTTTCGTTTTTAACCTTTTTTTTTCTATTTCTCTCTTCATTAAAAATATCAAAATATGTAGATATTATGTTTTTATTGACAGAATGTGTTACGTGTTCTTAATTTTAAATTATGATGAACAGAACATTTGTATAGTGTCATAGTTTAAATTTAATGGCGTTTTTATTTTTGTAGTTAGCAAATTGGGACTTCCCTGGTGGTCCAGTGGTTAAGACTCTATGATCCCGATGCTGGGGGTGTGGGTTTGATCTCTAATCCGGGAATTAAGACCCCACATGCCTTGAGGCATGGCCAAAAAAAACACAGTGTAGCAAATTTACCTCAGCAGTATATTAAGAGCCATCCCAGGAATGCAAGTAGGCGTCAACTTTAGAAACAATCTACCAGTTTAAATCATCGCTTTTCTAGAGGACAAGAGAAACCACGCAAATATTTTCAAAGAGAACAAAAACACTATTGAAAATGCTCAACATATGTAGTTTTATGATAAAAAACAAACAAAATTTCTAGCAAATTAGGATCTTTCTGAATATGATGAGAGGCATTGAAACTCTACAGTAATTGTCACCACTTGTTAATGAAATAGAGGCACTATCATTGCCCTATTCAACCTTTTTATTGGAGATTCTAGCCAGTATGAGGGAAAATGTCATTAATACTGGAAAAAAAAAAAAANGTGCAATGTTTAAAAATAATCTATTCAATTTACTAATTGTACTTGCTAATTGGGTTTCCAAGGTGGCGCTAGTGATAAAGAACCTGCCTCCCAGTGAAGGAGACATAAGAGACACAGGTTTGATTCCTGGGTTGGGAAGATCCCTTGGAAGAGGAAATGGCAACCTGCTGCAGTATTCTTATCTGGAAAATTCCGTGGGCAAAGGAGACTGGCAGGCTGTATAATCCATGGGGTTGCAAAGACTTGGACATGTCTGAGCACATACACACACACCAACGGATGTAAACATTTTTCAGTCCCTTTAAGAGGTCTGACATTTTAGATAATTATCCACAAGCCTCACAAGATTGATGGCTGTGCATTTTTCATGTATCACTTGATAGCCTTCACAGTCTCAATAATATAAAACTTGTTCGTAATAACACTTGACATGGCAATCAATGGAACCGCTCATTATATTTCAGAATATAACGACAATAATGATTTGATCAGTATTCCAGGTGGAGAATAGATGGCACATTGAAAATGGGCTTTTGAGAGAGTTTCATCCTCTTGTATGTAAAGAGATTATTTGCAAAGGTGAGAGCAGGTTGAGGAAGACAAGTAATGCTGAAATGCTCTGGAACAACCAGGACAGGAAAGCTATTAACACCCTCACCCTGAATGCATTAGTGGAGGGAGGGTTCACCAGGACCAAGCAACAGTGGAAACTGGAGTAGAAGAAAGACATCAGCTAGGACATCAGGTCTTTCCTTTGGTGCAGAAAGGTGGTCCCTTAACCCTATAGGAAGGGCCTAGGGCAAGAAAGACCTACACCAATGTCCACTCTCCTTTCAACTGACCTTCATTTCTGAGTCTGACCTATACTGGAAGAGGAGACTAACTCATAGTCAACAGAGAGACGGTAGAGAAGCAAGTTTAGATCTACCGGGAATAAGATGAGAGTATTCAGTAAATATTTAGTGAGCCCCTGGATGCCATTTTTAAATATTACAGCACCATCATTTTTACTAGTTGAAAATTTGAATCAGAACTTTCAGAGAACTCAGAGCTGATCAGTGGGAGAACAGGTTTATACCTATATTTACTGAATTTTAACACTTATGCTGCTTTTACTATGTTGTGCCCCACATGAGCAATCATGTGCTTTATGAAAATCCCATTTTTTCTTTGGCAGACAAGTACATGTATAGGTACTCAGACTTCACCAGTGATGACTTCACATTAACTGCACACTGACTGAGAACTGACTATTCATCTTTGAGGTCTAAGCAGGCAAATCTTTTTCAACTGCTTATATTTCTGTACTAGGAGAGAGGAAGAGAATAGTTTAAAAGATTATAAAAAAAAAAAAGGATAAGCCACAAGGCTGGCACAGTAAATGGGGGAATTGGTATACCAATATGATGTACTGTTTGGTTTCTAGACACAATATGGAAGTCAAGAAAGCTGTAGACTATATAAATATATATTCCATATATGTAGAAAAAGCACATTCTCAAACTAAATATGTTACTAATTGTCACTTCCCATTTGAACCATTGATGATTTGACTTCAATGAGCCTTGATTTTGATTGATATTGAATAGTCAAAGCAATATTTTAGATGCTCCCAATATTTTATATATTGCAAAGAAATAGAAGAAAACAATAGAATGGGAAAAACTGGAGATCTCTTCAAGAAAATTAGAGATACTAAGGGAATATTTCATGCAAACAAGGGAACAATAAAGGACAGAAAAAGTCTTGACTTAACACTTCAGTTCAGTTCAGTCGCTCAGTCATGTCCGATTCTTTGCAACCCCGTGAACCACAGCATGCCAGGCCTCCCTGTCAATCACCAACTCCCAAGGTTCACCCAAATCCATGTCCACCGAGTTAGTGATGCCATCCAGCCATCTCATCCTTTGTCATCCCCANAGTCATGTCCGATTCTTTGCAACCCCGTGAACCACAGCATGCCAGGCCTCCCTGTCAATCACCAACTCCCAAGGTTCACCCAAATCCATGTCCACCGAGTTAGTGATGCCATCCAGCCATCTCATCCTTTGTCATCCCCATCTCCTCCTGCCCTCAATCTTTCCCAACATCAGGGTCTTTTCAAATGAGTCAGCTCTTTGCATCAGGTGGCCAAAGTATTGGAGTTTCAGCTTCAACATCAGTCCTTCCAACGAACACCCAAGACTGATTTACTTTAGGATGGACTGGTTGAATCTCCTTGCAGCTCAAGGGACTCTCAACAGTCTTCTCCAATAGCACAGTTCAAAAGCATCAATTCTTTGGCCCTCAGCTTTCTTTATAGTCCAACTTTCACATCTGTACGTGATCACTGGAAAAACCATAACCTTGACTAGAGGGAACTTTGTTGGCAAAGTAATGTCTCTCATTTTTATTTATTTTTTTTAATTTTTTTTAATTTTTTTTAATTTGACTTTACAATACTCTATTGGCTTTGCCATACATCGACATGAATCCACCACAGGTGTACACAAGCTCCCAGTCTCTCATTTTTAATGTGCTATCTAGGTTGGTCATAACTTTCCTTCCAAGAGGTAAACGTCTTTTAATTTCATGGCTGCAGTCACCATCTGCAATGATTTTGGAGCCCAGAAAAATAAAGTCAGCTACTATTTCCACTGTTTCCCCATCTATTTGCCATGAAGTTATGGGACCAGATGCCATGATCTTAGTTTTCTGAATGTAGAGCTTTAAGCCAACTTTTTCACTCTCCTCTTTCACTTTCATCAAGAGGCTATTTAGTTCTTCTTCACTTTCTGCCATAAGGGTGGTGTCATCTGCATATCTGAAGTTATTGATATTTCTCCCGGCAATCTTGATTCCAGCTTGTGCTTCCTCCAGTCCAGAATTTCTCATGATGTACTCTGCATATATGTTAAATAAGCTGGGTGACATTATACAGCTTTGACGTACTCCTTTTCCTATTTGGAACCAGTCTGTGGTTCCATGTCCAGTTCTAACTGTTGCTTCATGACCTGCATATAGGTTTCTCAAGAGGCCAGTCAGGTGATCTGGTATTCCCATCTCTTTCAAAATTTTCCACAGTTTATTTGTGATCCACACAGTCAAAGGCTTTGGCATAGTCAATGAAGTATAAATAGATGTTTTTCTGGAACTATCTTGCTTTTTCCATGATCCAGTGGATGTTGGCAATTTGAACTCCGGTTCCTCTGCCTTTTCTAAAACCAGCCTGAACATCTGGAAGTTCATGGTTCAAGTATTGCTGAAGCCTGGCTTGGAGAATTTTGAGCATTACTTTANGCCATCTCATCCTCTGTCGTCCCCTTCTCCTGCCCCCAATCCCTCCCAGCATCAGAGTCTTTTCCAATGAGTCAACTCTTCCCATGAGGTGGCCAAAGTACTGGAGTTTCAGCTTTAGCATCAATCCTCTCAATGAACACATAGGACTGATCTCCTTTAGGATGGACTGGTAGGATCTCCTTGCAGTCCAAGGGACCCTCAAGAGTCTTCTCCAATACCACAGTTCACAAGCATCAATTCTTTGGCGCTCAGCTTTCTTCACAGTCCAACTCTCACATCTATACATGACCACTGGAAAAACCATAGCCTTAACTAGACGGACCTTTGTTGGCAAAGTAATGTCTCTGCTTTTTAATATGCTATCTCAGCACATCATACTTATATATAATATTTATATACACATATATAATATTTGTATATATGCAATACTTTTATTATTTATATACATGCAATGATTTTATACATAAATGAGTTTTGACAACAGTATATGTCAAACTTCTAAGCATTCTTTCTAGTTTTGTAATTGTTTTCCTGTTTTATTTATTCCTTCTTCTTTAACAACTCAAGATGTAATGCATACACCGTGCGATGTACCCACTTAACGCAGAAACTCACAGGCTCTTGGCGCCCTTACGGAGCTGCGCACCCATGCACGGTTTTGTCTGGCTGTGGCTGCCCTGGGTTGCCCCTGCTGGGCTCAGTCCCTCTGCTCCTGTGCACAGGCTTCCCTTGTGGGCTTTGGTGCTGCCGACCAGGGGCTCCGCTGCTCTGTGGCCTGGATCTTCTCGGATCAGGGATCAATCCCGTGTCCTCTGCAGTGCCAGGCAGATTCTTAACCATTGCACCAGCAGCGAAGTCCCACCATCACCACAATTTTAGAACATTTTTATTCCCAGAAAAGATCCTATAACACTTAGCTTTCACTCCTCAAGCCTCCCTTTCTTCTCCCCTACTGCCCAGCCCGAGGCAACCACTAATCTACTTTCTGTATCAATACCTTCTTGTCTCTATCCTCTGATTCCTTGGCTCTGACTTCAATTAATTAGGAACTCACAAGGGATAAGAGATAATTAATCAGGCTATTTCCTGCCCAAGGAGACAAATATGGAAGAAAAAGGAAGAAAATAAAGGATAGAAAAGGGTATGTATACAGACACTGACAAAAGAAAGTAGATTTGGCCACAGTCATCTTTGGATGAATAGAATTTAAGGACTGAAGAGCTAGCAAGGACAAAGGAAGGTATTTTATAATAATATATATATATGTATATATATATACACTCCATTAAGATATTGTGAGCCAAGAATTTTTATGCACCTAACATCATATCCCTTAAATAGTGTCGTTGTTATCATGCTCTTTATTGCAAGTAACAGAAACCACAGCTTCAGCTGGCTTACATAGTAAAGGGAATTGAAGGGAACTGCGGTGCTGATTCTAGCAAGAGATGACCGGGAACAGAGTCTGTCTCACCAGCCTCCCCACATCCACGTGACTCTGGGAAGATCCTGTTCCCCTCTCCGTTCTTAGCTGTCTCCCCCGTTGGAGACCACACCCTCTCCTTTCTGGGGCTGCTGGGAGGAGTGAGTAACGAGATATCACACACGGTACCGGTTGTGTGCTGACCATCTACCAGGTGCCGTCCTAAGCACTTTACGTATATTTCTTGTTTAGTTGCTAAGTCGTGTCCAACTCTTTGGCGACCCCACGGACTGTAGTCCACCAGGCTCCTCTGTCCAAGGAATTTTCCAGGCAACAATTTTCCCCTGTTTCTTCTCCAAGGGATCTTCCCGACCCAGGGATTGAACCTGTGTCTCCTGCACTGGAGAAGGAAATGGCAACCCAAACCAATATTCTTGCCTGTAAAATCCCAAGGACAGAGGAGCCTGGCAGGCTACAGTCCATGGGTCGCAGAGTCAGACACCACTGAGCGACGTCACTTCCCTTCTCCTGCACTGGCGGCCACTGGCAGCTGGTGAATCCCCTGAGCCATCGGAGTACTGACTCACTTAGGTTCACAGCGGCCCTTTGAGGCAGGAGCTGACTGACGTCAGTCTCCTATGACTGTTGTCTCAGACCACCGCCTAGGAAGCAATGGGGCTGAGATTCAGAGCTAAGCTGTCTGTGCTTTTCCAGCCTTAATTGAAATATAGTTTCCTAAAAACGGTGTCACAGTTCTAAAAGGCCCACCAGTGAAGCTCTGATGGGTTAGCTAGGTGTCAGGCCAGGAGCAGAGGAAAACATAGGCTACCCTTATCCTTTCTGTCGGTGATTCACCCTCTGGCCCAGGAGAAGCTGGAAGTGAGGACAGGAAGGGACATGGTAGTAAGCCCACCCCAGCCACAAGGTTCATCATAAAAAACCCTGACTGTGGAAGTCTTAAATTTTGAAGAGGGAAGCCTGGTGTGCTGCAGTCCACGGGGTCACAAAGAGTCAGACACGACCGAGCGACTGAACTGCAAGTTAAAGGCGTCCTCAGGGCCAAGGAGATAAATAACTTGGCACAAGGGTACAATAAACCTAAGCTGAAGCCGTGGGTGCCCTTTCTCCTTCTTACCATTGTACTTGTCAGCACAAAGCCAACTCCACAGTCAGGCGGGAGACACTTAGAAGGAATCTGCAAGGGGCTGTGAGTGGGGACCTGCTCTGACCTTGGCCTGCCTGAGAGAGGACCCCAGGCACCTCCCTCTCGTACCATCCCCCAGAAAAAGTCAGATTTGCTGGATGAGGAGGAACATCGAGGCTGAGTAAACAGAAAATGCACAGACCCTGAGGCAGGACTGTGTTTGGCACACGAGGAGAAGGCAGTGCCTGAAGCACGGTGAGCCGGGTGTCAGGAGATGACCCCCGAGAGGGGCCAGGCGTGCCTGCTGGTCTTGTGGATGAGTGTCTCTGTTCGGGTTTAACACGTTCACCCTACAGCCGCAGGGGGCTGTAAGTCGTGGTGAGCAAGTTAGCCCGAATCCCTCCACCCACCCACCTAAATGATGCATGTAGGATTCCCATTCTGGCACAGAGGACTTCAGTTCAGTTCAGTCGCTCAGACGTGTCCGACTCTTTGTGACCCCATGGACTGAAGCACACCAGGCTTCCCTGTCCTTCACCAACTCTGGGAGTTTACTCAAACTTATGCCCATCGAGTGGGTGATGCCATCCAACCATCTCATCCTCTGTCATCCCCTTCTCCTCCTGCCTTCAATCTTTCCCAGCATCAGGGTCTTTTCAAATGAGTCAGCTCTTCACATCAGGTGGCCAAAGTATTGGAGTTTCAGGTTCAACATTAGTCCTTCCAATGATTTCCTTTAGGATAGACTGGTTGGATCTCCTTGCAGTACAAGGGACTTCACCAACACCACAGTTCAAAGGCATCAATTCTTCAGCACTCAGCTTTCTTTATTGTCCAACTCTCACATCCATGCATGACGACTGGAAAGACCTTTGTTGGCGAAGTCATGTCTCTGCTTTTTAGTATGCGGTCTAGATTTGTCATAGCTTTTCTTCCAAGGAGCAAGTGTCTTTTAATTTCATGGCAGCAGTCACCAGCTGCAGTGATTTTGAAGCCCAAGAAACTCAGGGTCCCTTTATTAGAAATGCCTCCAATTAGCCTCCAATTAAAATAAATAAATTTCTAGTAAAAAAAAAAAGCCAAAATAATGACAATCATTCAAAAAACATAACATAAAATAAAGTACAAAAGGTTTAAAATTTAAAAATAAATAAATAAATGCCTCCAGAATTTCATGCGGCAAGGACTGAGGGGTAGCAGCCTAGAAAATCCATTTTAAATGCTGTAGCTATATGAGGGATCTAACAGAGACCCAGTTGTTGCTGTTTAGTTGCTAAGTCATGTGCGACTCTTTGTGACCCCCTTGACTATGGCATGCCAGGCTTCCCTGTACTTTGCTAACCCCTAGAGTTTGCTCAAACTCCTGTCCGTTGAGTAAGTAACGTTATCCAACCATCTCATTCTCTGTTGTCCCCTTCTCCTTCCGCTTTCAATCTTTCCCAGCAACAGGGTCTTTTTCAACGAGTCAGTTCTTTGCATCAGGTGGCAAAAGTATTGGAGTTTCAGCTTCAGCATCAGTCCTTCCAANAGAGCAGATGTTCTTGATCTGGTGTTCATCAGCCCGAGACCTCTGTGGACCAATGAGTCCCTTGAAATTGAGGAGAAATTGAGGAGAGTGCACTTGTGCATGTGTGCCCAGGGAAAGCCTTTGTCACGGTCACCGGGTTTCAGAAGGTTTGTGGCTGCAGATCAGATGATGCTGATTGTGTTTGCAGAGGCAAGGGCTGCTTCTGGGCTCCGCCCCCGCATCTAGCACTTTCAGACGTAGCCCTGACACGCCTGCCCTTCCTTCCATACGAGCCAAAACCCACCGTGGGTCTCTAACCCTGAGCCAAGAACACGTGATGGAGAGCCACTCGTAGCCAGAGCAGCGCAACAAGCAACTGTCCCCCAGTTCAGAGCCCAGATCAGCATGCCTGCTGCATCCTTCCCAGCCCGACCTCCCAGAGTTTGGACACACCCAAGAATTAAACTCAGCTTGCCCCTATGGATAGGGTATAAACAGATACAAGCNCAAGCAACTGTCCCCCAGTTCAGAGCCCAGATCAGCATGCCTGCTGCATCCTTCCCAGCCCGACCTCCCAGAGTTTGGACACACCCAAGAATTAAACTCAGCTTGCCCCTATGGATAGGGTGTAAACAGATACAAGCAAACTTTCTAGAAACAGTCCACAAAATATTCATGCCTGTTGTCTCAGTTATTTTACTTCTAAGAATCTACCCTAAAGAAATAGTCAAATTGCAAACAAAGGTTTGTGCATGGAGATGTTCCTTGGAGTATTAATACTCAAACAAATAACTAGAAACAGCCTACTGTCCAGCATGACAGGAAGAGCTAAAAAATGCAATGAATCCATGTGAAGGACTGCTCTCTTGCCATTAAAAAGCATGTTTACATTTATGAGCCATGTTAACAAAATTAACTATTAATAGTTTAAATTGCCCATTGTTTATGTTCTCAAAAATAGGTTTAGTAGAAGTTTTAGTGACATGGAAAATGCCTACAGTACAATTATGCAGTAAAAGTATGATACGGTAAAATTTCAGTTTTTTAATACATAAACAATAGAAAAAACTACAAAACAGTAATAATGGTTTTTCAGAGGCAGAGTGATTTTTCTAGCTTTTACATATATTTCTGTACTTTCTAAGTTTCTGTTATGTGTTTAGTTTTTTTTAAAAAGGAAAAAAACTAAATTAAAAAAGAAATTCTGCTTTCCAATCCATCCACCACAAGCCATCTCTAACTCCAGACCCCAAACTCAAGGACTCCGCATTTCTGTTCCCTTTACAACTAAACTATAATGCCACCAAGTTTTGTAGTCCCCATTAGTGGTCCTTGAAATAAAATCAAAACAGTACTTACCTCCGCTGTGCCTTTACCTTTCCACGTCCTTCCTTAACTTTCAGGATCCTTCCTTAGGCAATGTTTCATTTCCCCTTCCTCTGCTTATTATCAATAGCCTAATTCCTCATTTACAAATCAATGTCCAACTTAGATGAGAAAATATAACCTGGGTTGTTTCTTCCATGTGGAAACAAGAGGAGGGGGTTGGGCAGGGAAGTTAAAAAAAAAAAAAAAAAAAGGAAGTGGTGAGAAAGACCAGCTTTCCTCACCTAGGCTGCTACCTACTTTCCCGCGAAGATCAAGGTCATCTAACATGCACTGCCTTGACTTTCTTCCCTCTGCTTCAGAGACTCCCCGCATCATTATCATCCATCCTCTCATCCTACTCCCACCCCCCACCATCTCCAAGGAAGACATATTCTTTTACTTGGCCAAGGTGCAACCTCTCCACCTGGACTATTGATCCCATCCCTTCCCATCCCTCCCAGCCCATTGCTAGCCAAATCAATCATCCCCAAGCTCTCTAGGATCTGCGATCTCCCCTCCCTAGGGGCTCGCTTCCCTTCTGCAAAGTCAGACTGCGTGTCTCTGAATCCCTGCTCCACTACTTAAAAGCTGAGCAGTCTGCTTCCCCTCTCTGTGCCTCAATTTCCATGTCTGAAAGACTGGAATAATAACAGTTACTGGAATAAAATGAGGTACTGCCTTTAAAACACTTAAAGTAGGGATGCCATGTAGCCAGTGTTAACTGCTTCCATTATTTGTGTGGTCTTTAAGTCTGCTCAGGGAGAAAGAAATGGCAACCCATTCCAGTATTCTTGCCTGGAGAATCCCATGGACAGAGGAGCCTGGCAGGCTACTGTCCATGGGGTCACAAGAGTCGGACACAACTTAGCGACTAGACCACCACCACCAAAGCCTGCTCACCTGGCTCCCATCTGGGGAAATGCCTTCCCCAGCACCCTTCCCCCCTTCTCCTCCATTCCAACGTTCTGAATCACTCCTTCCTACCAAGGGAAAATTTCTCGCTGTGTGGAATTTCTCAGGTTCTACCAGATCTCAGTACCCATCTTCTGGGTACTGTCTCCCTCACCACAAAACCAATTTTCAGTGACATTAGCCATGGCATCCCTGAGCCCCTGAGACTTCCCTCAGCCTTCACCCTCCTCCAGCTCCATCGTGACTCAACCCTCCAACCCTGCTCCAGACTTTGGTCTCCTTGGCCTCCACTGGACCACTTTTGTTCTCCATCTCTACCTCAGGCCACCTCTTTGCAGCTTCATCTACCAACTCCTCGTCTGTTTGATGTCAATAGAAGTTCATCCTCAAGGTTCTGAAGCAGGGCCCCCTCTTCCCCCTCAACCCACTTTCCCTGAGTGATCCTGTCAACCCGCACAGCTTCTTCACCCATCATCTACACGTTGATCACTCCCATGTGAGAAGTTTCTTCAAGCCAAGAAGAGGGTGGAACGGAATCGCTGCCAGAAAGGCAACAGCCAGTATCTTCCAGAGGCCAAAGGAGACGGAGAGAAGAGAGGGCCCAGGGTCAGCATCACTGACAGACTGAGACAGGGGCCCAAACGGGGTCATTCCCGAGGTTTAAAGTAGCTCTCCACCTCTCAACTGCTTCTCTAGGCTATCATTGTTACCACTTGAGAGTCTGCTCTTCGGCTGAAGGCTCTGAGTCTTTTTACTGTAGTGTCCACCTGTGGCTCTCATGGTTCAGTGAAAAGAAAAATAAAGTGGGCGGAGGAGTCAGGAGACCTGTGCGAACCCCAGCTCTATCACCAGCTGTGCCTTTCCTCTCATGAGCTCTTCACTGGCAAAAAACATATAACAAGGTCAATCCTAGAGGGCCATTGGGAATGCTGGGGCCAATTTTCCGTTTTCTCCTCTTTTCTCCATCTTGGTCTGAGTTTCTTTATCTGTGAAATGGGAGTGACAACACAAATCATTTATAAGCCCCTTTGAGCAACTCTCCTTTGACAGGATTTGGCCCCAGTCCTCTGCCTTACTTAGAAAGTGACTCCTGATGAGAGTTTAGAGGTCAATTAAATAATATTCTTCCCAAACAGATGACTCAGAAGCAGCTGAGCCCACCAGGGGTAGAATCGGCTTCATCTCTGCCAGACTGGAAGGTGTAGCTCTAGGTCTGTGGCTATAGGGGCTTGTTAACATGTCATTCCGGCAACCAACCTCCTGTCCCATTTAGTAGATCCGCACTCTGTCCTTGGTACACAGTAGGCTCCCTTCCCTGCTTCTAACAAAAGTTTTGTGATAATATAACTTTTTAAAAAAAGTTTATGGGCATTTGGGAAAGCCCTGAAGATTCCCAGTTGGGCAGGACAGGTCGCTGAGCTGGAGTTTGCCTACTGATTTCCTGCCTAAGTTTCTTTCCATGGCATAGTTAGTGTGTCTCTTGCTCAAGCAATCCCAAAAGGGTGGGGAACCCGCGGACCGAAGGTGCTCCATCATGTCAGCTGTATGCCACATGAGCCCTCTGTCCAGAAGTCTGGGATAATAACAGTTTGTATTTATTGGTCACTGTTCTAGATACTTTATATGCCTGAGCCCACTTAACACTTAAAAAGTTTTAAAGGCTAATATGATTATAAATCTTGTTTTTGAGATGAGGATACAAAAAACACAAAGAAGTTACTTGTCTCAGTTCAGTTCAGTTGTTCAGTCATCTCCAACTCTTTGAGACCCCATGGACTGCAGCACGCCAGGTCTCCCTGTCCATCACCAACTGCCGGAGTTAACCCAAACCCATGTCCATTGAGTCAGTGATACCATCCAACCATCTCATCCTCTGTAATCCCCTTCTCCTCCTGCCCCCAATCCCTCCCAGCATCAGAGTCTTTTTAAATGAATCAACTCTTCGCATGAGGTGGCCAAAGTACTGGAGTTTCAGCTTTAGCATCATTCCTTCTGAAGAACACCCAGGACTGATCTCCTTTAGAATGGACTNTCTATTTCTTTGCACTGATCACTGAGGAAGATTTTCTTATCTCTCCTTGCTATTCTTTGGAACTCTGGGTGAATTTGACTTAGATGACCATTATATCTACTACTGTGGGCAAGAATCCCTTATCAAAATAGAGTAGACAACAAAAGAGTCTGAAATGCAGTACTTGGATGCAGTCTCAAAAACGACAGAATGATTTCTGTTCGTTTCCAAGGCAAACCATTCAATATCACGGTAATCCAAGCCTATGCCCCAAATAGTACTGCTGAAGAAGCTGAAGTTGAACGATTTTATGAAGACTTACAAAAACTTTTAGAACTAACACCCAAAATAGATGTCCTTTTCATTATAGGGGACTGGAATGCAAAAGTAGAAAGTCAAGAAATACCTGGAGTAACAGGCAAATATGGCCTTGGAGCATAGAATGAAGCAGGGCAAAGGCTAATAGAGTTTTGCCAAGAGAACACACTGGTCATAGTAAATACCCTCTTCCAACAACACAAGAGAAGACTCTATACATGGACATCACCAGATGGCCAACACCAAAATCAGATTGATTATATTCTTTACAGCCAAAGATGGAGAAGCTCTATACAGTTAGCAAAAATGAGACCAGGAGCTGACTGTGGCTCAGATCATGAACCCCTTATTCCCAAATTCAGACTTAAATTGAAGAAAGTAGGGAAAATCACTAGACCATTCAGATATGACCTAAATAAAATCCCTTACGATTATACAGTGGAAGTGAGAAATAGATTTAAGGGTCTAGATCTGATAGACAGAGTGCCTGATGAAGTGCCTATGGAT
The DNA here is from genome assembly GCA_006410875.1 of Neotragus pygmaeus. Taxonomy (NCBI): domain Eukaryota; kingdom Metazoa; phylum Chordata; class Mammalia; order Artiodactyla; family Bovidae; genus Neotragus; species Neotragus pygmaeus. Next base: position 1,051,505 of record SJYV01010468.1, on the reverse strand, counting down.
GGAGGCTTGTGACACTATACAGGAGACAGGAATCAAGATCATCTCCAAGGAAAAGAAATGCAAAAGAGCAAAACGGCTGTCTGGGGAGGTCTTACAAATAGCTGTGAAAAGAAGAGAAGTGAAAAGCAAAGGAGAGAAGGAAATATATACCCATTTAACCTCTCTGGTCCTCTAAAATTGATGATGACACTTGCACTCGCCCTATGGGTTGTGAGGAAGATGGATTAATGCAAGTCAAGTGTGTAGGACCTGCCTGGGTCACAGTCAGCACAAAACGTGTTTGATCATCCTCATCACCATCATTTAGTCATCATTTTGCACAAGTGGTCCATCAAAACGGCTCAGGTTAATTCTGTAACTACTAATCTGAGCTATGTGAGTTCTTTTTAAGGTTTGACCTTGGGGGCTTAAACTCTTATGGAGATCACATATTCTGACCCTAAAAAGAGAGACTAGACCCAAATGAGGGCTGTACCTGCAGCACATTTCTAGAAATCTGAGATGTTCCCAAATAAAGCTCTGTGTATCAAGAACCTGAGAAAAGAGATACTAAGTCACCAAAACATTCAGCTTCCTTCAAGGTAGGAGGAGGGGGAGTTATGTGTTTGTTTTCGCAAATATTAAACTTTCCAATTTTCTTATAACAGTGGTGGTTTCATCAGAAAGCCAGAATTGGATGCCCAGATTATTATGAGAGAGGCCATGTCTTAATCTTCACGATGTTTTTATATTTGAGAATAAGGAGGCATTGGACACTTATCTAAAATTGCAACAGCCAACAGCAGAGAAGAAAAAAAGCCCTGGCAGTGCATGGCTGTGATCTGCATATGTACATGCTTTTGAGTTCATTATGGAATCACAGAGTCAAGGCATCTCAGAGTTAGAGGGAACTTCAGCATTCCTCTCTTTCAACTCTTTCTTCTTACAGATGGGGAAACTGAGGACCAGGAGAAGGATGTTAGTTACCCAGCTTCACTCAGCTAGTTTGTTGTTGTTTAGTCACTAAGCCGTGTCTGACTCTTTGCAACCCCATAGACTGCAGTACACCAGGCTTCCCTGTTCTTAGCTATCTCCTGGAGCTTGCTCAAACTCATGTCCATTGAGTTGGTGATGCTATCCAACCATCTCATTCTCTGTTGTCCCCTTCGCCTCCAGCCCTCAATCTTTGCCAGCTTCAGGGTCATTTCTAACGAGTTGCACCAGGTGGTCAAAGTATTGGCGCTTCAGGATCAGTCCTTCCAACGAATATTCAGGGATGATTTCCTTTAGGGGCTTCCCTGCTGGCTCAGACAGTAAAGAATCTGCTTGCAATGCTGGAGACCCAGGTTTGATCCCTGGGTTGGGAAGATTCCATGGAGAAGGGAATGGCTACCCACTCCAGTATTCTTGCCTGGAGAATTCCACAGACAGAGGAGCCCGGTGGGCTACAGTCCATGAGGTCACAAAGTTGGACACAACTGAGCGACTCAGCTAGCTAGTGACAAGCTAACTACACTTCCTGTGTAGAAGCTGTGAAATAAAAGTTGGGCAGGGAGATGGTCCACTTATTTTAATGACAAGATGCCCTTCACCTTCCCTGTCCGGACAGGACTCTTCCCCAACCTTCACTTTGAGCCCCTCTGTACTATGCTTCGGTCTGACCACACTCTCCCATCTTGGCTTCCATTCAGTTCAGCCCAGCTCATCTCCCACTGCCAGCAGCATGGCTCCCACACCGTCAAGAATGCCTTCTTCGGCCCACTGTGCTAATGCGAAGTCTTTCCTTCAAAGACAGGTGAGAGGCAACTTCTTTGAAGTTTCGTCTGACCACCACAGCCACAAGAGTCACTGTGACCTCCCAGAGCAAGTTCAGTCACCAGACGTGGACGGAGAGACCTAAGGAGAAGTCTCTCAAAGGAATTCCAGAGCCCCAGCCTTCACCCCAGCCCTGCTTCATGACTGCAAACAGATCACTTCCCTCTCCAAGCCTCAGGTTCGTCTGCTTGAAAATACTTTACATGTTTCAAAAATTGAATAAAATTATGCATCATAGCATATTAGGGACTCAGATAAAGGAGATATATATTTAAGATACATTCTTTAGTTCACCAATACATAGCACAGGTTTTTGTCCTAGAGTTGGTTCCTATTTATATTGGCTTTGTCATCACAACTAGATGGTAAGGAAATACAATTAAACTCCATGACACCAGGAATTTTGCCCCTTTTATTCCCTAAACAACCCCCAGTGTCTCGTACAATGCCTGGCAGACAGCAGGCACTCGGCAAGTGTTTATTGAATAAATCAGCAAACTTTTCTTATATACTCTAAAGAGTTCAGATCCACAGTGATAACAGGAAGTCTTCTGTTCGCATAGGGATTTACATTATTCAAAGCGTTTTCATGTGTAAAAAATGTGCTTGATACTCAGACAATGCTGTGCAGGAGGAAGATGAAGTACTATTATCTGGCCCCAAGTCCTAGGTGAGGAACCTGGGATGCAGAAGCCAGTTTTCAAGGTGACAAAACTAGGAAGTGGTGAAACAGGGATTAAAGCCATCTCCCAAATCCAGGTTGAGTCCACTTTTCGACTGCCACATCCAATAAGTGCTCCTGGAAGGACTGATTAATTTGGGTTCCAATTTTGATCAACTTGGTGAAGCATTTGATGACTGGGAAGAGTTCCCTGACTTCCAGAAGAAAGACATCTCTGAGCGTGGTGGCCAGATAAAGAGGAGCTGGGGCAGTGGGAGGGAAGTGAATTAGAGAAACTGTTCCTTCAGCAAGACAAATTTGTCCGGGGAAGCCATGCTTGGCTGGGGAAGCCAATTGGAAAAGAATGATAGAGGGCCGGCTCCTGAGGTTCATCAAAGTCATTTGTTGCAGGTAAGCTCATTTTTCACAGGCCAAGGGGATATTTACCTGGAGTACACCTTTAAGGAATAGCCGACAGATTGAATGGTACGATGCTTTATTATATTTCACACCCTGGTGATTCAATATGATGGAGGCAGAGGATGGGGGGTGGCGGGGGGGTGGCGTTCTGGAGGGAGAGCAAAGGAGAAAGGCGGAAGAAAGAGATATTAAAATGTCCAGCAAAGGGGTGTCCTCCTTCTTGGGTGCCTGGGGCAGAAATCGACTGCTGTGGATAGTACACAAACGGCACACCCTGTGGATGATGCTGATCAGAGAACGGGTGGCCCACAGCAGTTGACCTCACCCCTTTCTCCTGACCACTCCCTCGGTGCCTGGTCACCCCGATACCGTTTTCCAAAAGGTCTTCACACAATTCTTGGGAACCCAAAGGCCTGTGTTCGGTCCTGGTTCTGCCACTGCTTTAGCCAGGCAAACTGAGGCAGCACAGCTAGCCTTGGCGACACGGTTGACACATCTGTACAAAGACCAATTCCCTAATGGTCTCTAGGCTCCCTTCCAGCCCTGCATTTTATGATTCCAAGTTAGCCCCAGAGATCTACCCTTCTCGGGAAACACCTGGCTTTCAGGACAGCCCTCCCTCACACCCCTGTCCCACCAGTCGGCCGTCTAGAAGTTGGCCTAAATCATCATCGGACGGAGCATTTCCGATGGCTCTTCCCTGTGGGATGACCCCCTTACCTGCACATTCCTATCGTTGCCCCTTATCTCTTCAGATCCCCTTCTAAGTGCCTTTCCGTTCGCTCAAATCAATCTGGCCCACCATCTCCAGTGGAAGGCGAACGCTTGCCCCTATTCATCTTCCTTGTCTTTCTGCCTATCGCCACTTCTGATGAGGCCACCTTGAGGATATAAGTCATGAGCTGAAGATAGTGGGTTCTGTGTCCCTGAAGCCAGGGAGGCAGAGCCCTGACGTCAGCTTGATACCACTACCTCTGGACTTCTTTCAATAAGAGAGAAATAAGAAAAAAAAAGAGAGAGAGAGAGAGAAATGATGACTTCCCTGATGGCTCAGATGGTAAAGTGTCTTGCTTACAATGCGGGAGACCTGGGTTTGATCCCTGGGTTGGGAAGCTAACTCTGGAGAAGGAAATGGCAACCCACTCCAGTACTCTTGCCTGGAAAATCCCATGGATGGAGGAGCCTGGTAGGGTACAGTCCATGGGGATGCAAAGAGTCAGACACAACTGAGCTACTTCACTTGTTTATGCCTCAGCCTCTTGGGTTTTCTGTTGTGTGCAGCTGAGCCTGGTGAGAACCGAAATGTGAATGGAGGAAATTGCTTCGTCAAAGGGCCCCGCCATTTCATTCACCATTTGACACCCACGGGGCTCAGCGTGTGACAGGGAGCACGTGAAGTTGTGGAGGACGGCGGAAGGAGGGGAGTCCAAGGCGGTTAACTCCCCTCGCCTGCTTCCTTCTCCCTCCTCCCCAGGACCCTGGCCATGGGTGGGGGCTTTGGGGAAGGGGATGCTGGGCTGGGCACCCACCAGGGCATCTTCAGTGTCCTCCCTCCCCTGGGGACGATGTGCTTCCAGAGCTCTGACTGGGGAATCCAGAGGCTGCTTGGATACAGAAGATTTACTCTGTCTTTAAAAGTCCAACTGATGTGAACTTGAGTTTGGGGGTGTGGACCAGGCCCCCTTCTCTTCACCCTAATTTCTCCTCTGGCAGTGTGACTTGGGAGTGGAAACTTTTATTAAATATCTTCCTGTTAGAGCACTGAGGAAGCACGCCAAGTACGAATTGTGAACCCGAAGCTGTGTCATCAGCAGGTCACTTAGCAAGGTCCGGAGACCGCGGGGCCCATGACAAGCACTTTGGATGAAAAAGAAGGACCAGGTGGAGAAAAATCCAGGGAGAACTGGGCTGCCTGGGGCCATGTAGAGCCAGGGGCTGAGGAGGCAGAGGCCTGGGAGTGTGGGGATGAGAGGCCTGGAAAGTAAGGGATGGGTAGTTCAGTTCAGTCCCAAGAGCAGTCCCTGAGCACTTTCTATCTACCAGGAAATACAAAGGGACCTCCCAGCACCCCTCGTTGGAGCTCAGAGTCTAAAAGAGATAAGGGGCTTTGTGCAAACATCTAGAATATGATGATTTCAAGTGTCAGAGAAGATGAATAAATCAAGGGCTGTGGAAACATCAAGGAAGGAAAAACAGATTCTGCTTGAGGGCGAGAAGAAGGCTTCCTGCAGGAAATGGCCTTGGGCCGGGCTGGCAGACAGAGTAGACCTCTGCCCCCACCTCCCCGGGCTGGAGGGAGGGAGGAGTCTAAGCAAAGGGAGCAGTGAGACTACAGCAGGACCTGCCAAGAGGGGAAGTTGCTTCTAACTTCACAATTGTGTCGAAGAAGTGGATGAACGGTTTTTGGACAGCAGCCTCCTCGGAGGATGCCCACAGCCTTATCGACCAGGAAATGATCATTCTCCCCACACCCACAGACACAGGCAAGGAGCCAGAAAATCCAGGTAGGTGGCATTTTGGGGACCGAGTCCAGCAGTGGAAGTAGCTTTGCTGAAACTCAGGTGACGGGGAAGGTCAGCAGGCCAAGTGCACGGCCGCTGTCCTGACTCTCCCCGGACGCCTCTGAACAGACCATTACCCTGGAGCCCAAGTCAGTCTCTGGTGAAGACCTCGGGGGCATCAGAGCTGCCCTGCACGCTCCTTCACCGAGAGACTCCTAGGCACTTGGATCCTGAACGGACACAGTGACAGGAAAGAGACACATTAGCCCCCAGCCAGCCTCTCAGGCTCACACCACAGTTATAAGGCATGGAGCTCACATGCCAGACGGCAAGAGGGTACTTTCAAAGAGGCATGACAAGGCAGTTAGTGAGATCTCACTTGGCACAGAATAGATGAGCAGAGATGCAGGCAGGGTCAATCCAAGAGTACTTCCTGAAGGAAGCAACACTGAATCCTGAGATGCTGGGACAACAGGCACTCCTGCATTGGTGATTGTATCAGTCACCTATCACCACATTAATGGTGTGTAACATACCGTCCCAAACTCAGTGGTTTAAAGCAACAGTCATTCACTCACTCATGCCCTGGCTGAGCTTGATTCCCAACTGCGGGCCAGGTCCAAGGGCATACATTCGTTTCTCATCCTCTTTACATCACAGGTCAAGGAGGGACACATTTCTCATGGCCATCAGAGAAGCACAAGAAGACACATTAACATCATACCTGCTGATTTCCCGTTGACCAAGGCAAGTCATATGGCCAAGCCCTTCATCAAGGAGGTGAGGTATACACTCAGTCTTCCATGATTTCACAGCAAATCACAGCCAAGTCCAACCTCAACAGGACAAGAAGTGTGTGTCTGTGTGTGTGTGTGTGTGTCTGTGTGTGTGTCTGTGTGTGTGGAGTGGGTGTGGAGTGGGTGTGGATGGGTGAGAAGGAAATGAATTTTTTCAGTTTATCACAGTGATGGAGAAAAATGGAAATCTGGTCCACACAGAAGAACCATATGAGCAAAGAGGTGAGTATGAGTCTGCTCTGGGAGACAGTCGGAAGGGTACTTACAACCCAGATAGAAGGGGTGAGCTGAGCGGGGAGAGGATGGAGCCCCACCTGTCTCTGGCGATGAGGCTGGAGGCAGAAGTGGGTGGCAAGCCAGCTAATGAGCTCTTTCTTGGGCCCTTGCCTCTTCTCCTTGATGAATTAAGAAATTAGCAACTGGAAGCAAGAGATCTCACCCCTGTAGGAAAATATTACAACTCACCGAATTCCTGCTTTCCCCTTGAGCTTTCTAGGATTTTCCCAGCCCTGAGCTCTGGCCCTTGTCTGAGCAGAAGGTATGCACGCTCTGGGGCAGTGCCACCCCAGCCCCTCAGAAGGCACTGGGGGACCCACTAGATCACCGTGGTGTGTACACTTGTCTTGAGGTCCCTCTAGACTCTAAGCCTTTGAGGTACTGTATTGCATACCTTTTTTTTTTTTTTGCAATCTCTAAACAGCAGGGGCTCCCTAACCACATATAGAATAAACGACTGAATGGTAGACGATGCTGAGAAAATCAGGAAGCACCATTTCTGGAATAAAAAAACTGAGGAAACGAGGTCAGCTGGACTAGCCACAATCAAGACAGTCCTATTAATAGAAAATGCAAACATTATTTAGGGACAGGAGCGTGAAATGGGAAAGGCGAAGGACACTTGAAAATGGATAGAAACTCAGTCTTGTGTGAAAACACAAACTTGAGCGGAAATGAAATTGCTGGTGAGGCCGTTGGTTCTTAAAGAAATGTAGTTGCAGGTAATGGCCCCGGGGAAAGCTCCATGGCAGATGAGCCTGCCAGCTACCTTCTGCAGAGCCCAGAAAGGTGCCACTAGCAAGAGGGCATGCTGGGGGGTGCCTTGCCAGCCACACGAGGAGGGCTGTCCAGTAGCCACATCTGCACTGTGACAGGATTTGTCTTGCCTTACAATAGAGTTTCTCAGTGGGGATGCCTTCTCCCTTGCCTCCTCCAGGAAGCCTTCCAGGATAGGCAATGCTATAAGACTGACTTAATTCCAAATAAAGCACACAAATTCCCCTTCCTTGATAACTGACTTTAATACATTTTATTTAACTCTTGATCACAGAATCTTTAAATTGTCTCTTGTATATCAGTCTTAAAGTAGGAGTCACAGTTTTCCTTTCCAGTGAGTCCCTCCTCCAGGCTGGACACATTCCTAGTTATTATTAAATTCCCTTCAACAGAATGTGGGGTAACTATGTGGTAACACTGATGAAGATCAAAGACACAGATCAGAAGTCCAGGACCTCCTGGTTGAAGCAAGAGATTTGACATGAAAAGCGCTATCTTAATAATGGATCGTGTTGAAAAAGGAAGAGAATGTCATAAGCTCAGTCCTTTTCTGCCCCATCCCACACCCTTGAACTTGATCTAATGAAAACAGCTCGTGTCTCTGATGCTTGTTCCTTTCCTTAAATTTTCAGTAAATGTCCTTGAAATCCCCTAGGCTTTCTCATACCTAAATCAGGATAGAGCAGGTCAGACTGCCTAGAGGGCTCACAAGGAGGTGACCTGGGTCAATGTGGGGGCACTCAAAGGCTGGCACCTGTCTATGTGCCATTATCACATGGCCTTCCAAACACCGAGTCCTCCAGGAAGTGGTCCCCGGTCACCGGACCCTAGGCCCGTGTCTCCCGAGTACCACTCCAGGATGGGCTGAGAAGGTGGAACTCATGTTCTCCCCACTCGTGATGGTCCATTCACAGAGGGCCTCCTCCTGGGAGCCTAGCCTGGCTATCAATATCAGCGCCGGTCTCCACTGCACCTGACGTCTCTGCCCAGAGGCCGCAGGACGACCAATCACGGGGTCTGCTCTATATACAGCCCTGGTGAGGGCACCCTCGGGCTGCCCCGGTCTTGCTGTGTGAGCTGGAGAGACGATGGGGGTGCCAGAGAGGATGTCTCTGGGCCCTGGAAGGAGGGGACATAAACACCCTGGCTCAGAGGTTATCCTACATCATGTTATACAGCGTAAGCCTCCCGTTGGTCGACTGGCTGGTTCGTTGGTTCTTTTTGACAAGACAACCTTGGTTAAGGGTTGGGGTTTCAGAGGCCGGGGGGCTGCTGCATTGGGGGTCCTGGTGGATGACAAGCTGCCAGGTGGCCGTCCTTTATTCCTGGCACACTTGAGGCTCTGCCGCTTTGTGAAGATTGACTCTGAGGCCACAGACTCACACTGGGGATTAATGGGAGAGGCCGGAGCTGCCCCCGGGACCCCACCCAGGTGTCTCCTTCCTGGTGTACAGTGGGAGTCAGTTTGGAAAAAGGGTTTCTAATTCCTCTGGGAAGAGAGTTATACACACACACACGCTCACACTACTCTGACACACACTCACACACACTCAATCTCACACATTCACTGTCACACACAGATTCCCAACCATTTTCTCAGACATACAGTGGAAACAGGAGTTGTCGTAAATTAACACCTTACACTCCAATGCAGGAGGAGAAGGGGACAATAGAGGATGAGATGGTTGGATGGCATCACCGACTTGATGGACATGAGTTTGGATAAACTCTGGAAGTTGGTNTATGAGTCTGCTCTGGGAGACAGTCGGAAGGGTACTTACAACCCAGATAGAAGGGGTGAGCTGAGCGGGGAGAGGATGGAGCCCCACCTGTCTCTGGCGATGAGGCTGGAGGCAGAAGTGGGTGGCAAGCCAGCTAATGAGCTCTTTCTTGGGCCCTTGCCTCTTCTCCTTGATGAATTAAGAAATTAGCAACTGGAAGCAAGAGATCTCACCCCTGTAGGAAAATATTACAACTCACCGAATTCCTGCTTTCCCCTTGAGCTTTCTAGGATTTTCCCAGCCCTGAGCTCTGGCCCTTGTCTGAGCAGAAGGTATGCACGCTCTGGGGCAGTGCCACCCCAGCCCCTCAGAAGGCACTGGGGGACCCACTAGATCACCGTGGTGTGTACACTTGTCTTGAGGTCCCTCTAGACTCTAAGCCTTTGAGGTACTGTATTGCATACCTTTTTTTTTTTTTTGCAATCTCTAAACAGCAGGGGCTCCCTAACCACATATAGAATAAACGACTGAATGGTAGACGATGCTGAGAAAATCAGGAAGCACCATTTCTGGAATAAAAAAACTGAGGAAACGAGGTCAGCTGGACTAGCCACAATCAAGACAGTCCTATTAATAGAAAATGCAAACATTATTTAGGGACAGGAGCGTGAAATGGGAAAGGCGAAGGACACTTGAAAATGGATAGAAACTCAGTCTTGTGTGAAAACACAAACTTGAGCGGAAATGAAATTGCTGGTGAGGCCGTTGGTTCTTAAAGAAATGTAGTTGCGGGTAATGGCCCCGGGGAAAGCTCCATGGCAGATGAGCCTGCCAGCTACCTTCTGCAGAGCCCAGAAAGGTGCCACTAGCAAGAGGGCATGCTGGGGGGTGCCTTGCCAGCCACACGAGGAGGGCTGTCCAGTAGCCACATCTGCACTGTGACAGGATTTGTCTTGCCTTACAATAGAGTTTCTCAGTGGGGATGCCTTCTCCCTTGCCTCCTCCAGGAAGCCTTCCAGGATAGGCAATGCTATAAGACTGACTTAATTCCAAATAAAGCACACAAATTCCCCTTCCTTGATAACTGACTTTAATACATTTTATTTAACTCTTGATCACAGAATCTTTAAATTGTCTCTTGTATATCAGTCTTAAAGTAGGAGTCACAGTTTTCCTTTCCAGTGAGTCCCTCCTCCAGGCTGGACACATTCCTAGTTATTATTAAATTCCCTTCAACAGAATGTGGGGTAACTATGTGGTAACACTGATGAAGATCAAAGACACAGATCAGAAGTCCAGGACCTCCTGGTTGAAGCAAGAGATTTGACATGAAAAGCGCTATCTTAATAATGGATCGTGTTGAAAAAGGAAGAGAATGTCATAAGCTCAGTCCTTTTCTGCCCCATCCCACACCCTTGAACTTGATCTAATGAAAACAGCTCGTGTCTCTGATGCTTGTTCCTTTCCTTAAATTTTCAGTAAATGTCCTTGAAATCCCCTAGGCTTTCTCATACCTAAATCAGGATAGAGCAGGTCAGACTGCCTAGAGGGCTCACAAGGAGGTGACCTGGGTCAATGTGGGGGCACTCAAAGGCTGGCACCTGTCTATGTGCCATTATCACATGGCCTTCCAAACACCGAGTCCTCCAGGAAGTGGTCCCCGGTCACCGGACCCTAGGCCCGTGTCTCCCGAGTACCACTCCAGGATGGGCTGAGAAGGTGGAACTCATGTTCTCCCCACTCGTGATGGTCCATTCACAGAGGGCCTCCTCCTGGGAGCCTAGCCTGGCTATCAATATCAGCGCCGGTCTCCACTGCACCTGACGTCTCTGCCCAGAGGCCGCAGGACGACCAATCACGGGGTCTGCTCTATATACAGCCCTGGTGAGGGCACCCTCGGGCTGCCCCGGTCTTGCTGTGTGAGCTGGAGAGACGATGGGGGTGCCAGAGAGGATGTCTCTGGGCCCTGGAAGGAGGGGACATAAACACCCTGGCTCAGAGGTTATCCTACATCATGTTATACAGCGTAAGCCTCCCGTTGGTCGACTGGCTGGTTCGTTGGTTCTTTTTGACAAGACAACCTTGGTTAAGGGTTGGGGTTTCAGAGGCCGGGGGGCTGCTGCATTGGGGGTCCTGGTGGATGACAAGCTGCCAGGTGGCCGTCCTTTATTCCTGGCACACTTGAGGCTCTGCCGCTTTGTGAAGATTGACTCTGAGGCCACAGACTCACACTGGGGATTAATGGGAGAGGCCGGAGCTGCCCCCGGGACCCTACCCAGGTGTCTCCTTCCTGGTGTACAGTGGGAGTCAGTTTGGAAAAAGGGTTTCTAATTCCTCTGGGAAGAGAGTTATACACACACACACGCTCACACTACTCTGACACACACTCACACACACTCAATCTCACACATTCACTGTCACACACAGATTCCCAACCATTTTCTCAGACATACAGTGGAAACAGGAGTTGTCGTAAATTAACACCTTACACTCCAATGCAGGAGGAGAAGGGGACAATAGAGGATGAGATGGTTGGATGGCATCACCGACTTGATGGACATGAGTTTGGATAAACTCTGGAAGTTGGTGACAGGGAGGCCTGGTGTGCTACAGTCCATGGGGTCACAAAGAGTCAGACACGACTGAGTGACTGAACTGAACTGAACTCCTATCATATTTCTGGCTCCACAAAGGACTCATAGCTAGTACTCTTAGACCTTCTATTTGTTTTTACTTCCTTCCCAAAGTAGGCCAGCAGGTCTTGTTACTGCCAGAACACTGAAGTGTGGAAAGATTTAACAGCTGACTCCAGGCAGAAGATACACATCATTGGTCCAAAGCAGTGCTGGACCAAGCATCCTATAATGTGTGGGTCATCCCACAGGCAAGAACATCAAGGCTAGAAGACATACAGTAGGGTCAAGAAGGAGGCAGGAATCCAGCCTTCAGCCCAGGTCTCCCTCTGAGTTGCTGTGTGATGTAGGCCAAGTTACCTCGCTTCTCAGGAGTGTGAAGTCCATGCTGTCTGAGGCCCCTGGGCTCCTGGGGTAGGGACAACTTTTGCTGTCTCACTTACTCTCCTCCCCTTCTCATGGAGCTGCTTCCACACCCACTCTAACCTCACACTCCTTCCCTGGGCACCTGCCTTGGCCAAGGCTGAATGAGACAGGGGAGGCATGCAACCCTGTGGGCCAGAGACATTCACTAGACTTTCTGTTTGGAAGAGGGGATGAAAGACCACCCTCTGAAGGTCAGGCCAGGAGGCGTGGTTCCAGAGGCAGTGAGCAGCTGGGTTTCAGTTGACTGGAGGAAGGAGCTGTCAGAGACACAAGCCAGCCTGCAGGGAAAGGCAAGCAGAGCCCTGCAGCCCTCACAGTCCTCAAGGCCCAGCCATATCCTCACCTTCCTGACATTTGGGGACAGAAGCAACTAATTTCCCCTTCAGCTTATCCTGGTATGAACTGGGTTTGTTTCTGTCACTTGCAACCAACACATTCCTGACTAACCTCCGTCTGCATTTCCCTTCTCCCGTTGCTGACTTCAGCACTCAGGCTTTCTCTGCCTCCCTTGCAGCTAATCATGAGACACAGTCCAGACAAGACAAGTAGGTGTCATAGCAGACACCTACTGCTGAGATCCCTTTCTTCCCACCTCAGAAGGCTGGAGTTCTGTCCGAGCCATTAACTGATTCCAGCTGCCATGATATTTCTTAGTTTGGGCAAGGAGGGAGCTCCCTTTAAGACACTCTCATTGGTTTTCTGCTTCATCCAACCAAAACGCTCCTGTTGCCCTGGTAAGAGTCTCCCTCACCGGAATGGAGGGGCTGGGTGGTCATTCACACGGGAGCATTCAACCCCACACTGCCTTTCCCCTCGGTCAGCCTCATGCCTGCTCGCCAAGATCCAGAGGTACCGACATCAACTCTGGGATGTCAGAACAGTGTGGCTGTGGTGTGTTTGACTTGGGAGAAAGCCTGGCTGGCCCCAGTCCTCAGGCCCAGAGATACCGCTGAATGAAAGTGTTGCTGCATGATACTGATGAGCGAAATACCCCATCTGGATAATCCTCTTAAGTCAGAGAAGAAAATAACAAGTGTGATTGATGATCCTGGGATACCTGAGGCTGGGGCCAGGACTGAGCTGGAGAGCATGCAGAGCACTCCTACCCAGAAAACAGGGCCTTGGCAGGGGCTGGAGGTCAGGCCAGAGCTCTCAGGAAGGGCCTGTCACATCTTCTGACCGCTTCTCCTGCACACTCAGGGCCGGATGTGCTGATCAGAAAAGTCCCCTCAGGCAGCCAGAGGGAGAGGCGGGAGACACTGACTAGGCGTGCCCACTCCTGAGATTTAGTCCCTGTCTTACTGCAAAATTCGTGATTGCCGGAAAGCATTTTCACAAGCCTTCATCAAATATTAAAGCTAGAAGTCAGTCTAATCCTCATTCCAAAAATGAAGAGGGTGAAGCCCAGAGGAAAATTCTTGACCCAAGGCCCCCAGCACGGGGAGGACAGAACTATACCAGGGTCCCATGTCTCCTGGCTTCTTCCCTCAGCCGTTTGCTGCTGCAAACCTCCCCTCTCATTGTTGAATTATTTGTCGGGTCAAGAAAATTGTGATAGAATGGGTAATGAGCATCCTAGTCAAGGGAGAATGTGGAAATGCATTAGCTATCTACTGCTGTATTGTACTGCTGCGTAACGTGTTAACCCATAACTTAGTGATTTAAAGCAACAAGCATTTGTCCTCTCCTGGTCTCTGTGGGTCAGGAATCTGGGACCTGCTTGGCCGGGTGGTTCTGGCTCAGGGTCTCTCATGAGGTTGCAGTCAAGGTGGGGACTGAAGCCAGGGGAAGGGGGAGAGGTAGGATAGAGAGTATCCCCAGCATGGAAAGGGCAGGGCACAGTAGGGATGCCCTGTGAATCTGGGGTTACTGAGTTGAGTGAGGCTGAAATGAAGAAGGGGTGGTGGGCAGGAAGTGATTGGTGAGGCCAGAGAAGCTGCATTGCCATTTACACATCACTTCTTCCTGGAAACCTTTTCTAAAACTACAAAATTTTCTGCCAGTTCCCTGGCTCCCTGCACTTGCCCAGACTGCATGATTATAATTGTCTATTACTCTCTGTTTTACTCTTATATTCTTATATTCAATATAGTATATATATTGAACTTATAGCATATAACAATAATAATAACTAATAATTATATATAATGATAATATATTGATATATATATTGATAAATATATAATATATTGATATACAATGACAATATATATCGATATATAATGATAATAATAACTAACAATATGTAATGATATATATTGTTATATATATAATTATAACATATATGATATGACAAAATGATAACTAATACATAATGATAATAAATATAATATATATTGATATATATAATGATCATAATAATAGTAATAACAGTTACTGAACTCATCAAATAAATGCCAGCTCCTGTGCTAAGCAATTTGCTTAGCAGAGGGATAATATTTTTAAAAAATAACCGACTTTTGCTTTTTCCCATGTGTCTTTCTTGCCCTGAAAGTCTTAGAAATTGGGGAAGTAGAACCAGCTTAGAATAAAGAAGTTAATGAAGTTGATGAATGAATTTTTTTTAATCACTGAAAGAATGCTAGCCTTGAAAGTATTTTATTTTAAAAAATTGGAAGCTTGACCAAGACGTGAAGTTTAGTCCAGAAGCCTGACTTTGACTCCTAGCTCTCCAAGGGCCTGAGGACTCAGTCCCCAAAGGTCACACAGGAAACAGCTCGGAAGAAGCTGCCAAGGGCTGAGCAGCAGGGACAGGAGCGGAAAGGAGAGCGTGACAGCGGCTCAGAAGTCACCTCTGAGGCCCCACCACCCAAACGGGCACCAAATGTGGGGCAGACTCGGTGATGGAGGAAGGCCAACCTCCCTGGACTTCTGAAGTGTGGGCAGGAGCCGTGAAGTCCGGTCTGCATCTGCGCTGGCACCTGTGTGCCCAGGTGGCCAAGATCAGAGTGAGTATCTGGGCTCCTGGGCCAACTGCATTGCAATGCCTGTCGAGGGAGGGGTGTATGAATGCATGTGTGAGCTGGGGCTCCCACCAAAGGCATCGGGAAGGCTGGGAAGGGCCAGGGGACCAGAGCGATGTGGGAGACACTGCGTGGCCTGCCTGGGCCTGTGACCACTGGACATGGGGATCAACAGCCCTTGCAGCAGGTGCAACTGGGATAAAGACTGACATCCAAAGATGAGGTGAGACAGACCACACTCCAGAAAAGGACAGACCAGAGACATGTCGGGACCTGAAGGCCTTCTCCCAGTGCCAGGACACGTCACACACACACACACGCACACACACACACATGCACCGCTCCCTCAGACTAAAATGACCCTCCAGATAAAGGAAAGGAAGAAGAGAATGGAGAGAATCATGAATTTATTCATTTTTTCCCCAAAGTGACTACACTCAAAACCAGGAAAGATTACCTTTAGTTGGTAGAATTAAATTTTCTGCCCCCTTATGGATATGTGCAAGCTCATAAGCCAGGTTCAAGTGGGAGAAATGAAGCTAGCTTTGCTTATCTGGCTTCCTTCTCATCGCCATGAGGGACAAGGAAGCCTGGCACACTGCAGTCCATGGGGTCACAAGGAATCGAACACAACTGAGCAACTGAACAACGACAGAGTCTGTGGTATTTTGTTCCTGCGGCCCAAACAGCCTGCCCCCGGCTACGCCAGCCTGTGAAATCTCCTGCAGCCCTCTCCCTGCACCTCTGATCTCAGACTGCCTTCTCTAGCCACCCTGCCTTCCTCCGGGAAGGCCTGCTTTCTCCCAAGCCTGCATCCTCCCTTCCCACCCACTAGACACCTGCAGATGAACAGAATGTTGGAGAACATTCTGGACACAGAGGAAACCGCTGGGTTCCAAGTGGCTCCAACAGTGATAGGTCATGAGACCATAGTCAAGTCATTCGACCCCTCAGCCTCAGTCTCCATATCATAAAAATGGAGATATTGATAAGGAAAACTATTCTTACCATAGCCACTGTGAGTCTTATGTGAAATTATAGCAGTATCAAATGAAGTCCAAGAACCAGCTGTCTCAAAAGCTCAGATACTGTTCTAAGCAACTTCTGTGATTAGCTCAAGCAGTGCTCAGGGACTTCATTTCACAGATGGGATAACTGAGGCCCAGAGTGTGCAGTGCCTTACCCCAGGCTATGTGGTATCCATGAGGAGCCAAGCCAATGTCTTCTCCGAGACCCTGGGCTGCAGACAGTGACCCACCTGCCCCTCTCCAGGGAGCTCAAGTGTCCTGTCTCCTCACACCTTGAAGACTTTGCTCCCTCAGCCAGCAGCCCCCTCCCTCGCAGCATCTTGATGGTGATAATATGAAGCCTTGCACTTTCCACTTGGTTGTTGTGTCTTGAGGAGACGGGGGAATAGAGACCTCAGGTGGGAGGGGGACCAGCGCTGTGAACATGATCCTCCAGTGGTCTGTGCAGCTGCTATGGCCTGAATGTTTGTGCCCCTCACATCCACCTGTGGATAACCTAATGCCCAAGGTGATGGTATCAAGAAGTGAAGCCTTTGGGAGGTTATCAGATCCTGAGGGTGGGGCCCTCACAAATGGGATTAATGCCCTTATGAAAGAGGCCTCAGAGACACCCCTCACTTGCTTCCTCACTGAGTGAAGACAGAGCATAAAGCTGACAGCTATGGATGAAGAAGATGGCTCTCATTCAACCATGCTGGCATCTTCATCTTGGACTTCCCAGTATCCAGAACAGTGAGAAATAAACTATTGTTTACAAGCTATGCAGAAGATTCTTGAGAGTCCCTTGGACTGCAAGGAGATCCAACCAGTCCATCCTAGGGGAAATCAGTCCTGAATATTCATTGGAAGGACTGATGCTGAAGCTGAAACTCCAATACTTCGGTCACCTGATGCAAAGAGCCAAATCATTAAAAAAGATTCTGATGCTGGGAAAGATTAAAGGCAGGAGGAGAAGGGGATGACAGAGGATGAAATGGTTGGATAGCATCACTGACTCAGTAGACATGAGTTTGAGTAAGCTCTGGGAGGTGGTGAAGGATAAGGAAGCCTGGCGTGCTACAGTCTATGGTGTCGCAAAGAGTCGAACATGACTGAGTGATTGAACAACAACAAAATCTGTCGTATTTTGCTATTACAACCCAAACAGACTAAGACAACAGCCAATGCAGAAGTATTTTAATATATTAAAATCCACAGGGGCATATCTGTGGGACACTTATCCTATTCGGGTTACTCAGTGAAGGACAACCTGGGTCTAGAAGGCTGGCCTTCTGANGGCATCACTGACTCAGTAGACATGAGTTTGAGTAAGCTCTGGGAGGTGGTGAAGGATAAGGAAGCCTGGCGTGCTACAGTCTATGGTGTCGCAAAGAGTCGAACATGACTGAGTGATTGAACAACAACAAAATCTGTCGTATTTTGCTATTACAACCCAAACAGACTAAGACAACAGCCAATGCAGAAGTATTTTAATATATTAAAATCCACAGGGGCATATCTGTGGGACACTTATCCTATTCGGGTTACTCAGTGAAGGACAACCTGGGTCTAGAAGGCTGGCCTTCTGATGCCCAGCCCACTGCTCCTTTGACTAACCCAATCAGTCCTCCCCAAGTGGGCCACACAGAGAAGGTGATCAAAATCTGGACGGTATTTCTTCCTCCGCTATAAACTTCTCTGTTCTCCACTGCCTCTCTATCTTGCCTATGACTTCCCCTACCAAAGGGTAATTGCCCAGCAGCAAGTCCAACTTTAGAGGGTGCAGCTCAACCCTGGACTCACCTGGATCCCAGACCTCCAGGCCCTACACTCTTTCCAGTTGCATACTAGTAAATAACTTGAGGCACCTGATGTAGAGTGTTTGCTGATGTCCATGACATTAATATTCCCACCCTGGTGGATTTTAAACTACCAATGGTTAAACAACTAGATCACAATATCCCTGAATGCTTAGCAATCAGCTCTCCTGAGCTGATATGAGCCAGCTCCTGNCATTTCTAGAATGTGTTGAATAAATCTATGCCATGTTGTGAAAGTGCCACTTCATAAGGTTATATTACTTACTACTCTATGAGATTGTATAAATATTTGGAAAAAAAATTATGGACTTTGATGTCTCAAGGATGTATCTCAAGTCTTCTTTTCCCTTGCTGTGTGTTTGTTTTTCAAATGTCAACTCGGCTGCTTATTAAGAAAACATGTGTTGAACTCTTCCTCTAAGCTTGGTTTTGTGACAGATGTTAGGAAAATGGAAATAAATGGTACATACTTGCTGTCTACCAAAGCTCAAAAGCTAGAGTCCATAATGTTAACCCAGAAGTAAACATCTTTGACAGAGCAAGAATAACACCACATTTCTCCTAAGTTGGCTTCTTATTATCAAGACCAGAACTCAGCAGTCTGCTTCCCTTCCCCTACCACTGCGGATTCCATACCTTGAGGCCAGGTTGTCCTTTCCCAGGTGGTCCTTCAGGGCCTCTTGCCCCCGGAAGCCCTGCTTCTCCCTGGAGAAAATGACACCAAGGTCTTAGTTGACCCTGCATAGCCAATATGAATACACCCGCCATGTCTCATCTTTCAACCAACAGAGTCTCTGCTTGGATTCTCTAGTACAGGAAAGACCTTCACTCTAGTCTCAAAATTCATTTGGAAGTTCACCAACATGAATAAATTAATATCAAACTTCAGTTTAGCTCAGAGCAGCTGAAATATTGTGAAAAAGCCCAATTTCCCAGCCAGTTGCCAAAGCAATAAGCTCACTTTCTTTTGGCTCTTCATTCACATTTGGTGGTTTGTTTTTTGAAAAAACAAGAAAGACCTTCAGCCTTACCATCTGATGTTTTTCTCTACTTATATTGAAAAATGAGTATTTCAAATGTCAACTCAAAATATTTCAGGAAATCTTTATAATGGCCTTACTTCCTGAATACATTTACAGACTTTTCCTTTTTGGAGGGGAGGAAAAAAGCCTTTTTCTCAAAGTTTAAACAACAGTGCTTTCTAGGAATCCCAAAGGGAGTAGGTCCCTGGAACACCATGGCCAAAACACCAGAGAAAAGGCAGAGGTCGTAAGATACTTACTTGGACTTTGAATTGGTGCTCTTTTATCTGGACTAAGTGAAAAAGGAAATTTAGAGTTGTGGGATTTTATTTTCTTAAAGAGACTAAGTTCGTCTTGAGTGGTTTCGTTTGAGCTCTTGCAGGACCAAGATACATGTGGTTTAATAGTTTTATTCCAATAATATGGAAAACAGCGTTACCTTCTTCCCTGCAGCTCCATCTTCTCCTGGTGCTCCGGGCTGTCCTGGGAGCCCGGTTGAGCCTGGCTCCCCCTGGTGGATGAGGAGAGATTTTTATTTCCCAGAAGCTCACATTTNATGATAGCATCAGCAACAGAAAATACGGCAAGAATGGGCGCTTCAATTTACATTTATGAAACAAGGCGCAAACCACAGTCACTAACAAAAAATTGAAGTCCCCCTTTAGACAAGAGAAAGTCACAAAATGGGGTCCCTAAAGCCAGTTGGTTTAATTTGTGGCAGGGCGGGCAGTATTTGGGGCGTCGTGTTAGTCTGTGGTCAAAGCTGAGCTCTTGGAAATGAACAAATGTGCTTCAGCCACCCGGTTATTGTGTTCCTAAGCCACAGTGAATTGCAACAAGATAATTTGAATCTCTGCCTTTGCCCCTGACATCACTTTGGGATACTGCATCCTTCTGCACCCTTGCCACATGGCCCACTCCTCCCTCTCCTTGAAGATCCAGCTCAAATGGTTCCTCTTTCAGGAAGGCTTCCTGGTTTTACTCCTCCCCCATCTCCCGTTGTATAGTGTTTCAGCAGCACAGTCTTACTGCTGCTGCCTTTTCAGTCTCTCCCATCACACTTCTCTGAGAACAGAGAACCTGGGTTATTCCTCTTTTAATCTCCAGCATCACAGTGCCTGGCACACAGTAAGTGCCCACCTGTCTTTTTCCGACAGATTTGTAAAGGTTCTTTACTTATTCTGACTACTCATATTTTTCATCCTGACAGTTGTAGATATCTTCCTCCAGGTAATAGCTTCATTTTTCACTTTGATTAGTATATGTGTTTGTTTTAAGGTAGTCTCATTTGCCAGATGATTTTTGTTTTTCACACTTTGTTAAAGAAATCTTCCCTTAACTGATACTATTGAGATGTATTTATACAGGTTTTTTAAATGTTTTGCTGTCATTAGCCCACATGGAAATTATTTTTCTATATGACATGAAGCTGACATGTTATTTTCTTCCATATAAGTAGCAACTATCCCAGTATTATTCCAATTCTTTGATGTTACCTATGACAAAATTGAGGTCCAGAGAGGTGGAGTGACTTGTGAAGAAAGATGACCAAAGTAGATGACACATAATTCGCAAAAGAGGAGAATGGCTGCTACATTTGTGAGAAGATGTTGGATCTCACTAAAATTCAGAGAAATAATTTAAAAAGACAATGAGATACAATTCTACACTAGTCAGATTGGAAAAAACTGAAAAACCTGATAATACCTCATTTTGTCAAAGATGTGTCACCATGGAAACTCTTGCTGCGAATAGGAATGCAAATTTGTACAGGTACTTTGGAGGACAGTTTTGGCAACTACCAGTAAAGCTGAAGCTGCCCACACCCTGTGACTCAGCAGGTCCCTCTTGTATACAAGGAGATATGAACAAGTATATTCCTTACAACATTCCTCTTTATAATCAAACATTGGAAACCGATGACCAGGATTAATAGATTTGAAAAATTCCATATAGTAATATAGTAGAGTACCATAGTATAATATACTATATAGTAAAGGATCGTAGTATAATCATACAACGAATCCTACACAGCAGTCAAAACTAAGTCACTAGATCTACATGTAACAACGTGGCTAAAACTCAAAACTATAATGTTGAGGAAAGCAGAAAGCTACAGAGTTATACGTATTGGATGATGGCATTGATATAAAGTTGAACACAAAAATACTACACTGCTGTGGATGAAGAGAGATAGTAGAGGACAGAGGGGCCTGGCTGGCTGTAGTCCATGGGGTCTCAAAGAGTTAGACACGCCTTAGCGACCGACAACAGCAACAGCAATGGATGAGGAATGTAGCAAAGTATAAAAACTGGTCAGGAAAGATGCTCTCCAAGTTCAGGAGAGAAGGTGCCTCCGGGAAGTAGAACAAGGAATGGCAATGGAGGGAGTGCGGTACAAAGAAGGCATCAAGGATAAGCAAACATTTAAGTAATTTTTTAAAATAGTAAACAAAATATTTGGCACACCTCAGTAATGGACAGATGAATGTCCACTATATTATTCTCTATTCTTTTGCTATCTCATGTGAAATACTTCATTATTTTAAAAAGGTGGAAAGAATACAAATCAAAATGTTCCCCATAATGATATCTGAAGGAGCAGAGAGAAGAGTTGTTTTATTTTGGTTTTGCATGCCTATGTTTTCCAAGGTTTCTCTAATGTGCATTAGCACGTGTGAAGAAAAATATAATGAAAACTGGGCTTCCCTGGTAGCTCAGCAGTAAAGAATCCACCAGCAATGCAGGAGATGCAGGAGACACAGGTTTGATACCTGGGTCTGGAAAAGATCCCCTGGAGGAAGGCATGGCAACCCATTCCAGTATTCTTGCCAGGAAAATCCATGGACAGAGGATCCTGAGCGCTGCAGTCTGTAGTGTTGCAAAGAATCAGACGTGACTGAAGAGGCTGAGCACGAGCCCTAACGTAATAACAATTACTTACAAAAAGGATGAAGGTGTTTGGAGTAGATTGGTTTAAAAGCCCCTTCTGATTCTTGAATCCCATGATGAGGATCACCTTACCACAAGGACAATTATGGGCCCTGGCAGGGGCCAACTATTGTCCTTGGTCCATGTGAGAAGCTAGCAGGGCAACCAGATGTCTAATCAGATCCTAGTGGATTTGGGTGTCAATCCTCCCTGAGGTCAGAAGAGGGGAGAGCAGGGCTGTCAGTGGGTCTTCAAGGCCTCAGGATGAGTTGGCTGCTGAGTGGGCTGCTGTGCCACCTTGGGCTGGGATCTCTACCTCCTGACAAGAATCCTTCTTCTACTTCCTAACATCCATTCACTGCAGGATATTGTGCATGCGTGCATGGTAAGTTGCTCAGTCGTGTCTGACTCTATACAACCCTACAGACTGTAGCCTGCCAGGCTCCTCTGTCCATGGGATTCTCCAGGCAACAATACTGGAGAGAGTTTCCATGCCCTCCTCCAGGGGATCTTCCCAACCCAGGGATCAAACCTACATTCCCTGTGCCTCTTGCATTGACAGCTGGGTTCTTTACCACTAGTGCCACATGGGAAGCCCCAAAATATTGGGAAAGTTATCTTAAATACTTTATGCCTTGATTTCTACCTTTGCAAATTAAAAATCGTAATAGCAATTCCTTTTATAGGGTCAGAGAGAAGAAGTGAAGTCGCTCAGTCGTGTCCGACTCTTTGTGACCCCATGGACTGTAGCCCCCCAGGCTCCTCTGTCCATGAGATTTTCCAGGCAGGAAAACTGGAGTGGGTTGTCATTTCCTTCTCCAGGGGATCTTCCAACCCAGGGATCAAATTCGGGTCTCCTGCATTGCAGACAGACTCCTTACTGGCTGAGCCATGAGGGAAGTCCTTTATAGGGTCATTGGAAAATTAAAAGGATCCATTCTGAATATATCTGGGCCACAACCTGTGAACTATGAGCAGAGCCTGGCCCAGGTTGTGGCTGAGAAAGTGAGTTGGAGGCTGGGTGTGTCCTGCAAGCTGAGTAGGCTGGGGGAGCTGGGTGGGTTTCACTAGGGAAGAGGGCAGAGGGCCATAGCAAAGTTGGCACTGGGGTTGGTGGGCGGGCGGGGGGCGGG
Source organism: Neotragus pygmaeus (assembly GCA_006410875.1). Classification (NCBI taxonomy): domain Eukaryota; kingdom Metazoa; phylum Chordata; class Mammalia; order Artiodactyla; family Bovidae; genus Neotragus; species Neotragus pygmaeus. Next base: position 1,028,623 of record SJYV01010468.1, on the reverse strand, counting down.
TTGTCTCATGGGGCAGGCTGCTTGGCTCCACAGGAAATAATTGAACAGAGACCTCAGAGGCTACTGAAGCATGGGGTCTGCTTCCCCCGCTATGGGGAACTCTTCACCCAGGACCCCTCTCTATTCACCAGTAAGCAGCGTCATCCCTAAAGGAAAAATCGGGGTCTTTGGGGAATCACGGGCAGAGAAGGAGGGTAATGCTCTGGCTTTGTGGACTTACGGGAACCACTTTTCCTCTCTGGGCTGCCATTTTCTCACTTGGGAAGGGAGGAACTTGGTATCTTGGAAAGAATGTGAGGCTCACAGGAGCAAGAGACCTACCTTTAACTGGCTGCCTGGCTTCAGGGAAGTCTCTCACATTCCCAGGCCTCAGTTTCCTTATCTGTAAAATGACAACGTGAAGGAAGTGTGCTCGAAAGGTCCCCCACGCTCTGGGGTGGGTCACATGCACCACATGCACACACACAGAAGGGTGGGGTCAAGTTTAACCCAGAAAGGGGTTTACAGGAAAGTGAACAACCTGGCATGTTAAAGTCTCATATCTGAGATTTAAATTATTTTTAAAAAGTCACGTAACAGGATGACTTCAGAGCGGCTGCCTACAAGGTATAAGCAGGAAAACAGAGAGCAGGCTCCTCCCTGGACAATCACAGGCACAAGTTGGCCTGAGATGCCATCAATGCCACCATCCACATGCATGGGAAATGCCATGTCCAACGCGAGGCTGACCCACTAACCCTGAGAACATTACCTCTCCAGCTTGGCCCATTTCCCAACCAGCTATAAGCTAAATTCTAGGTGGGCAGGTCGCAGATAGGGCTGAATTTGAAATGGCCACAGAACAGCACAGGTATGCCAAAGCAAACCACACCCAACGTGGGAGATGGTGGGGCCTTCCCAGGTCATCAGTGACCAACACTCCCTCATCTCCTGCCTGCTCTTACGGCAAGACCATCCCTGCTGCTGGGCTAATGGGACGGACTCACTGATCCTTTCCACAGTAATGGTCCAGGGTGGTTAGGTTGCTTATTCGGGCTGGTGATGAGGCTGAGACCCGCAGAGATGAGACAGCCTTGCCCCAAGTCCCATGGGGGTTAGGGCAGGGCCTCAACCAGATAAAAATGGTGACAGTAGCCTCCTCTTATTGCATCCTTCCTAAGGCCAAGCTCCGTTCTGCCACTGACCCTCACAGCACCTGTAAAGCAGGGACTGTTCATACTCTACGATCTCAGATGAGGAAACTGAGGTAGAGGAGGAGGGAGTGTCCCAGCTGCCGGGACACCCAGCACCGGCTCCAGGGCCCAGGTGCTGCTCTCGGGGCTGGCCCTGGTCCTCAGACCCCAATCCGGGCCTCATCTCCATTGCACTGACCCTCAGACCCGGGAGGTCCCGGAGGCTGTCCTTCTCCACCCCCTTAGCTCCTCCTCCCGCTCCACCGAAAGTGAGCGGCTGCAGCAGATAGTGTCAGAGAAAGTGAAGAATGAAGGCTGACCCCAGGTCAGGGCAAACGTGGCCCAGCTCCCTACCCTCCGGAATCGGCCCGCCTCCCTCATACCGACAGGACAGGCAGGACTCAGAGCCCCAGGGCAGGAGTGGGGGCCAGGGCACCTCTCCTGGGACCAACCCCGGACATCCCGGGGGCAACTGGGCAGACGCTGCCCTGCCCCACCTATTCCTGCTCCGGGGCTCAGTTCCCTCCCCTGCCAGAGCTCCTGCACTGGCCAAGCCATCCTTCAGGCCCGGATGACACGTGCTCTCCGAGTGCTGGTGACAGGCGCCCCGCTGGAAAAATGATGGACTCTGTAATGGGGGCAAAGTGTGGGTTTTTCTTCATCAGATATGGCAGCTGCAGCTAAGGCTGGAGGCAGCCGTGACAGGACAGCCTCACACAGGCGTGCATGCACACACACTCGTGCATGCCTGCCCTCCCTCACACACACATGCACACACCCCTGCTGCATCCAGGCTGTGTGCACAGGACTCAGGAAGATGAAGTATCAGCGCATACACAGGGAAAGGGGCGACTGCCACTGTCTCTCTCTGGGAGACAAGCAGTAACAGCAGCGGCGCCTTCTCCACAGACTGTCCCCTACGGTTTACAAAGCACTTCCTCACCCACAGGCTCAGCAGAAAACTGGATAGTCACTTTTAGGCTGGGAGACTAGAGGCAACCTACTTAACCCCTCTGTTTCTGTTTCCCCATCCATAAAATAGGACTAATACTAGCATCAGATGCAAGCGGTGGCCATTAGGGTGGTTCCATGGAAAGCCCTGGAAAGCCATTCAGCTCTGTCCCCACCCACCCGGTTCAGCTGCTGATGGCTGCAGCTCGCCAGCTGCCCAGTACTCTCAATTCACCACCTTCCACAACAGGCACCCTTCTGGGCTTCCTGGGTGAATTTCTGGGCAGGATGAGGCCAACCTGGGCAGGAAAGACCATGGTAAGCCATGTGATATGCACACACGCACCACACAAGCATGGCCACTGCCAGCTCGGGTGCCCAGTGGTCTCTGCATGGGCTTGGTGCTGGGCAGAATCTCCAGTCTACCACAAAGAGTCACGGGGTAAGACTGGGAAGAAATAAGGCCACACAGCAGGGCTGCCAAGAAGCAAACCCACAGCTCTTCCAAGTTTGCCAGTGAAAGCCTTTAGTGTGTAAAGTTCAGTGAGGAGGTCAGTGTGTGCTCATTCATTCCAGTGTTTCAGGAGGATGGAGTGGGCAGGAGCTGGGGAGGATGCAGACAAACCCAGATATAGACAGAGGACATAGAGATCTTCCCAGCATCCACCACAGTGCCTGCATCCATCACCTGGAAAGCCCTGTGGCTATTGTATCCATGTTTGACTATGGAAACAATGGAACAATTCTGCTCCTCTTCATGGAACTGTTCTTTTTATTTGTCTGCATGGACAGTCTTAGAATGTCAGAAAGAGATGGAACTTTGGAGAGTGTCTAGTTCTTCCAGCTTCAAACAAATTTTAAGCCAATGTGTTAAACACCCAGAGGTGGAGTAGATAGATGTCCTTAGGTTGGGACAGGAGGGAGTACGGAGGGCTAAGTTCAGTGTCCTTGGACCATTTTGCCCTTGGTGTTTCCTGCGTTCCCTTGGACAGAGAAGCCTGGTGGGCTACAGTCCATAGGGTCACAAAGAGTTGGATACAACTGAAGTGATTTAGCATGACCATGGGCTCAGCTAAAAATTCTGTAAGGATGAAATCAGGGGAGAATGGCTATCAGGGTGAGCTGTTAGTGACCACTATCCCATAGTCCAGTCCTTCACTTAATAAATGAATGAAATGAGGCGCTAAGGTGATTGTGAGATTGGCCATGCTGCTGCCGCTTCCTCACTCAGTTGTGTCCGACTCTTTGCGACCTCATGGACTGCAGCCCACCAGGCTCCTCTGCCCATGGGATTCTCCAGGCAAGAACACTGGAGTGGGTTGTCATGCCCTCCTCCAGGGGTTTTTCCCAACCCAGGGATCGAACCCAGGTCTCCTGCACTGCAGGCAGTTTCTTTACCACTGAGCCTCCAGGGAAGCCCAGTTAGGGCCATACTTCCCAAGAAATCTCTCCCTATAGGGCTTGACTTAGAAAAAAATTTTTAAATGAACTCTGCCTCCCCAGTGAAGAGAAAGACGTGCTGACCAGCACCTGTGGCATGATAAATGATGTCACAAGGCTAAGGGTAAAAGTGACGTGAAAGCACCAAGTTTATCTGTGAGGTTCAGGGAAGAAGTCAACAAAAGAGAAAGAGAGAGAGAGCTTCCCAGCTGAGACTGGATTAGTGAGAAGGTTGTCTGTTGAGTGGACAAGAATGGCAGAGGCAGAGCCCAGCAGAGGGAACTACATGCCATGTGCAAAGGCCCAGAGACAGGAAAGAGGGCTATATTTAGAAGCTAAAAAGAGGTGCAGTATTCCCAAAGCCTAGAAGGCAAAGGGGATATGATGGTTAATTTTATGTGTCAACTTGGAGGGTGTTTTCTGATGTGATTAACATTTAAATTAGTAAAGTTTGGGTAAATGGATTATCCTCCCTATTGTGCGTGGACCTCATCCAACTGGCTGTAGGCCTGAATAGGACAAAAAGATGAGCCTCCCCAAGCAAGAGGGAATTCGTCAATGGCTACCTTCAGACTTCATCTGTACCTTCAGCTGTCCTAGGCCTCCAGGCTGCCAGCCCACACTGTGGATCCTGGACTCATTGGTTTCCACAGTCACACGAACTGAGTCTTTATAATCCCTCCTCTTTTTCTCTCTCTGTCTCTCTCTCTCTCCTCTCCCTCTGTATATATACATATCCTATTGTTTCCATTTCCCTGAAAAATCCTAATATTGGAGTAGATTGCAGAAGATGAATCACTGGGATCATATGGAAAATTGGAAATCACTGGAGATTTTGGAGCAAGAGAGGGATCCTACCTGCGTGTTAAACCACACTTAAGGGTACAGTGGGGTATATGATGAGTACTGTTCTAGGAGCTTTAGACCAAAGGGTCAAGGCCAGCAGCAAGGAGACAAATGACATAACCAGATGTGCTGGTGCTGGAAAGAAGGGTGACGGTGACCCCCAGGTCTCTGGGCCAGGCAGCTGCATTCAGACAGGCACTGACTCTCTTTCCATCCCCAGCATTTGCCCCTGGGTCTTGGCACTGTGTCTGCATATGTTTAGGGAATGAAAAATGAATAGAGAAAGAGATGTAGACTCTGAGAAAGTAGAATTGCAGGCCAAGAATACCATTATAAGCAAATGGACCCTTAATTCAACTCAAATGCTTGTTGACTGAATGAATGGATGGATGGATGGATGGATGGATGGATGAACGGCCCTGGAACGTTAGATGCAGCCCTGATACTTGCATTGGCCCAATATGCCCTTTAGTCTAAAGGAAGCCCCTGCCAGGAACAGCAGGCTCTAGGAAGAGGGCAACCCAGATTTCAGGGATGCTGCCTTCCCCTCCTTCCTCTCTCAGCTGAATGGATGAAATTCCATATCCCTAAGTCCTCATCCAAGTTCCACTAAAGGCAAAACCCCATGGGCAAGGATCCCCTCTAAGCTGTTCTAAGTCATTCACACCCAGTGTTAATGGCAGCTCTGAGAGCAGGAAGTGGCAGGGCGAGCAGGGGTATGAATTTGAGGGGAAGCTGAGGGGAAGCAGAGTAGAGAAAGGGAGGTTGAGCCAGTTGTGCAGAAGAGCGGGTTGGGCTCTTTGAAGAGAAAGAAAGCAGAGCTGAGAGACGGAGGCCAGGCCCATTCCAGTCTCCGTCGCCCCTTTGAAGGAGACCCACGAGCTACGGATGGAAAGATTAAATCCAGTGACTAAACTTGGTGGCAGGCCCTTACTGTTGACACATAGGGACCTTTTCATACCACCTTTTAAATATATTTCTGCCTTGAAGAGGCAGCTGACAGGCTCAGAAAGACCTAATGGAAAACGGTAGCAAATACTGCAAGTCAGCAAAGGTTGTCAGGCTGGACGCCATCATCCCTCACCTGCTCTTTCATTTTTATAGAGATGGCTCAGAAACAGACAAGAGAAATTTCAAAACCAAACAAAAAAATCAATACTGTGGGAGATAACCCAGCATTAATACAAAAACCAGGGAGGGCTTCTTTGTTTCCCATGTCGACAGGGCTATCTATCACACCCTGTGGCTGGATTGGGGAGGCCACCTTTGCTTGGAAGCCAGCAGGAAGCACTGTGGTTAAAATGCCAAAGAGAGCTGGGTGTGGGTGGAGTGGGGTCCAAACCTGGGCAGGAGGGCGAGCCCACTGTCCCCCAGGTTGCCCTCCTAGGACTCATGGGCCACAGTCTCCAAGCTGAGGTTGTAAAAGAGAGGAACAAGGAAGACAGAAACAGACAGCTTTAAGGGACAAGCTAGACGGACCAGGAGAGGTGAAGGAGGGATGTGCTGAGAATTAGAGAAGGCTTGTGAATACCTAGAACCTGCTGTGTGCTCAGGCTCAATGCTGTGTCCTAAAGACTAAGGCTTCACACCCACTGGACCATTTATTCCAAGACCAATAAGGACCGAATTTAGGCAACCAGTTCTCAGGGATCATAGGGTCCTGGAGCTAACCCATCCCTCAGAAGGGACACAGAGCAGGCCTAGCTGGCAGTAAGCCCAGGCTCTCTCTGAAGGCCCTCGCCCATGCCTGCCTCACTGATCCTCATCCCATATTTTCAGAACATAAGTGTGCTGGGCCGTGAGAATTCCATAGGCCTTGGACGTAAAGCACCCAGGACAGAAAGAGGTGCCTTTCTCACTTCTCATTCTCAAATGCGCTGCCTCTTCTCAAACTCCGCAGTCTTAATCAGTGCCTCTCTTACAGTGCCCTTTGCTTTCCATCCAAGCCCCACCTCCCATCACACATGATGATACCCTCATGGACACGGCTGTTTGGTTGGTTGTCTCTCCTGGCGGACAGGAGTTCTCAGGTCTGTGCCCAGCACCAGCCCGGGCAGAATCGTGTTCCATGAGCAGGATCATCAATGACGAGGTTTCTTTTCCACACTTTGTTCATGTGGCTCAGCCAGGAATGGCTTCCCTCTTCTGACCTCTCTGTTTAAAGCTACTCACTTCCTCCAGGAGTCATCCATGGCCTTTTTGTTCTGCACAAGTCTTTTCTTCCCTAATCTTTGAGAGTTAAGGGTTCTGTGGGTGCTGTCTGAAGTCACAGAAAGAATCACAGGACCTTAAACTTGCAGGACAATCTCATGATCTCTTGGGGAGCTTTACAGAACAATGCCAGGCCACAGCCTGGGACAGTTAGATCAGATCACTGAGAAAGGGACTCGGGTGTTGGTATTTTTAAAAACCTACCAGACGACTATAACGCGCAATAGTGAGGAACCACTAAGACAGCCCACCCAGGAATTGTACATACATTTGGCAGGTGAACGTTGCACAGCTCTGGAGGGCACCATTCATACATCTGGAGGCCGCCATTCACCTGTAACCCTTGTCAGGGGTGCTCTGGGAGGAGTTGTGCAGTGCAGATTTTAAAAGAAGACTGAGGTTTGAGGCAAAGTGCTTTGGCCAAGGTCACAGAGCAGATTAGTGACAGAGCCCCATTGAAACGCATGCCTCCCAGCTCCTCATTCAGGCCAGTCTGCCATCTCCCANGAGGAACTGGTACATTAAATGATATACTTGAGTGAGTGAAGTTGCTCAATCGTGTCCAACTCTTTGCAACCCTGTGGACTGTAGCCTACCAGGCTTCTCTGTCCATGGGATTTTCCAGGCAAGAGTGCTGGAGTGGGTTGCCATTTCCTTCTCCAGGGGGTCTTCCCGACCCAGGAATCGAACCCGGGTCTCCCACATTGCAGGCAGACGCTTTACCGTCTGAGCTACCAGGGAATACCAAAAATACATGGACAAAGCCAAAACTGACAAAATAAAAATTAATAGTTACAACAAAAATATTTGTTCACTGTGCAATTTAAGAGTAAGAGACCTGGTTTAAAAACCATTTCTTGGAAATAAATAAATAAAAGCTTTTTAATTTAACTGACGTGAAGATAATAAGCCCACCAATGCAGTTAACTTTAAACATGAGGCCCATTGAATATACACTCTACATCTCAAGAGAGGCACTGATGTTCTCCCCAGAGGAGAGTGGCCAGGATGGTGACATGTCTGAAAACCTCAGAAAAACCAAGGAAGACACTAACCTGGGAGTGACNTAAGCCCACCAATGCAGTTAACTTTAAACATGAGGCCCATTGAATATACACTCTACATCTCAAGAGAGGCACTGATGTTCTCCCCAGAGGAGAGTGGCCAGGATGGTGACATGTCTGAAAACCTCAGAAAAACCAAGGAAGACACTAACCTGGGAGTGACACCTGGGGAGAGGGGCTGTGGGGTGGTGGACAGCTGCTACCAAACGCTTGAGAGGCGGCCAGGGCGCTGGCCTTGCCCCCGCCCGCTGCCCCACCCCCGGTTCCTGAGCTAGCCCTGCTGAGCAGACCCAAGTGGGCTCATTCGCCCCCAGCCCTAAACCTGTATGATGCCAACCTGACTGGGCTAAGGGATGTCCAGATAGCTGGAAAACACTCTTTCTGGCTGTGTCTGTGAGGGTGCTCCTGGAAGAGACAAGCATTTGAATTGAGGGACCGAGGGACGAGGATGCACCCTCACCAGTGCAGGTGGGCATCTGCCAACCCCCTGAGGACTTAACTGGAACAGAAACACAGAGGAGGGTGAATTGCTCTCCCTGCTGGAGCTGTGACACCCGTGTTCTCTGGCCCTCAGGTGTCAGCACTCCTAGGACTCAGAAGCAGACGAACGCCGCTGGCTCCCCTGCTTCTTGGGATTTCAGGTTTGGACAGGAACCTCATCACCAGCTTCCCCGAGCTTCCAGTTTGCTGATGAAAGATTATATAGTACTTCTCAACCTCCATAATCACAAGAATTAATTCCTCATGCTTGCATGCATGCTCAGAGGAGCTTCACCAGGCTCCTCTGTCCACGGGATTCTCCAGGCAAGAATACTGGGCTGGGGCGCCATGCCCACATCATAAATTCTTTTCTGAATATTTGTATATCCCATTGGTTCTATTTCTCTGGAAAATCCTGGCTGATACAGTCTAAAGTCTAGACCCGTTCTTCTCCAACTGTGATGTGCACCACGTGGGGGTCTTATTAAAATGCAGGTTCCGATACAGCAGATCTGGGCTGGGGCCTGAGATACTGCCCTTCTAACACACCCTCAGGTCAGCTCTTGTCAATGAGAAACCAGCAGGGCAGGATGCTCAACCAATGTTAGATGTCATTATAATTACCACTTTCATTGCTGGCGTCTACTCCAATCTGGACAAAACCCCCTAAATTCTGATGCCACTTTCCCTCAGTGTTGTGATCACTTAGCATTTGCTGCCACTATGCCCACTTTGAACCCAGATAAGAACCATTCTTGTCAAGACCAGCCTAATCATGGTCAATCTTGATTTTCAGGCTACTGAGAGTGGACTTACAGTTTCCTGTACACACTGGCCCTAACACAGCATCAGTCTTACCTATCATGACCCACCCAGCCCCTAACTTCTTCCCTCTCTACCAGCCTATGTCTCACTGATGAGTTTAATAGGCTGTGCCAAGCTCTAAATAGCAGAACTAGACCCAGTGGAAGTTGAAAGCAAAATATAACAATATTTCCACAAAAATCTGAGCTGCTCACCTGTAAAAAGGGATTGACTTATAAGGTCACGGAAAGCTTCTGGTGGAGGCTAGAAGATCACCTGTCACAGGTGTCCTGTCGGTGCCTCCTCTCCAGCAGGAGAAGGGGAAGGTAAAAAGACTGACCAAGGTTTAATCAGATGACTTCTGTGAGGCCTGGGGCCCCGTGGCTTCCCAAAACCTCAGGATGCTTATGAGCTGCAAGCCGGTTCCTTCCCTCCCCACATCCATTTCAGTTCTCACATTCCTTCATAGTCTAGGGCCTGACTTCCCCTAGCAAGACATTGCTCAAACCATGAACAACAAATCTGCATCACAATCACTTGGAGAATTTGTTAAAATGCAGATTTCTGGCCCCCTAGACAGACCTGAAAACTGGGAATCCCAGAGGGTAGATCTCAGGTACCATACATTCTCCCAGTAAGCAGGAAGGTGACTTTCATGGGCTAGCTGTGCTGTCTCTTGGGTTTAGGGCATAGTCCTCTGGGCAGACATCTGTCCAGCTGGCAGGCCCCACAGGAATACAGCTGGGACATGTGAAACTAGAACTATCCCTGGGATACCGAGGTGTGATCTCGAGCAGATTGTTTCCTTGGAGGATCTGGCTCAGAACAGAGCTCAGTACTGGAGAGAGAAATCCAGAAGTTGTAGGAGACAAAGGTAAGGAGGGAGAAGCAGGTCCCACTTCTGAGGATGCCAGCATGTGGAAGAGGACGAGCCTGCAAAGGAGGTGGAGAAGGAGCAGCCAGGCAGGAAGGAGGAAGCAAGACTGCCCTGGGAGAGAGTGTCCCATGGTGAGGAAGGCCAAGGAGTCAGAGGACCCAGGAAAATGTAGGTGTGGGGGTGATGCGGAAATCCACGGTAAATGAGGAGAGTGTTATCTTGTGCAGCATTACTACCACGTGGTAAGGAATTCAGACTTTATCTTGAGAGCTGTAAGCAAGAGAATCACGTGCCCAGATTTGGGAGATGGACAGAGAGAAACAAGACTGAAGAACTGGAGGCCAAGAAGGAGGGCTAAAGGGGACATGCAGGATTCGAGAAAAGTTCAGGAATAAAACTTAGGGGATTAGCCCCAAAGAAGAAACAAGCCAATGTTCATCATCTGACGGGTAGCTAAATAAAATGGAGTGTATCCATACAGTGAAATATGATTCCACCAGGAAAAGGAACAAAGTACTGAGTCATGCTACCCCATGGATGAACCTGGAAAGCATTATGTGAAGTGAAAGAAACCAGTCACAAAAGACCACACAGAATGTGATTTCAATTACATGAAATGTCCAGACTAAGCAAATTTCTAGATGCAGAGAGTACATTAGTGGTTGTCTAGGGCTAAGTGAGATGGAGGGGTTGGGGGAGATGACTAAAGGGTATAAGGTTTCTTTTTGGAGTGATAAAAACATTCTAAAATTTATTATGCTGATGGAGGCATAACCCTGTGAATATACTAAGAAACACTGAATTGTACACTTCGAATGGGTGGATTATATGATATGTGAGTCATAGTTTGATGAGTTGTTTTTCATAATAGCAGAAGAGGAGAGAGACAAGGATGGTCTCCAGGTATGAGTGGCATCTCAGGCCAGGTTACACACCAAACAGACTCAGAGGTAAAGGTCCGTGGACAGGGCCATCACCATGGGACAGGGGAGGAGGGGCCCGCTGGGCAGAGGGAGGAGCCTGGCGGCTCCACGCTCTTCACACAGGCCTCGGCCCACGACACAGGCAGCACTGCAGCTGGGAAAGACCTTCACATCCCCACATGACCGTCAGTCACTGGCTGTTCCCAGGAGTGGACGTGACCTTGGATGAGGTGGATAAGGTCCTCTTCAGTTCAGTTCAGCTCAGTTTAGTCAGTTGTGTCTGACTCTTTGTGACCCCATGGACTGCAGCACGCCAGGCTTCCCTATCCATCACCAACTCCTAAAGCCTACTTAACCTCAAGTCCATCACATCGGTGACGCCACCCAACCATCTCATCCTCTGTCGTCCCCTTCTTCTTCCGCCTTCAATCTTTCCCAGCATCAGGGTCTTTTCAAACGAGTCAGTTCTTTGCATCAGGTGGCCAAAGTATTGGAGCTTCAGCATCAGTCCTTCCAATGAACACCCAGGGCTGATCTCCTTTAGGATAGACTGGTTGGATCTCCTTTCAGTCCAAGGGACTCTCAAGAGTCCTCTCCAGCATCACAGTTCTAAAGCATCACTTCGTCTGTGCTCAGCCTTCTTTATGGAAGGTCCTCTTCAGCTGAGGGTAAAGGCTGGAGAGGGACTCAACTGAGAGCAATCAGTGGGTAGCTCTGGGCAGTGGGGAGGAGATGCTGCAGGCCTGAGAGGGTGTCTGGGGGCTTAGCATGGCCCAATACTACAAATGGCCACTCTGGGGGAGCAGGCAGGGAGACAATAGTTGGAAAAGAAATTAAGTCAGTTGCAAGGAGGAAAACAAAGCACGTGAGGCTGTGAGAAAGCGCACACAACTGCTTTATCCCCTGCAACAGCTTTTGAAGATGTTTTTAATCTTCACATTCAAATTAATATGGTTTTGGCAGACCGATGCAGATCAATATTGTCCTAAATATAGATTTACACGCAAATAGCTCTACTGGCCCATCTGGTCAATAGTATGTGTTATTAAAGCTCCCGAAGTATGTATTTACAGAGTCGACCAGAAATCCCACTTTGCCAGGGTTCCCTAACACCTGTTGGACCTCAGGAGCCCACTGGCCACTCACACAGCAGATCTCAGAGAAATGGGGTTTCCGAAAGTCATTTTCCAGCCCAGCAGAGGAGGACGCCACCCCATCTCCTGTGCGTGGTGGGAGAATTTACCCTAACCCCAGTGTTTGTGCAGAAGAGGAATCTGAGGTCTTGAGAGGGGAAGGGAGCTCCCCAAATTCACAGAGCAGGTGGAGAAGCCCAGACCACACCTGACCTGCATCTCCTGTTCAGCGCCGTGCAGGGGAGTCAGAGGAACACAGCTGGCCTCTTCTCTCTACCCGCTGCTGGCTGTATGAATGAGGGCGAGTTACTTTACCTTTTCGCACATGATGTTTCTTTTCATCAGAACAGAAGTCCATGAGGAGGAGTGCCTACTTGATGGAGTAACAAGGATTCACTAAAAAGTCTCTGACAGGGTTCAGCCCGACACCTGCCTAAAGCATTCAGGTAAATGTAAGAAGGCTATTATTCCCGTGCTGGCCCTTTACCAGGGGGCTTGGTTACGCTTTTCTCATAGCCTGTCACTCCACTTACTATATCAAATGGGGAGATATCTTCAAGTTCCTATGATATACATAGGATAATGAAGTGCAGGAGCTATCTCCCTGGCCCAACTCTGCAATAGGAAGCAAAGACATCATCATTTTTGGTCTGGACTTTTCCTAGTGTCAAAACACGGCTCAACCTCGGCCAGGGGAGAAGAGGTGGGAGGTAGGAGTGGGGCTTCTTGTCCTCTGTCCATGACCATAACAGGGATGGAAACTCTAGGGGGGAATTCACATCCCCATCCATCCATATCACTTCAACAGCACCACCTCAGGGGCTGCCAAAGACCTCAGATCTCTCTTGCTAGCCTGAATCCAAGTGTCCTAAAGGTCTCCATCTGATATTCATACCTTTGGGTAGCCTCTGTTTTTTTCCTCCATTTAAGTAATTCTACTTTCAAAATACTAGTTTCAGCTCAAAAGCAAATGGGGTACTGAAATTGTGCAGCCTTTCTTGGTGTTACAGAAGTCCCTCACAGATTCAGAATTCATTTATGTTAACTTTTTTAGATTTTCATCTAACAAAAAACAATAAGACTTTAAAATTCCTACATGTGGTAGTTCTATTTTTATTTGTAATGAAACTACCATATGACCCAGCAATTCCACTCCTGTGTATATATCAAAAAAAAAATTAATTCAAAACAATACATGCCCCCCAGTGCTCACAGCAGCATCATTGACAACTGCCAAGGTATGAAAGCAACCTAAATATCCATCAACAGACGAATGCATAAATAAGCTGTGGTATATATTAATCTATGCAATGGAGTATTACTCACCCATAAAAGAGAATGAAACTTTGCCACTCACAGCAATGTAGACGGACTTGGAGGGCATTATGCTAAGTAAAATAAGTCAGACAGAGAAAAACAAATTCTCACTTACTTGTGGAATCTTAAAAGTACAACAAACTAGTGAATAAATCAAAAAGGAAGCAGCACTCACAGACACAGAGAACAAACGAGTGGTTACCAGTGGGGAGAGAGATGAGGGAGGGGATTTTTTTTATTATTATTATGGGATTACATGAAAACATGTGTGTCAAGCTTTTGAAAATTGTAAACCACTGCAAAATTCAAAGAATTTTCATTCAATTAAAAAACAATACCCAAAGTCCAGTTGCTAAAAAGACACTGTCTCTTCAAAAGAGGTCAGTGGTTCTGAGAACATCCCCCCGAGTGTTCTCAGGGGAGGACGATCGTGGCTGCTCTGGCAGAGCTGAGGGCAGGATTCCCTGCGGGGGAAGAGCAAAGGAAGTATTGCGAGCAGTTCTCAACACCGGGGTCAGACCCTGGAGACTAGGACCCCAGGAGACCAGGGACCCCAGGAGACCAGGGACCCCAGGAGCGAGGGAGCAGCAGGGGAATATTGGAGGATGACAGTGGAAGAAGGAGAAGAGCAAGCCGGGGGCAGGGAGGACAAAGGAGCCCTACAAACTTGACTCCGTCTCCCCGGAGTCTCCCACAGGCCAGACCCGCCAGGCCACGGGGCCTTAGCCACTTGGCCAGCCGGCGGAAGCCACCTGAACATGGTGTGCTGTTTGGTCCCAAGATAGAACAGGGGAGATAAAACCTATACAGAATCTGTCTTGATTAAAGAACCACTCTCATCACAGCCCAGCCTCAGCAACCCAGCCACAACCAGGACACCCAGGTCTCTCTCCAAAAGGTCAATCAATAGGATGTGTGTTTACGCAGAGTTCACCCAGTGGCCGGTCCATCACCACCCACAGCTGCACGCCGGGTCAGCTTTCTAATGGTTTCTCCCCACTCTCGGAGCTGCCCCCAGTCGTGGGGTGGCCGAGCATGGCCGGATCATCACAAATGATAGAGAATGTCAGAAGCGATTAGGACCCCTGAACCCAGCAGCCTCTCCTGTCTTCCTAGGTCTCGAGACCCAGGCGAGAATGCCACGTTGTCACATCACAGAGGGACAGCCTTCCTCTCGCCCTTGCCCACATGAGGCATGCCCCAGGGCAGTGGCAGTTGGGCCACCTCTCACCTGGTGGGGACAGCGTCATTCTTCCAGCCACACAGTGAGAATGCTGACCTGCTGGTCTCAAGAGAGGCGAGGGGAGGGGCAGATGGGGGCAGGGCCTGGGAATCCGGAGGCTGCCTGGCCAGCTCCAGCCTTTCATCCTTCTCAACCGCTCTCTCCCTAATAGTAACTTTGGAGTAAATAATCCCCCTGGGCCCAGATCATTGCGCTGCTAACAGGACCAAATCAGACAACAGAGTACTAAGTGCTTGTAAGCACACACATGTCTGAAGAAGAAAAAGGCCAGAAGTCAGGAGACTATAGGTTTGATCCAAGTGTTTTGATATTAACTAGGGAAAAGGATGGAGTAGGAAATGACAACCCACTCCAGTGTTCTTGCCTGGAGAATCCCAGGGATGCGGGAGCCTGGTAGGCTGCTGTCTATGGGGTTGCACAGAGTCAGACACAACTGAAGCGACTTAGCAGTAGCAGCAGCAGAAAAAAGAGGGTTTAAACAAGTCATTTGAGCTCTCTGGGCCTCAGTTGACTCATCTGTAAAATGAGACCTGTGATCAAGATCTCACAAGTCCCTCTAGCTCTAAATGGGCAGAGGAAGCATATTTTGTAACTGAGTGCCCAACTCCCCGACCTTTAAGAGGCTGCATTTTAGGCAAGATCTAAATGTCCCACATTGGTCCAGATTGCTGTTCTGGGTCCCCACATCCCACTGGTGCCATAGAGTGAGCCCCAGGCCTAGTTTGGCCAACACAGATGTGTAGGTCCAACCACTCTCCTTCCCAGGTCACGTGAAGCCCATGCCCCTTCTGTTAGTCTGCTCCTGCTCCAAGGGCCTTCTTTTCCTTTCCTCATACTCCCTGCTTCCTCCAGACTTTTGCACACACTACTCTCACTGCCCGCCTGGATCTGGCTTCCCTCCCTGCCCGGGGAATCTCAATCTTCCGTGTCCCTATGTTTGAGCCCTTTGAGGTTAGATGTTGTGTTCGCCTTGTTCCATTTGCATTCTTAGCTCGTAGCCAGCACCCACCACATAGGGGGCATTCTATGACTATTTGCAGAATGGACAAATAAATGAATGCCTGAGTGAGCCCAAACTCTGTACTCAGAGATCGCTAAATTAGCAGCTCTGCTTGTTGATATCTAAGTCATCATTTCTCACTTTAATACAGTTGAGGGAGATGATGCGCAATACCTACATCTGCATCTGTATCCTCCGCTCTCTGACCACGAGAACCCAGTTTGGTTCCATGCTGCTCTGTAGACTCCCTCGCAGCCAAGGGTAACCACGTGATTCACTCCAACCAATGACCCGACAGCAGAAGTCCAGTCAGGAGGCATCTAGAAAACCCACTGTATTCCTGATAAAAGGGAAAAGACCTGCTAGTTCACGGTGACTTTTGCCGTTTGCAAAAGTTCCCAACTAGAACCCAGATCTGATCTTTTGGGGAGGAAGTAGCAAAGTCAATGCTAAGGATGACAGAGAAGAAAGAAGGAAACTGGTCCCTAATGAATTGCTTGAATAGCTACATCAGCTCTGGACAGCCTATTCTTGTCTGTTTTTCAACTGAGAAAACTAAAATCACTCTTTAAGCCAGCGTCCCCCAATTTTTTGACATCAGTTTTGTAGACAGATTTTTCCACAGACCAGAGATGAGTCCGTGGCCAGGGTTTGAGGACCCCTGTTCTAAAGAGCAGATGAGATCGGAGGGGAAGGAGAGTAAAGTCTCATCTTGTCTCCCGTGCTGCCATCTTTGTTTCTTCTCCCAAAATCAATCCATCCATTGAGCAACTGATCAATCTATTGATCACTCTCTTGGGATGAGAACTCAGGAGATCAATGCTACCTACAAGGTTCTACTGCAGTCCTCTAGGACTTAAAATTCACCTGAGTAGTCACTGAAGGCAAAAGAGGAGAGTGGAAAAGTTGGGTTAAAACTCAATATTCATAAAACCAAAACCATGGCATCCAGTCCCATCACTTACAGATGGGGAAACAATGGAAACAGTGGCAGAGTTTATGTTCTTGGACTCCTAAATCACAGTAATGGACAGTGACAGCAGCCGTTAAATTAAAAGACACTTGCTCCTTGGAAGAAAAGCTATGACAAACCTAGACAGCGTATTCAAAAGCAGAGACATCATTTTGCCAACAAAGGTCCATATAGTCAAGGCTATAGTTTTTCCAATAGGTATTAGGAGTCAATTTCTTGGAATACAATCCACAGACTAGAGGGTGGAAATGGTTTTGGTTTTGCTTGCCCGCTTACCTTCTGCTCCTGGGGGTTGGGGTTCCCTGCTTTATGCCACCATTATCAGGCTCTATTACAGACAGCCAAATGGAATCCTGAGTCAACAGCTAAACAGAAATGAACCATGTGATTATTTGTGCATTCAAAAACCATTCACTGAGTTCCTACCATGTGTCAAATACCATGTAGTACATGTATGGCATATTCATATATTGGAATGCAAATCTGAACAAAACTCTGCTATCTTCCTCAAATTAAGCAATTTTTTAATGGTAAATGCTTTATGGCAGCTTTTCGATTAGACTTGAATTGTTCTTTAAATATTTTGTTTCTTATCTTCTGGGAGGTCTCTTCACATATGTCTTGCCTCCTCAAATAACAAATTGAACTATAAGAAATTGTTGTTTCTATAAGTCAAAGATATATGTTCATTTGCTGTGATTTAACTTAAATGCCATACTTGACTCCTTAATTGGAGAAGGCAATGGTACGTTTGCCAGTACTCTAGTACTCTTGCCTGGAAAATCCCAGGGNGCCAATGCCAAGCCTCCATGACCCTCTTGAGAGTTGTCCTGGGATCTGACCTGCCCCATAGGTCAGCAGGCCATCCCTCTGAGCTTGAGGGAGGGGCTATCCACTCCCCAGAGCAGATCTCATGGCTTTGCCATACCCTGCATCTGTGAATGGAGAAGGCAATGGCACCCCACTCTGGTGTTCTTGCCTGGAGAATCCCAGGGACGGGGGAGCCTGGTGGGATGCCATCTGTGGGGTCGCACAGAGTCGGACACGACTGAAGTGACTTAGCAGCAGCAGCCTCTGTGAAATTCTGCATCCAACTTCTGAAATATCCTATTGGGCGGAACAGCGAGGCAAGCATGCAGCCTGGGGACAAGGAGGAACATCCATAATGCTTCTCAGACCCTGAAATCTGGAGACGTGAGAGCTGACAGAGATCAGAGCTAAGCGCTATGAGAGGTATGAAAACAGATGGGAGCTCCACCGCAGGTGATAGAATTTGACCACCCCCGCCTCCCAACTTTAAAAGAAGTCCCAGATTAATAAAACTACAGTTCTAAGATGAAGCGGCAGGCCATAATTCAAGTAGTTTCAAGAAGGATTTGGACAAATTTATGGAAAATTCTTTATGGCTAATTAAGTGGAATTTGGGAGTACTGGAAGCAAGTCCAAAGCTGTTGACCCTTTAGAGTGATGGCTGTTAAATGCTCTCTTTCGGGGATAGGTGCCAAGACTGGATTAACCAATAGATGGCCCATGACCACATTCCCGGTGCCCATGGGACAGTGAGGCCCAGCGCACGCCTGAGGCACACCAAAAAGTCTCCACCCGACAGTTCTAGCCCACAAGGCCATGGGTGACTCTTCTCATCACTACCATGAAATATGCATTCGCCAGCCCTGTCCTGGGGTTTGCATATTTCCAGATTTACACGCACTGATGCACCACCTCCAAGAAGTCTGCTGTGGCCTCCTGTCCCGCTGTCGCTCAGGACCTGGGATGAGGCAGGTCTCCCCACCCACCCCAGAGAGCCAGGGCACTCAAGAGAAGACATGGATTGCTACTTGCTCTCTTACTGGGAGCCCATGTAAGGAGCACCCTCTGGAAGCTGAAGGTGGCCCTTCCTTCCTCTTTCCTGCTCAGAGGGCTCACACTTTCACCAAGAACAGCACTCTGTTCTCAGGTTCCCAGGAATGCTGGTTCCTGAGAGCCCCTGTCAGAGGGACTATGACTCTGCACACCCTTTTTCCTGCAGCATCCGACTCCACCCATCAGCCTCTGCTCTCCCAGCACATTTCCTTGCCCACGTCTCTGCCCATATAATGATTGGCTGGTTGGTCAATTTTCTGAGTGTCCCACCCTGCACACTCGTCCAGTGGGGAGGGAAGGCACATCAGTGAAGGGCTTTGTTGGGACCAACAGTCCCCTCCTTGCCACATGGGCATCCCCTGTGCTGAGCCCTTCAGTGGGAGAGACCCAGGGCCTTAGTTCTGAGTCCCTCACCTGCTTATTGTCTTGTTGCTCTCCACATCTGTTTCTGAAGAAGGAGCCCATCCAGCATCCACCAGAACAACTGACTGTAGGATGAAGGCAGGCTGGCCCAGAGAGACAGGCTGGTTACCTTGCTGCCAACCCAGACGGGGACTGATGCCCAGGGCTCTGTGGGCTCCAAGAAAAATGGGGAAATAGATGATCTGAGCCTTCACAGAAAGATCTGTGCCCAAGATCTTTCCCAATATTCTCATGGTATCCTAACCTATTCTCACCTATATTCTCACCTATATTCTCACCTATCCATTCATTTATTCATTCAGTAATACTTATTAAGGACCTACTAGGTCCAGGAACAAGCGAAGAATAGGACAGACATGGTCCCTGCCTTGTCGTGTTAATAGGAAGAAAAGGAATAACTTTACTGATAGATTGACGTTCAGTGAATTGGCAGAGAGTACAGTTCTTGGGCTTCCCTGGTGGTTCAGCTGTAAAGAACCCACTGACCAATACAGGAGATGCACGTTCGATCCCTGAGTTGGGAAGATCCCCTGGAGAGGGAAACGGCAACCCACTCCAGTGTTCTTGCCTGGAAGCCCCATGGACAGAGGAGGCTGACGGGTTATTGTCCATGGAGTTGCAAAAGAGTCAGACACAACTGAGCGACTAAACAGCCACAGTTTTTATATTAAAAACGTGGGTCCCCCCCAACTCTTAGTCCCCTCTGCAGAGTAGATTTTGAATAGGCGGGTCTTTCCAAGACTCTCAAGGCTCACTCCTTAAGTAACTGTTCTCTGGCTCCCCCAGCGTTCGGTTCTGCCTACACCTCTGACTTCAGCGCCCCCCACTCCCCGTCCCAGTCCCCCCCCCCCTTCCTTCTCCTGACTGTCCCAGCCCCTCCTCCCTCCCCCTCTCTCTGCCTCTTTCACACACTTGCCTTCAGCCCACCCCTCGCTGGAAGCAAGAGCAGCAGGACTAATTTCATTTCTCTCCTTTTCCTTTGGTGAGTCGATCTGTGACAACCCTTTTTATGCATTTAATTCATTCTCAATTTCTCATAATCAGGGGGATGGTATCCCCTAAGGTTAGGTGAGAGCTTGTCAGAAAAAGAAAAAAAAAAAGGCAGGGTAAATTCACTGAGGTAATCAGAGTCTATCTCCACTTCCCACTGCCCATGGAACTATTAACTAATATCGCTCTCTAATCTTTTTTGTACTTATTTATTTTGTGGCGAGAAACTAGTGTTATAAACACCCCTACTGTCAAAACTTGTCATCCCCATTACCTCAAGGCGGGCTTCATCTCTGTTATTCTAATTTCAGAGTTCCTCAAATTCACAGCCGCTGGAAATTGAGTACAAAATCCATTATCATTTGTATATTTTAATTATGCAAATGAGGCAGCTCAGCTGCGATGTCCGGGACCTGCAGGGATGCCTGACTTGATTCTGGGTGATTACAATTTATCCAGTCGAGTCACTTTAATTGTAACAAGCTAATTACATTGTTTCATTTGGCTTTAACAAAAGAAAAAGAGACAGGAAGCTGGATGTCGCTCAGGCCCCCGGAACAGACCGCTGTGTCTCCCCGGTGCCCGCGGAGATGGCCAAGGGACTGGGCACGAGCACTCTGTGCCCAATGGAGGGGCTAGTGGAGGACCCCAGAGGAAGGGTGGCCAGTGGCCAGATAGTAGAGGCAGCTGTCCCCAACCCCAGCAGAGGCCTGCCCAGAGTGGTGTCTGCCAGGGTGATGGGAAGACTGTCATTCCAGCAGGAGTTTATCCACGAGCAAGCCTGACCTTGAAGAGATCAGACCATCTTACAGAAGGGCCTTCTCCACTCAAGCTTTTCACAGCCCCAGGCTGATATCCTTGAGGACCACCACCCCACCCACCCCCCGAATTTCCACTGTCTATGGATCTGTGAGTGTGTATAATGTTTCTGGCTAAATCTGTGCTTCCTTCGGCCAGTGAGGACCCAGTGGAAGTGTTCCCACAGTCAAACAGAGGAAGCGGCAGAAACGAAAGGGAACGAGGGCAGAGAGGAGACAGAGCAGTTGGTCATACTCGACCAAGGTTAGCACGCTTTACAGATTCACTAGGGTCATCCTTTAATTTCCTTGACCAATGATAAACATGTATCCATTTGACCTGGAAGTAGCTGCTTTCTCTCCCAGCTGCCAGTAAGCAGAAAGTGCTTCGGTTTATAAGTGTGTTCAATGTTTTAGCAGAATGAGATTCCCCAGGAAGCACAAGGCTCATGTATATTTACAAACGACCCATTCTTCATAACAGAGTTATAGCAGGGCCAGAATTACACTGTTTGCTACAAAGGACTCATATTTATGGTCATTAACTTGCCACATTTTTTTCTAATAAATTATTTTGGTTCACCTCCCCCCAGGACCAGATCTCATGACCTTTCCACCCCGAGTCTGGGCCAGACAGAACCTCTGACCTTAGCTGCCTACAACAGACAATAAACTCAACATCAAAGTCCAAAAATTGGGTTAGTGGCCTAGTAACATCAGCAAATCATTAATAACTGATATGTATTGAGGTTTATTGAGACTTTTTAAATTATGGTCTTTGCTTCCAAGGTGTTCTACTCTAAAGACAGAAATAACGCTTACATGTTTTAATAGGGACAACACTGGGAGATAGGAGGTGATCTGAGGAAAGAGACATCCACAGGGACTGAGATAGTAGTCCTAATAGCCAACTTCATGGTTGGAGGGGCTGGGTTCCAGATTAGGTGATGAGCAGGGTCAAAGCAGTGATCCTGATGTTATAAAGGATGCCTGTTCATTAGGATAAGGGCTTGCATGTATGATGGGAATGACATGGCCAGAGTCTCCTGTGGTGGGAGAGATTGCTGGACAGTGGGAAAGGTGGGAACAGACTCTGATGAGCCAGGAATGCCAGGCAGAGTGTGGTGCCAACCTCCTAGAGCTAAACAAGTGAAGCAAGGGGCATGGTCTTCCCCATCAAGTCCACCACGTAATGGCATGTCTATCTGCCACACAAGTCTGAACACCAGTGAGCCAAGGGAGCCTGGGGATGGACAGAATGAACAGCTGAATGACACCATCTGCTGTCAGCAGGATTCAGGATGAAATGCTTCTTGGTGAGGCTGGGGTGAGGCTGGGACGTGCTTTGGGCAGATTTTTGAAAGGACAAGGTTGTGTCCCAGTGGATCAGCAGGAGGAAGAGATTTGTGGATGGAGGAGCAGCACCAGACAGGGGCAGATGCTGGAAGGATAGAGGTGGAGACAAGGCTGGTGGGTACACGTGAAGCCAAGGCTGCGTGACTGTTGCCAGAACCGCCTCTGTGCCACTGGGTCCTAGGGTGGGCAATTTATTTTCCTTCCCCTGCTGCCTGGACACCCATAAAGGAAACCTGGTGTCATGTCCAGCCTGGGGCTACACCGGTGGGGGAAAGAGGAAGGATGAGGGAGGAGAAAAATGGCACATGGCTAGAATGTGCGTTTCTCCAACCACCAATCAGCGAGGTGGTTGATACTATGGCACTGAAGTGCCCAGAACCTATTTTACCTCATCCATCAGAGGTGAGAGGGCAGGGGGTAGACAATGTGATCTGTAATGAACAGGATATAGAGGTCTCTTGAATCAAGAATTTGGTACGTTTATATCTCACTAGGCAATGTCAGCCTCTGTTCAGAAATACTGTTCTGCATTGGAAGAGTGGTTAGTACAAAAAGGGAAAAAAAAAATTGAGGCTGCCGCTTCCGCGTGAATTCTCCAGCTCTAAGTAAATTAGAGCCAGATGCCCAGTTCCTCATCGCTCCATCAGATGACTCCATGGAGTAATTATAATACTTTATGGGCATTAACTCACTGATTCTCATCATGCCCTGAGAGGGAAGCGCTCCGATCATTATCCTCCCTGTACCCAGGGAGGGGGGAACATCTCATTCTCTCCATGCATGCATCCCGACAGCACCTGTCCCCCAAATGCGCTGGAAGGAGAACGCCAGGACCAACCACACTCCGGGAAGATGGATGAGCCTGAGTCAAGGTTCTGGGAAAGGGAAAGCAGTGACGGTGGGGGAGGATGGTCCAACAGCAGAAGGCTGAAAGAGAGGCATCCAGAGGGAGGGAAACCGGCTGAGCTAAACACAGTAATATCTGAAGGAAGCAGAAGACTCGTTCTCAACTCTGGAACAATCTAGCCTTGGAAGAGGGAAGGAGGGAGGGAGAAGGCACTGGGGCCAGCCTGGGGTGGCAGCGTGAAACTGGAAGGAGCGTATAGTCATGATGAGGAGATGGGACCAGGGGCAACCCTGGGACTTGCTGAGTGGGGACTTCAAGAAAGTACCCACCGGCTCTTCTGTCACTCTTTCAAAGACTCCTCTGATGCTGCTGCCGCTAAGTCGCTTCAGTCGTGTCCAACTCTGTGGGACCCCATAGATGGCAGCCCACCAGGCTCCCCCGTCCCTGGGATTCTCCAGGCAAGAACACTGGAGTGGGTTGCCATTTCCTTCTCCAATGCACGAAAGTGAAAAGTGAAAGTGAAGTCGCTCAGTCGTGTCCGACCCTCAGCGACCCCATGGACTGCAGCCTTCCAGGCTCCTCCATCCATGGGAGTTTCCAGGCAAGAGTACTGGAGTGGGGTGCCATTGCCTTCCCCACAAAGACTTCTCACATGGGGGCAAATCTTAAGTGCTTCTTCATCCCAGAAGTCTTACAAGTATTAAATCCTAGAGTTTACACTAACATAAACTGTTTTTTAATGATCAGGTGACTGAAGCCCAGAGAGGGAAAGCAAGTGACCTACGGTCACACAGCAAATGGGTGCTATCTCTGGGACTGGATCACACATCTAATTCCCATAGGCTTGGATGGCATCACTGACTCGATGGACATGAGTTGGAGTAAACTCTGGGAGTTGGTAATGGACAGTGAGGCCTGGCGTGCTGCAGTCCGTGGGGTTGCAAAGAGTCAGACACGACTGAGTGACTGAACTGAACTGAACCGATTTCATCTTCATGTCTCTTCTCTGAATTCCTTCCCACACTTAAGGGAACCCTGCCAACTGGCTCTCAATATTATGTTCTCATGCAATTCACTCATTCTCCCTCCGAGTAAAGCAGAAAATTGTCACAGGCCAAAACCATGCCTTGGGCATCCCCAGTGGCACCCTCTGGGTCTAACCCAGAATTAGGCACACAGAGTAAGAAAGGACAGGACCCGTTTGATGAGAGCATGTGTGGAACCCGACCAGAGGTGCCAGGCTAGGAAGGAAGGTTGGAAATATTAGCTGGGGAGCTGGGGTGGGGGGACTCAGAATTAGCCAACAAATAAGCCAGGAGGGAGGAGATGGTCATGGACATCTGCCATCACTGAAACCATCAGCCAAATAACCCTCAAAGCACATGAGGAACCATGAACAAATGGGGCCTCTGGGCTTCTGAGAGCGAGTGACCTCTCACAGAGTATGGGGCATGGTGGAGATGAACGCCCGGGGCTGTGCAGGCATGGGAAACAGAAGCATGGGCCGAAAGCATGGCAAAGCAGGATTATCCACCCTGCACATAGCCAAGGGCACAGGTGTTGGCGGAAAGGTGAACAAGAAGGGGCTCTCTCCACCCTTCGGCTTGTTCCGCCTAAGCAGATGGCTTTACCCTGCCTGTGTGTTACCTTGTTCGAGACTGTATTATCAGGGTGATTTTTCTTTGTCTTCTACCTACTCATGGCCCTGGAGCCACTGCCACTATGGCACTGCATGCCAGCAGGCTCCAAGACGGGGAGTCCTGCCCAGCCTGGTGCCACCCTTTACAGGGACCCCCGCAATGAGGCCACCTCCAGGTTCATCATCCAAAGACTGGCCGGGGCTGCTCCACGCTTCCGTCTCTCTGTCTCAGAGAGAAAGGCAGGCATCCCTTGCTGCTGTCCACACCTGCCATACGATAGATGGCGGGCTCTAAATAATTAATGAGAATCATTTTGTAATGCGCTGACCCCGGAACATTGCACATCACTCATTCTGATACTCCTGCTCTCCTCTGCTCCCTCTCCGTCTCTTCATTCCAACAGCTCAGCCTTCTCTCCTGGGCGTCCACCAAACACCACTTCAAGGCAAGAGCCCCTCTGCATTCCCTATAAGATGCATCATGTCGGCAAGAGTGTCTGGCCTCTGAGAGTCCTTTGATAACGCAAGTGATTAGCATGGGTGGCTGGATGGGGGAAGGTGTTGAGGCCGGGGCTGCTCCTGCTTGGGTTGAGGGGTGCCTTGGATTCCTTGGACTCACCCAGAAGTTCTGGCCTTGGCAGGGAGGCACCCTGAAGAGCCAGGGGCCTGGAAGAAGAATCTGATGACAGTCTGGGTGACTGCCCTCCAGGGCCCCATCCTCTATGTGAGACAAAAAGCCACACACAGCAAATACTAAGATCTATACAAGTTCCCTGAAAAATTGCCTCTGTCCTTGAATTTCATGCCAGCCTATTTGTACAGGTATCTCCTGTGTGCCCAGGTCTGTAAGGCTGATGTGGAAAAGCATGAGAGAAGACCAATCCCCCCTTGTCTGGGTGCTTGTTGTCCAACTGGGAAATGGGGACTCAAACACAAAATTATTAAGAAAAATTCAAAAGTCTGGAATGTTCTAGAAAACATGTAAGACATTGATTTTCCCAATTACTTCTGAAGAGTAGAAAGGAGAGAAAGGAAATAAGTGCCTTTTTTTCCCCACAGTTTCATCAAGATATAATTGGCAGATAAAACTGTGTATATTGAAAATGTACAATATGATAATTTACTATATTAATGTATATTTGTGACATGATTAATACTATCAAGTTAATTAACTCATCCATCCCCTCCTCACCTAGTTTCTGGTGTGTGTGTGTGTGTGTGTGTGTGTGTCTGTGTGTGTGTGTGTGTATGTATTGAGAATGACTCAGATCTACTCTCTTAGATTCATATTCATCAAGGATATTGGTCTTTAATTTTCTTTCCTTATATTGTCCTTATTTGACTTTGGAATCAGAGTAATGCTGGCTTCATAAAATAATTTTGGAAGTGTTCCTTTCTTTTCAATTTTTTGGAAGAGCTTGAGAAAGATTGGTATTAATTTTTCTTTAAATGTTTTACAGAATTCATCAATAAAGCCATTAGGTTCTGGGTTTTCCTTTGTTGGAAAGTTTCTGATGAATCATCAATATTCTATTCAGATTTTCTATTTCATCATGATTTAGTCTTGGTAGGTTACGTTTCTAAAGTCAATTCATTTCTTTTGGTTAACCAATTTGTTGCTGTGTAATTGTTCATAGTACTCACTTATAATCCCTTGTATTTCTGTGGTATCAGTTGTGTCTCCTCTCTCATTTTTTTATTTGAGTCTTCTTTCTTTTTCTCTTAGTCTAGCTTGAGTTTTTTTCTATTTTGCTTATCTTTTCTTAAAAAAATCAATTCTTTTTTTTTTTAGTATTTTATATCATTTTTCTAGTCTTTATTTCACTTATCTCCGTTCTGATTTTTTTTGACTCCTTCTTTCTGCTATGCTTGAACTTCATTTGTTCCTTTTTTAATTCTTACATGTTCCAGGATAACTTCTGTAGATTCACTATGATTTTCTACATAAACAATCATGTCATTATACCAGTTCAGTATAAAAGGATTTAATTCAGGAACAGCCAGATGAAAGAGACACATAGGACAAGGTAAGCAGCAAGGAGCGGGGAGTTTCCCTGCCCTCTCCAAATGCCTCTCTCTTATCACCTCCACCTTCTCACCCTCCCAAAAGCCCCACAAAGTTGTGCTTTGCCTGTCACTCTTTAGGCTCTGTACTGCCCCAATTTTTTATTAATATATCAATGTATTACATTTATAATTTTTTAAACACTCTTCTAAAAAGAGATCAAATCAAGACTCAACTGTAAGCTTCTCTGAGGATCTGTGTAGGGCATTGTCTGTTTCTGTTATCACCTGGAACATTCCCTAGGCAGCAGAGACACTGAATCAAGAATTATTGAGTGTGGAATAACAACAGTGCTGTTTGAATGTTGAGCTGAAAGTAGAAAAGAACCTCAGAAGAAAGGGCAGTGGTGGGATGAAGACCATAAAAGTTTCAAGAAGGAACCAGAAGCAGAATCAAAATGGCAGAATCAGAAGACTAAGCTTACCTCTCCCAAACGCATCAAAGCTACAGCTACATGTATAGCAACTCTCCTTGAGAAGGATCTGAAGACTAGTAGAGTGGCTTTTCTACAATCAATGCTATAATGAAAGGCCCACACAGAACCTAGTAGAAAGGAAACAAGATAGTCAGGACCCATACCCCTAGTGGGTGACCCAGAAGAGGAGGGGGGCATATGACAGGCTTGGGAAGCTTCCCTAAGAAGCAAAGGGTTTGAGGCTCATATTAGGCATTCCAGTCTTAGCATTCAGCCCAGGGAAGACAAGCCTCCATAGCTGGTTTGAAAACAAGTGAGGCTTACTGGAAGGCTTGAAGAAACTGAAGTTCCACTCCTGAAAAGCATACACACAGATTTGACATTTCCAGTCCCAACACAGATGACGCAGACTGAAGACTGCCTTGTGCTCTGGCCAGCCTGCCAAGATGGCCCCCCACACACACCAGCCTGCTCTGCACTCCTGCTCCAGCCCCTCCTGCTCCAGCCCCTCCTGCTCCAGCATCGCTTCCCTCTGGATGAAAAGCTGGATACTGTCATCACTTTTGCACATGTGTGTTCAATTCAGTTCAGTCATTCAGTCATGTCTGACTCTGCAACCCCATGGACTGCAGCACGCCAGGTTTCCCTGTCTGTCACCAACTCCTGGAGCTTGCTTAAACTCATGTCCATGGAGTCAGTGATGCCATCCAACCATTTCATCCTCTGTCATCCCCTTCTCCTCCTGCCTTCAGTCTTTCCCAGCATCAGGGTCTTTTCCAATGAGTCAGTTCTTTGCATAAGGTGGCCAAAGTATTGGAATTTCAGCTTCAGCATCAGTCCTTTCAATGAGTATTCAGGACTGATTTCCTCTAGGGTTGACTGGTTTGATCTCCTTGCAGTCCAAGGGACTCTCACCTCTCACATCTATACATGACAAAACAAGAAGCAAATTACTGAATGGGAGAAGACATTGGCAAATGACATGTCTCACACAGAGTTAGTAGCCAAAATATGGGCTTCCTCAGTGACTCAGCAGTAAAGAATCCACTGGTAATGCAGGAGACACAGGAGACCTGGGTTCAACCCCTGGGTCAGGAAGATCCCCTGGAGGAAGAGATGGCAACCCACTCCAGAAATTTTGCTTGGTAAATCCCATGGACAGAGGGACCTGGAGGGTTACAGTTCATGGGGTCACAAAGAGTCAAACACGACTGAAGCAACTGAGCACACACACATACAAAATATATAAAGAATTCATACAACTTGCTGCTGCTGCTGCTGCTGCTAAATCGCTTCAGTCATGTCCGACTCTGTGCGACTGCACAGACGGCAGCCCACCAGGCTCCCATGTCCCTGGGATTCTCCAGGCAAGAACACTGGAGTGGGTTGCCATTTCCTTCTCCAATGCATGAAAGTTAAAAGGGAAAGTGAAGTCACTCAGTAGTGTCCGACTCTTAGCTACCCCATGGACTGCAGCCTACCATGGGAGTTTCCAGGCAAGAGTACTGGAGTGGGGTGCCATTGCCTTCTCCATCATACAACTTAATATCTTTTAAAAATCTGGATTTAAAATGGGTAAAGGACATGAAGAGGCATTTTTATAAAGAAGACATACAGATGGCCAACAAACTGATGAAAAGCTGGTCAACATCACCAACCACCAGGGAAATGCAAATAAAAGCCACACTTAGATATTGCTTCACATGTTTCAGAACAACTATCTTCAAAAAGATAAGGGTTGGCAAAGATGTAGAGGAAACTGAACCCTCCTACACTGTTGATAGCAATGTAAATTGATACAGCCAAACAACAGTTTGGCGATACCTCTAAAATATTAAAAATAGTGATTTCACTCCTAGGTATACTTTCAAAGAAAATGAAAACACTAATTTAAAATGATGTATGTACCTCAATAGTAATAGCAGCATTATTTACAATAGCCAAGTTCTGAGAGCCATCCAAATGTCCATCCAAGATGAGATAAGAGGTACAAACTACTAGTATAAAATAAATAAGTTACAAGAAGGTAATGTACTGCATAGAGAATATAATCAATATTTTATAACTTTACATGGAATATAATCCATAAAAATAATCACTATGTTGTACACCTGAAGCTAATATTGTAAATCAACCATACTTCAATTAAAAAAGGAACCACCCAAATTGTAACTATATGTGGTGATAAATATTAACTAGGTTTATTGTGGCAATCATTTTACAATGTATACAAGTATCAACTCATTATATTCACACCTGAAACTAATATAATGGTGTATGTCAATTATATCACAATTTTTTTTAACTTGGTAGAGAGGCTGAAGAAGTTTTAAAAATCTAAGTAAATTTTGAACTTTTGTAAACAATTTAACTAAATAGTCTTAATCCAAAGAAAAAAAAAATTGAAAAAATATTGAAAAAGCAAAAGAGTACAGATGAACCGATTTGCAGGGTAGCAGTGGAGATACAGAGTTAGAGAACAGATTTGTGGACGTAGTAGAAGGAAGGAGTGGGACGAATTGGGAGAATCGCATGGAAACATATATATTACCATATGTAAAATAGATAGCAAGTGAGAATACTCTCAACTCAGTGTTCTATGACAACCTCGAGGGGTGGGACAGGTGGGAGATGGGAGGGGGATTCAAGAGGGAGGGGATATGTATACCTGTAGCTGATTTGTATTGACGTGTGGTAGAGGCCAACGCAATATTGTAGAGCAATTGCCCTCCAGTAATTGTATTTTGTTCTATACTTAGTATTGTACAATTATAATCTTTGATAATCAAAGGAAAATAAGAAAAAGAAAGAACCAGAAGGATAAGGATTTAGACAAGGAGAGATACGGGAAATGATGTCCAGTTTACAGGAAAATGTTAGCACAAGAATTTGGAGATGAAGAAAAGGAGAAAGGGAGAAATAAGCAAATAGAATTCCATGAGCCAAGGCAGGAAGGTCGAGACGGTGAAAGAGGTGTTGCCAGTGAATGAAGGAGCATGGAGATAAACCAGGGAGGCAGCATGGAGCCCTCTTAGGGAGGCCTCGACTCTGCCCTAAAGGTTGGAAGGATATGTACGTGGGTGGTCTGCAGCCTGGATTACGTGCAAGTGGAATCCTCCTGGATAGGTGGTAAAATAGGTAAAGGGCGGAGATAACCCAACAGGACAAGCTGGCAGCACTGAAGACTGAACATCAGCATAATTTGGTCAAAACAGGTTTGTCCTGGCTTAGTTTTGGATGTGTAACTGGCACCCAATAAATCCCTGCCGTGGAGGTGATTAACTGAGTCAGGAGCTCATCATAATATTATGCTCATCATAATAACAGGGCAGTAATGATGAGCATGATCTAGCTCATGTTCTTAAGAAACTATGGATCTAGTGGTACAAGCTTACACTACCTAACATGAGAGGATAAAGTGATGCTCATTTGGGAAGCAGAAGAGGGGCTCTGGGTAGCTAAACTGGGAGATGGCCCATTATTTGGGGTCAGTCTAGAAAGATTCATAAAGGAGGACATGGGCCTTGATGGCAGTCTGGGTTTGACAAGCAAAGGGCAGTGTGGAAGGCAGTACAAGAGAGAGGGGGCTGGAGAAGAGGGTTGCCAGGAGGGAAAGTCAGCTGGGTCAAAGGCAGAGAGAGATGCCAAAGTCGAGGACCTGTTGAGAGAACAGGAGTTGTTCCTCCTGGCAGGCTATAAAGAGCAGTGTTCTACTTAATCCCACAAGCAATGGGAGACGTTAATCATGGGGGCTCAAGGGTGGGCCTCTTCCTGGTTATCCACCATTGAAAACAAAGGTAAGGTTATTTAATGGGGAGGAAAAAATGTTTAACCTCTTCAAATGTATCACTATTGAGGGAATTTCCATAGTGGAATTCTTAAGGCAGCTCAAGGGGAAATTGGAGAAACATAATTAATTATTCTTTAAATCTGAGCATGTTTTGAAAATTCCACTAACATTTCTTCAGTGCTTATAAGGAGCTGAGCACTACAACAAGTGTTTTACATAGCTGCTTTCATTGATGCTGAAAGGTTGGGTTCTCTTCCACAATTTTACAGAAGAAGAAACTGAGATTCCAAATGGTTCAAGGTCACAGAGCAGCAACTGGTGGAGACAGAATTTGCATCCACCTTACTCTAACACCTAAGGTTTTCCCATCACCCCATACTTCTCTGGGGACCTCCTGTATGTTGTATGCATACAATCAATCTGCCCTTCTGCAACAAGTGCCAGCCAGGAGCAAGGCACTAGCCAAAAATGAGCTTTCATTTGGGGTCAAGGGCAAGGTCAATGGAAAGTTGCTGACTCAGGAGAAAGTCACGGCCTGGGGGCCTGGGGTGGAGGTCTCCTTGAGAGTAGTAACCCACTGTGTGATCCTGGGTGAGTTACTTACTTCCCTGAACTTTCTCATCTGAAAAATTAGGACTAGAGTGACAACTAGGAAATTGTTTCAAGCAGCAAAATCATTTTCTTCAAAATGAAATTATAGATGAACTAAAATAAAATCAATAAAAATGAGACTGCCTTTGTTGATGCTGGTGGGGGGATGGAGAGGACAAGGGTCCAGATGCTGCAAACAAGTTTTCAAATTTTATTTTAAAATTACATATTACTGTTGTGGAAACAAGAGTCCAGAGAGCTGAGGAAATTGATCAGGACACATAGCTGTTCAGGGGTAGAACTGGGATCCTAACCCAAGCAGTCCTGCCCAAAGCTTATGCTCCCACTGTCTTCCTGGCAGGAGCCAAGCTAATGCTTCATTTAATACTGCACATTTACAAGCTATCAGATACAAAAGTTAAGGTTCATAATGGCAGTAATCCTCCACTTTGGTCCATGCTAAATGAGAGACTTCTAGGTAGGCAGATATAAATATAGACTTTATTATATCACATCACAAGGCAGGGGAGTTAGTGTTGCTGGAAGAACATTCATTTCCACATTTCCTTAGTTTTGCCTGTCTTAATTTGCAACTTAATGTGGCATTATCATAATTTTTTGCATTATGTAATGATTAAAATGAAGCATATCATATTTATTGATTTATTTGATTTATTTAAAATGTAACCATTGCCCCAGGGCAGGTGCATGTACAAAATACAAATGCAACAGTTAAATTGAATCCAGCAGATAAATTTCTCATTAAGAAAAGATATTTCAAGACTGTCAAGACAATGAGAAATGTCTTCCCAGAATCATCAGGAGAGAAGAAATCTTGAGAGGTCATCTGGCCCAACCCTCTGCCTCTGGCAGAATTTCTCCTAATCCTCCAAGACTGAGCACCAATCAATTCAACTCTCTGACAGTCTCTTAGAAGAGGCACATCCTACCATATTCTCCTCCCTCTGGCTTCAACCTCAGTATCTCCTCCCTGAATCAATCCAGACTTTTTGTTCCTGGACTCTGTGCCCCCTGATAACTCTCTCCTTTAGTTCATAATCACCCCNATGACTGATGGCCCCAAGTCTAAAATGGCTTCTACATATTCCTTTTCAAGATCATCTTTAGATATTAATATTTTCTAATAAATCCACTTGGGGACTTCAGTGGCAGAATGCAATCTAAATTTAGGCAGCCATCATGCTTAGAATAACATGGAAGTTCAGTGGCCCAACCTACAATTAAACCAGTCTCCAAAACTGAATACTCTCAAGTATTAGAAAGGAAAACAAAGTTCAAAATTATTCATTTTAAGAGGCTACTTCTATTACACTAACTAGTGGGGATTCAATACAAAGAACCATATTGTAAGGCACTAACCATCCTCCTAAATTGGAAGCATTATTGTTATAATTCATATAATTTATTGATTAAAATATTATTGGAATAATTATATTAATTCTTCCATACATGTGTGTGTCCTGCATGCTTAGTCATTCAGTCGTGTTCGACTCTTGTGACCCATAGATTGTAGGCTGCCAGGCTCCTCTGTCCATGGGATTCTCCAGACAAAAATACTGGAGTGGGTTGCCATTTCCTTCTCCAGGGAATCTTCCTGACCCAGGGATTGAACCCAGGTCTCCTACATTGCAGTCAGACTCTTTACTGACTGAGCTATAACATAACANCACACACACACACACATACACACACACAAAGACTCTACCAGAAATCCTCAAAATAACAAATATCTCTTGCATTGGTAACACTGTATTTAAATGTTGATACACAACTTGGCAAAAACACATATCTTACGCCAGAAAGCCAAGAAGTGGGCACTGGAAAGTCTGTAATGTAAATAGACCTCCATTCAAACTCCAGTTCTGAGGGTGGGAAATTCATCCCTGGTACTCTCATTACTTGTCAATAAAATGGGTTAAGAAGCTATATTTTCAAGGTTATCACAAGGACTAAATTCCATAAGGTATGTGAAATGCAAAGTGGCTCAGATAGTAGGAATCCTGCCTGCAATGCAGGAGAACCAGGTTCGGTCCCTGGGTCGCAAAGATCCCCTGGAACAGGAAATGGCAACCCACTGCAGTACTCTTGCCTGGAGAATTCCAAGGAGAGGAGCCTGGCAGGCTACAGACCAAGGGGTCGCATAGACTTGGTCACGACTGAGCAACTAACATTTTCTTTTTTTTCGGTATGAAAAATGTATCTCAAAGTACTCTCCAGGGAGTAACCATAGGCTTAAAACCCCTCCTTCAAGCCACCCATTGGGAAAATTCCAATTTATTAAAAATTTTTGATGGGGAAGGATAAATTAGGAGTTTGAGATTAATATATACACACTACCATAATAAAATAGATAACCAACAACAATCTACTGTATAGCACAGGAAACTATACTCAATATTTTGTAATAATCTAAAAGGGATAAAGATCTGAAAAAAAATTTGTATTTATATATGTACAACTGAACCACTTTGCTGTACACCTGAAACTAACACAACACTGTAAATCAACTTTACTTCAATGAAAAATTTTTTTTTAATTTTGCACAAGTCACACAGAATTAAGTCTCTCTAAATCTCTTTCTGTCACTAAGATATCTACTAGACTCTGGTCGGGGGGCGGGGGACTTGTTTGCCTTGAATTAAAATGAGGAAACAAGTAAGAAAATATTTTTTCAAAGGAAAAATTATGAAGTTGTTTCAAGCTAACAAGAAAGTATGGATGGGGACAACATCTCCAAGGCCCTGGGTGGAAATCCTTCCCACGAACATGCCTACCAGGAGAAACATGTCCTCCTTATGGACATGAAGAGCATGTTTATGTAGAAATATATAGCAGTCCAAGCTTGAAAATGAAAGTCATTCAGTCATGTCCAGCTCTTTGCAACCCAATGGATTATACAGTCCTTGGAATTCTCTAGGCCAGAATACTGGAGTGGGTAGCCTTTCCCTTCTCCAGGAGATCTTCCCAACCCAGGGATCGATCCCAGGGCTCCCACATTGCAGCCAGATTCTTTACCAGCAGAGCCACAAGCAAAGCCCAAGAATACTGGAGTGAGTAGCCTTTCCCTTCTCTAGCGGATCTTCTTGACCCAGGAATCAAACCAGGGTCTCCTGCATTGCAGGTGGATTCTTTACCAACTGAGCTATTTCAAGTCCAAGCTTAAGAAGGTGACTTTTAGATTTTCAAAGCAATGCTGGGAGAACTTATAAAAGAAGAATCTTCTCAACGAAGGAATGAATTAAGAGCATGGTAGGATGTGACTTGAACAATGGAAAACAGGTGCATGTCAGTTTCCCCTCCTGGCTTCTGATTCTGTCCTCTCCTTTTCTAAGTGATGTTTGCAACTCACCTCCCTGCTGCATGGATTACTGTTAAGCTCCTTGGTAACATTTTTATCTGTTTTTCCTTTCTGTATCATCAGTGTTTCCTTTTCTCTGCTTCTTCTCCTTCACTTTCGAGCACCTTTGAATATCTCATGTCAGAAAATCTCTTTCCCTGACTCCTGCTTTCCCTCTCTCCCCGTAGAGTCCTGTGTGCTTTTGACCTCGGTCTTCTCAGGTCTCGAAAGGATTTGTTAGGGCAATTGCCTCTCCCCTTCTCTTTTCAGTCTGAATCTCTAACACATGCTATTGGAACTTCTGGGGGAAAGCTTGCTTTTTCAGAAGAACTTATGTGGAGAGAATCTGATACTTTCCTTTGTCATATAAGTCTAAAATGACCGTTATCATCATTATCATGTCTTGGCAACTGAGAAGCTCTGAATAAGTTTGCTGCCCAAATTTAGGAACCAGTGATGGTGACTAATGTTCTTGGATCGTTTGTCTAACATCCATTTTCCCCTAAGATAATCCTCAGTTCAGTTCAGTTCAGTTCAGTAGCTCAGTCGTGTCCGACTCTTTGTGACCCCATGAATTGCACCACGCCAGGCCTCCCTGTCCATCACCATCTCTCGGAGTTCACTCAGACTCATGTCCATCGAGTCCGTGATGCCATCCAGCCATCTCATCCTCAGTCGTCCCCTTCTCCTCCTGCCCCCAGTCCCTCCCAGCATCAGAATCTTTTCCAATGAGTCAACTCTTCGCATGAGGTGGCCAAAGTACTGGAGTTTCAGCTTCAGCATCATTCCTTCCAAAGAAATCCCAGGCTTGATCTCCTTCAGAATGGACTGGTTGGATCTCCTTGCAGTCCAAGGGACTCTCAAGAGTCTTCTCCAACACCACAGTTCAAAAGCATCAATTCTTTGGCGCTCAGCCTTCTTCACAGTCCAACACTCACATCCATACATGACTAGTGGAAAAACCATAGCCTTGACTAGACGGACCTTAGTCAGCAAAATAATGTCTCTGCTTTTGAATATACTATCTA